>CM055083.1:3591179-3853473 GCA_029204045.2 Tillandsia leiboldiana
TAATTTTTAATTTTTAAATTAGATATTAAATTCAAGTTTAAAATTTTAAATTGTAAATTTTAAATCTCATATTTTAAATTTAAAATTCAAAATTTTTAATTTCAAATTAAAATTTAAGGAAAATTTAAATTTAAAATTTGAAATCTAAGATTAAATTATAAATTATAAATTATAAATTTTAATTTTCAAATTACAAATTTTACATTCTTAAAATTCAAAATTAATTTTTTAATTTCAACTTTGAATTTTAAATTTTAAATTTTAAGTTTTCAAATTTTAAATATTCAAAATTTAACCTTTAAATTTTAAATTTTAAATTTAGATTTATATTTGAAATTAAAATATTTAAATTTAGATTTAAAAATTCAAATTTAAATTTTAAATTTAAATTAAAATATCAAAATTTAAATTTTTTATAAATTTTAATTTTTTTATAAATTTTAAATTTTAAATTTAAATGTAAATTTAATTTTTAGGTTTAAATTTAATTTTAAATTATTTTTAAATAAAATTCAGTAAAAAAGTATTCTTTGCAAATATCAATAAATTTTTATCAAAATCTTTATAAAATTATTTAAAAAAATTACTTCCATCTAAAGTTAATCAAAAACTCTATATCTTTTAATCAAAATTAATTATTCACACCAAAATTAATAACATAAAAAAATACTTTTCAAAAATCTAAGCCAAAACGGATCCTAATTTTATCGAATTAAAACTAATTTAGCGGTAAAGATGATATGACAACACAACTATTAAGGCTGCGTTTGGTTCGGGGATAAGAAAAATTTAGTTATACCGGGGATAGGTATAAGTTATGTTATTAGCAGGAACTAGTGTAATTTTGTTTGGTTGGGTTTAAAAGTTATACCGGGTTTAAAGAAAATTGTGTTGGTAAATTATACAGGAATAAGAAAGAATAAGATGAATAAGAAAAAATTTGTTTGGTTGAGTATAGAGGAATAAGAAGAATTGAGATGTGATAAATATGTGTATTGATTATTTTGCCCTCATATGATATAATTTAAAAAATAAAATAAATTATGGTATTATTAATCAACCTTATATAATAAATTTAGATTAATATTAAAAATTTTAAAGAATATTTAAAATAAATATTAAATATTAAAAGTACTTAAAAATGATAGAAAATTTTAAAGAAAATATTTTAAATTTTTGATTCATTATAATTTTCAAACCATTAACCATTTGATATCAAATTTAAATTATTTTTCTAGGTATAATTGTTCTGTTTTAGCTTCGATTTTTGATGATTCATTTGTAACTTAGAATTTCATTAATTTTGGCTCCTTATTTAAAAATTAAAATACATCTAAATATTATTTATTTGAGGCGCTTGCTTAAAAAAAAAATATTTATAAAATTAAGTTTCCGTAAATGAATCATTACTTTACTTATTTAATTGTTTAATTATCTAGTTTGAAATAACAATGACGATGACGACGATGATAATGTCGCGCCCATCTATGCCATCGGAATGCAACATACGACGAATTTGAGCCTCTCCGGTCGGCGCATCGCCTTTACCGTCCCGCTAACCTACGGGCGGCGGCTCTCCCGCCTCCTGGAGCTTCGCGGGGCAGCGCCGATCCCTCTCTCTACCGTCGTCGTCGAGCCCACTCCCTTCCACCCTCGCCGCCATCCGACCGTACCTTCTTCCCGGCGCCCCTCGACTCCTTCGGCCGCCATCGCCTTCACCTCCCGTGTCGGTATCTCATCCTTCGCTCTTGCCCTCGAGAAATCACACTCTCCGCCGCTCTCCGGCTCCGCCGCGACGAGCCCTTGATCCTCGCGGCGCTCGGAAAGGATGCCGAGCTCTTACGAGAGTGTGATCTCCTCTTTAAGCTGTCTCGCAATCCTAGCAAGATCAAAATTCTCGCGCCAGAGATCGCCTCCCCGACGCAGTTGGCGAATTCGCTCGGAGACGGATTCGGGAGGATGGTTTGTGCCCCGTCCCGACCGTAGTCGATCTTCGATAGCGGGGCCGCGACGCAGATCGGCCCGATCTCGGTGTACGTAGAGAGCGTTGCCGCAGCGGGGCCACGACGCGGCGATCAGCGGACGGCGATGGAGCGGCTTCCGCACCGGGGCCGCGACGCAGATCTGTGCGATCTGTGCGACGGAGCTTCGGGCGAGTGCGATTCTGGCGCGATGGAGCTTCGAAGAAGGGAGAGAAGAAGATGGAAAAATAGAGAATAAGAAGAAGGGGGAGAAGAAGATGGAAACCATGAAGAAGGGGGACAGAGCACCCACGTGAACTGCGGCCTCGATTCCCGTGCAAATTTTCAAACCCGGCGTATTCCATGTGGGGGTGGGAGTTCCCACCCCCAAACTCCTTATTCCCATTAATGGGAATAACTATTCCCATTAAATTTATTCCCGTTTGGGGATAAAACTGGGGATAAGGGGTTATCCCTCCTTATCCCCGCTACCAATGAAGTGTAAAGGATTTTAGATGGTTAATTTAATCATGGGGCAATTTCCTACATACCCCTAAAAATTTCCCTGTTTTCAGATTTATCCCTCTTAGAAGGCTAATATTAAAACTACCCTTCTTACGTTCCAACTTCTTTCCAAAATATCCCTGAGGTTAACTTTGTTAGTGTACCGTTTGGAACTGCCGTTATCTGTGTGTAATTACTATTTTGCCCTTTCAAATATACCCTAAACCCTAAAATCCTAAACCCCTAAACCCTAAAACCCTAAACCCTAAACCCTAAACCCTAAAACCCTAAACCCTAAACCCTAAAACCCTAAAAAATCCTAAACCCTAAACCCTAAAACCCTAAACCCTAAACCCTAGAACCCTAAAAAACCCTAAACCCTAAACCCTAAAACTCTAAACCCTAAACCCTAAAACCCTAAAAAATCTTAAACCCTAAACCCTAAACCCTAAACCCGGGCAAAATAGGTATATCTGATAGTTTTCAACTCCGATTATTATTTAACTCTAGTTTAAACCCTAGTTAACTTAACAAAGGGAAACGGTAGGGGTATTTTTAATAACGGTGGAATGTATGAAGGGTATATTGGAAAGAAAAAAAAAGAGGGGTAAAATCAGATATTTCTTCATATTTCAGGAGTACACAGGCAATTATCCCTTTAATCATTATACTATCTCCCATAGATTTTGATATTTAAATAAAAAAAATAAGTAATTATTGGTACTAGAAAAGATTATACGTTGTATAGAAATCAATCAACTCAGTCAACCGACATGAATGAATCAGAAACGACATGTGTTATGCCGGGAGCTGAAAAAAAAACGTATAATCCAAACGAGATTTGGACGGAAACGATCGAAAGAGTGGAGAGTGGAGTTCGTAGCCAACACGTCTCTAATCCGAGTGCGCCATGCATATTAAGGGACATGCTGAGAAACACGGGACGTGCTTGAAGAACTCACCACTACACGAATGGGCGAATAACCGCATGTGTAAAGCACGCTAGTATAAATAGGCAGATTTCATATGTAATAGAAGTCCTTCACACACATAAGGGACCACAACAATTTAATTTTCTTTCAATTCTAGTAATTACTATTTTCTAGTTTAAGGTTACTTAAGACCTTATAAACTTTAAGTATTTTTCTAGGAGTAGTAGTAATCTTGTAATCAGTTCCTTTTGAGTAATTAAATACAATTGATTCAACTCTTCAGGCCGAGTTTATTTTTTGATTTACTTCCGGTGTTTGCTTATGAGAGAGAATTCGGTTGAGTCGATTCTTTCTTAACTTGATCGTTTGATTTCGTAGCATATTTCAAGGGTCAATGAGAGAACCAATCCTAGGCCAGGCTAGATTGACCCGGTTAACGGTCCGACTTTGATTCCAGCACAAAACAATCAAGAGATTTTTAAGAAATAATGTGCCGATTAAATTAGCTATTAAATTTTACTTTTATGAAAGAATTCACACTGTGAATTTCAAAGTGTATGCAATCCCGTGATATAGTTTGATTTTATAATCCTCAATTAGTAGAAGTCTCTATGCTGCAGATATAAAAATATTTTAATAATAAATTTTAAATATATATTTTTATATTTTTTATATAATTTTAATAGTCTAATTATTAATTAAATAAAATTATATAAAAATAATTTAATAATTTAATTTATTTAAATAAAAATAATTAAATTAATATATGTGTAACGTAAATTTATATAGTAGCTTAGTAGTCATTAAATTATTTAGCAATTAAATTATCTTATAAAGACTTATGTGAAAAATATTTTTAAAAAATCTATTAAAATAATTTATATAAATAAAAAAATAAAAGAGAAATAAAATAGTAGGAAGAAATTATTTCATGCACTATTTCTTGTACACAAAATTTTTAAAATTTCATTATTAAAGTCTAAGCTTTGTAATATTTTATATATAGAGTTTTTATATGGTGTAGATCACATATATTAGGTTATATTTTAATTTTATGATATTAGAAAATTAATATATTATATTTTAATTGTATAATATTGATATTAAAAAAATAGATTTGGTGCATGCTGACTACTAATATACGAGGTGCACGCAATAATTTCTCATAGGTGAGAAAAATACATAGGATGGTAGGAGAGATTTTTTTCTTGAATATATGAAAAGATATTATGCAACATATTTCTAAAATCCTATTATATATATATATATATATATATATATATATATATATTGGAAAATCTTTTCTTATAAATTTTTTTAACAAAGTAATACTTTAAATTGATGTAAGTCCGAATGTTTAAATATGTATACTTGCAAGCAAATTACAGTTATACTATTAATAAATAGAAGTAAGGATTAGATGAAGCCTGTGAGTCGATACAAATGCACTGTTCTAGAAGCAAGCTATCTTGCTTGTGACGCCCTATCTTCCCAGGGGGTCACCCATCCTAAAACTACTCTAACTCTAGCACGTTTAACCCTATTAACCTCTTGGGTCTAACTACCATCCAAAATGCTATAGCCGAGTTAAGAGATTTAGTCATATTATATCATTTATATATAGGGCTAATCCAAATTTAGGGGGTGTCGCATTCTTTCCCCCTTTAAGCCCTAATGCCTACGCCAGGCTCAAGCACACTCACAAGTAGCAGGCGATGTGACACTCGTCTTGCTAGATTTAGTCAACCTTGTGGGAAGCTGCACTCCACCCAAAACGGTCATTAGCCGGGAAGCCGCGCTCTACTCTCTATATAACCTTGGCTTAGTTGAGACTCATCTCACATTTTTGGCTGGTGATTGGCTCTGATACCAACTGTGCCGCCCCTGCTTTGTCCCTCCGGAGTGTGGGCGCCCCTTCCTCACCAGCAGTTTGGGGGTTCCGTGCCTGTCCCTCTCCGTCGCGGACGTCGCAGCAACGCCGCCGAGCCTTGACTTCGTCGGCGGTTGCGGTAACAAAATAAATAATTAATTTAATTATTTTAGTTATTTTAAATATTTTTGTATGCAACTGTCGGAGCGGTTGGGGCCCTAAAACGCGGATCGACCGCACGGGTTGACTCAAGCAGTGTGCGGACCCTTTGGACTGCTCATCCATGTTTCGAGGACCTCGTAAAGCATGATTGAGGTTCTGGCAGTATCGGGGCCTATTTGTTCGTCACTTTAGCACTTAATTATGTTGTTATTCGTGAAATTACTGGTTGCTGTCCGGGCCTCTTTCTTGGTGCGTTTTGGGACAGGGGGTAACGTAATTTTGTGTTAGAGACTCTTTGGAGCGGTTTGGAGGTCACGGGGGTGTCCCGGGATTTTTCGGTGGGTCCCGGAGGTCCAGTTTACAATCTGTTGCTTCTGTTGGATGGGTGTTGTTGAGTCGTAGAAGTCAATCTTGACTCGGTAGATCGTGTGCAGGTACGGTCGGTGAGCAGGAGCATCGCGGGTGTTAGGGGCTTCGCTGAATCAGGTGGGTACTTCGACCCGGAGTCGGTATAGTGGTGCTAGCTCGGTGATGTTCCTTCTTACCCTTTTTACGCATTATACACACGTTGCATGTTGAGCACGTATCACCGTCAGACTTCGCACTTGATTGCTCTACGGGTATTTTTTTTACATTCATCATGACTTAGTAGTAGAGCGGTACTTGATTAGACGTTATCATCATATTCAGTTGACCTGTTTGATCGGTTTGACCCACATATATGAGATTGGGTGACCTTCTTGGTCGGTACGTTACTTGAGGAATTATCATTGGCTATTTGCCGGTAGTTGGCTTTTGATCTGTTACGCCTTTTTGTGTTGGCATATTTCGTAAGTTGAGTCGGAGTCTTAAAGGGATCAAATTGTCAAATCAGCTTTCGAAGACTCTTTGAAGATTCAACGTGAGCTCAAGATAACACTCAGGTATGGTTAATTAAACCATGGTGATTTAAGTTCATTTATAATCATTGGAATCTGGAAATGATTGAAACCCGGTTTAGACTTGGTTTTAGGAACTTGGTTTTAACTTACAACCTTTCTTAAGTTTGAATTCCGGTACTAGGTTTGATTTGGATAAAGCTTATCTTGGAAAAATCTGTTTTTACATTGCGTACCGGAACCACACTTTGAGTTCCTCAAACCTGACACAGAATTTTCTGTAAATTGCATTGCGTACCGGAACACAGACTCGCGTACCGGAACACAATAGAAAAATCTGTGTTTGCACCATTGCGTACCGGAACACGTTATTTGGTACCGGTACACAATGCTCTATCGGGATAAAATTACTAAACCGACTTTTATCTTTTTCCAAGGGTTATAAATAGACACTTAGGGTTTCTCGATACTTACCGATCAATTCAGAAACACTCGAGAGCAACCCTAGAGGCTGGTTTTTACCGTTCTTCTCTTTCGCCTCTTTTAGGTCAATTCGGCGGTTCTTCCAAGATCTATCTTTTGTCGAATTGATCTAGTCTTTGCTTAGAGATTCCTTCTACGGTTCCTCAATGATAATCTAAGCAAAGGATCACCATCGAAGCCAATATTCTTATCGGCTGAGTTTGCGTCGTGGGTTCGACGTGGCATCGTGGATTCGGTGTGCTAAAGGCGTTTCGTGGATTCGAAACGTGTGCTCGTGGATTCGAGTGGCGTTCGTGGATTCGAACGTGTGCAGTGGACGTGCAATCGGTGGAGCGCAAGGTCCGAAGAAGTTGAAGGAGGGGTTGAGTCCGTGGATTCGGTAATCACCTTGTTATTCTTCTTTTTTTGGTGGATTGTTATTGCGTGTTCGGCGAGCGCAAGATCCGAAGAAGCTGAAGGAGGGGTTGGAGTCCGTGGAGTCAGTAATCACCTTGTTATTCTTCTATTCTTAGTGGATTGCTATTGCGTGTTGGTCCCGTGGTTTTTCTCCTGGATTGGAGTTTCCACGTATATCTCGGTGTGCTATTTTTATTTTCCGCATTGGTTTTTATTTTGCACTGAGATTGAGTTTTATAAGTATTACACCTATTCACCCCCCCATCTAGTTGTTTGATAGTACCTATTTAGATCCTTGTGGATCCATAAAAACCAACAATTGGTATCAGAGCGGGTTTTAGGTTTATCTATCATGTCGGATGAAAGTGGTAATATTTATAGACCTCCTCTTTTTGATGGGACTAATTATGCTTATTGGAAAGTGTTGATGAGAGCTTTTCTCATCGCAATTGATGAGCGGGTATGGCAATCCGTGGAATACGGTTGCGTGCATCCTGTTGAGGAAGTAGGAAATTCTACTACCCCAAAACCTCGCTCTAGATAGTCCAAAGAGGAATTTGAAAGATCTTCTTACAATGGGAAAGGTATGAACGCTTTATTTAATTCTCTTTCCTCGACTGAGTTCACACGAATTTCCGCGTGTGAAACCGCGAAGGAAATTTGGAATATTCTCAAAATTACACATGAGGGTACTAATCTTGTAAAAATTCAAAAGCTCCAGATGCTTACAAGTCAATTTGACTCTATTCATATGGAAGAGCATGAATTGTTTACAGATTATTACACTAGACTTCAAGATGTGATCAATACTTGTGCTAATTTAGGAGAAAAGATCCCGGAGTCGAGAATTGTAAGAAAGATACTTCGGACTCTTCCGGAACGGTTTAGGGCAAAAGTTACCGCCATTGAAACCGTTAGTCATCCGGATGAGATGAGTGTAGAGGAATTAGTAGGTGCTTTGCAAACTTATGAAATGACTTTTCCTACTAATCAAGTTTCTTCCAAGTCTTCTTCTAAGCTTACAGGTATTGCATTCAAATCAACAACGGAAGAAGATAGCGAATCAAGTTCCGACGATGAAATCTCTTTTGCCGATTTTGAAGAACAATTGGCGCGGATCGTAAAGAAATTTCGTCGGAAGTTTTGGAAGAATCGAACCGATGGATCTTCATCCTCGAAACCATCTAAAGGATCATCGGGTTCTAAATCCTCTAACCTCAAAAGCCTTGCAAAACCTTCTAAGGAAAAAGATGAATTCGAAGGGGAAATCCAATGTTATAGATGCAAAGGCTACGGCCATATTTCAACGGATTGTCCTTCTCCGAAATCATATAAAAAGAAGGCTTTGCAAGCGAAAACTTGGGACGATTCTACTTCTAATGAATCGACCTCAAGTAAAGAGGAAAAAGTCGTTGCTTTTCATGCCTCTCAAATTTCCTCTTCTAATTTGTGTTTATCATCTTTAGTCACTGACTCTACTCCTTTGATTTTGTATGAAACATCAACAACCGGCGGAGAGTCATCAAGTGAGGGGGAGTCGGACGAAGAAGAACTCGTTGAGGCATATTAACAACTTCTTACGGAATCAAAGAAGATGGCCAAACATATTAAGAAGTTGAGGAAGCAACGACTTGAAGTTCAAGACGAGAATCAAGCTTTAAAGATAAAACTTCATGATCTCGAGGAGGAACAAGGACGTTTATTGGATAACAATAAAATCCTCCAAGAAAAGCTAAACCAATCGGAGACAAACACTAAATCATATATGGACAAGATTGGTTTTCTTGAAAAACAGTTTGAAGAAATTCATGTCACCAACCAAGCTTTGACCAAGCAAGTTCATGAACTCAAATCCGACATACAAAGGCTTTCAACCGTTTCCAAGAAACTAGATTGTATGTGCGGATTAGGTCAAACAAGCAAGGTTGGTTTGGGTTTTAAAAAGGATCAAACTGTGCATGCTTCAAGTTCCACAATCAAATTGAAAGGAAGAACGTGTCACCTTTGTGGACTTGAAGGACATTTGGTGAAGGATTGCCCGAAAAAGAGAAAGAAAAATTCTTCGGCAACTTCATCTATGGAGCGGACTCAACGGACTCAAAAGATACATCAAGTCAAAGGAGTTCACTCAACCCACCAAAGGTCCGAGCCACAACATCAATCATACAAGTGGATCATTGCGAGGCAAAGACCTAAGGTGGATCAACAGTCAAAGCTATCATTTCCCGGCCACAACGAATCAAGACAACCCAAAATCCGACGATTTTGGATTCGGAAAGGTGATATCTTTCCTTGTCTTAAGTTCTGATTAGCTTATGACTGTATGTAATGCTTTGATTGGTTTTTCCTTCATATTTTTTTTAATCTCTGCATTACATGTTTTCAATGCTCTTTGTTTTTATGTTTTGTTTTTTTTTTAACAAAAGGTTTTAATGAACAAGTGCATTGAATAAAAAAGGGCTTCACGGTTATTCACTCCAAATTAATTTTATATGGATTATCAACTTTACTCCATAATCATAATCTTGAAGATACTTCATTATAGGAGTTTTTGATATTATAAGCATCAAATTTTAGAAATCATGTGTGATCTTTAGATGCTTAATCTATCTCGGTTGTGTGATTTCATTGTGATAAACGTGAGACAACCGATAGACTAAAATTTGGAATTTGATTCTTTCACGTAGGAGATTGCATTCTTACAAGGGTAAATAAATGAATTGCAAAAGATGTGAAAAGAGTTACATCCGAAAGGAGTGTGAAAACTACCACCACATGTTGGAAAGAGCTGCCACCCTGGTCGTCCGGTTTGTGTGTGAAGCTACCACATGTTATGGATGCTTGAAAAATATTTATGAAATTTTGTTTAGTTGAAGCATTCGGAGATTTAAATTCAAAGTTCTTATTTTGAACAATCTCCTGGTTGGTATAAGGTGGGATAGTTAAAAGATGCTCAAAGAGCCACCCTTAGGTATTTTAGTGCTTATCTCAATTTGAAAGGGTAGAATTCAAGATTAATGTCACTTGGAAATCTCCGTAAGTCATCTTTGTAAATCCGTTACATCTTGATAGAGTTTGGATCTCAAGATTATTTTTGATGACTTGTGTTTGATGAATATAACATGAAAAACGGTTTATAATGTTTTACCTTTATTTTTCATGATTTTGGAGTAAATCTTTTTAATTTTTATAATTAATTGGATTGAATGACATCTATGTGAATTCATTGTTTTTCAAAGAACTTAAATGGATTTCTTGATGGTATACAAATCGGTATTTGAAAAGATTTCAAAATTTGAATTTGTTTCAAGAAATTTTTGCTCTTTGGCTCTGTTGTTCCGGTACCTGCTTTTTAGTACCTGAAAATCCAATCCGGATTAGAAAATCCAATCCGGATCCCGAATGTGAATTTTTATGGTTTTTCACTTGCGTGCCGGTACTACATTTTTAGTACCGGAACTACTTTGCGGATGCGGATCACCCACTGCCTGTCAATCCGGATCTCGAACGAAGGTTTTTCGGTTTTTACACTACGTACCGGTACGCGACTTCTTGTACCGGTACGCGATCTGGAATTCTTTATATTCCGAAACTCCAAGTTTTTTAACTCATCTCTCCCACTTCAAAACCCTTCCTCTCTCTCTCTAAAACATCTCTAAGGGTTTTCTCTTCAAGATCAAGTGATTTGTTGCTCTCATTTGTAAGTTTCTACATTAATCTTGCTTTCTTTAACTTCAAAACCCTAGTTTTTAGGTTTTGATGTTTTATTTAGGGATTTTTGAGTAGATCCTTATTTTAATTGAAATCTCTTGCATAAATTACCCTTAATTCATGTTTAGAACATATATGGTTGCTTTCTATCTAATTAGATTCATGTTTCCATGCTTATTTGATTGAATCTAACATTTTCATATGTTCTTAGCATAAAAGAAATTGAGAATTAGGGCTTTTAATATGAATGAATTTTAAATGATGAATCATCAATTGTGACATGTTTAGAATGTTTCTTAGACATGTTTAAACCTTCCTATAAGATCAAATCATAGTGCATTGTGTTCTTTGTAGGAAATGGCATTTTCATGGCTTCTTGCACTAGTAATATTGATGGCCACTGGAAGTGGACGTGGTCACGGTTCTGGAAAGAAAAAGGCTACCAAATGATCACGCAACGAGGATTCAACTAGCTCAGAATCTGAACATTCCTCAGAATATGAAGAGGAATCAGTTCAAGGAAAGGGAAAAGCACCTTTGGCTCCAAGGAAAAAGAAGGGTGCAGATTCTCCTCCGCATAGAAGTACCGGTGGACCGGTAATACGCGAGCGCTCTCAACGGAGATCAAATGTTGATGAAAGTGAACCGCATGTGAGTGCAAAACGCCGTGCCAGATTTGCGAACCGCACATGCATTGGAGAGCGACACGTGAACTTTAACGAGCTATGTCGTGGGTGCCAGACTTTGCAAGGCTTTTGGAACGAAGCCATATTCGGCCTCTTAGCAGAGTTCAACCTAAGATGGGTTTTTGTGTGGAGATCATCAGGGAGTTCTACATGCGAGGTAACATACTTCAAAAAGACCATGACACCGGAGCCTTCGTCTTTGAAACAACAGTTAGAGATGTCAAGTTTGACATTACTCCAGCAGTAATTGGTGCAAACCTTGGATTAGCTGTTGACACTACTGGTCCTTATTACACTGATGGTAATTTCCAACATGATACCCATTGGGATATGGTTGTGGACTCTATTTGCAAGACAGGGACGCACACGAACAGATCATATGTTGAATCAAAGGACCTAAAACCAGAGTACCATATTTTGTCCTTAATTGTATGCTACAACCTATTGCCCACACTCGGGACCAAAAGGATTCGATGAGATCGATTGTTACTTCTCTTTTTCCTCGGTCACCTGGAAAGTGCAAATGGAATTAACACCAACATTCCATTTCTCATTTGGCAGCAAATGGTACATGTCATTGAAGGATCAAGGCAACGTGACCTTCTACCGTATCCAATCTTGATTACTCGTATTCTGGAAGATCACGGAGTGGACATTTCTTGTGCCAAATATGATTATGGCTTGGGGGCAATTGATGGAATCACTTTAGCCAAGTCAATTAGCACTTTGAAGACATTTGGGCATACAAAAGGTTATGTAAGTGAAGCGACAGTAAGTGCACCACCTCGTCAAGAATCTCCTGAACCAGATGAGGTCATAACTCTTCAAACCTTGCATCGGGATGTTCGTTCATTAAAGCAAAAGATGGAGCAAAGGATGGAGCAAGGCTTCAAGAAACTTGAGGATGGTTTAAAGAAAATCTTCGATATCCTTGGGTGCAAACATGATGATGTGGTCACTGGCGCAACAGCACCGAGTACATCGCATGGACCAACATCGCATGATGATAATGATGATTCAAATGAGGATGAGTGATCTCTTTTCCTTCTTGTTTTTGGTTTTCATTTTTCTTTTCTCTTTGAGATGAACAAGAACTCTTATGGGCATGTAACTAAGAACTTATCCTTCTAGTATGTTTCTTTTTGTCTATATTAACTGTTTGACAATTTGTGACAAAAAGGGAGAGAACAGAAAATAATGAGTATGATTGTATCACAAAGGGGGAGAACATAGATGCTCATGACAGGGGGAGAACATGGAGAACATGGAGAACATGAAGAACATGTTGGAGATGCTCAAGATAGGGGGAGATAAAGAAAAGACTGAGAACAAGAGCCACAAAACAAAAGAACCAAAAGGAAGACGAATCAATTGCAGGATTTTAATTTCTAACGACTAATGCTTGATTGTGTTTGGAGTTTTTGTTTTGCAGGAATTACATCACTTTAAGACTCCAAGTCCTAAGTCATAGAGTATGTTCTAGGACTGTTTGGTTCAAATGTAATTTGTATTTATTGGATCTTTTACGCAAAGAAAATCAATGTTTTGGTGATAACATTGAGTTTCGATTTTTTGGTTTAAGATGAGTGACTTGAGCGGTTTTATGTATTTTTGGGTTTTGTCACGAAATTGCCAAAGGGGGAGATTGCTCAATTAATGTTCTATGTACAAACATAGATAAAGAACAAAAACAAAAAAACAAAACCTAACCTAAGCAAAAGTTTCAAAAAGAGGTTATTTCAAGGAAAGCATTCCAATTGCTTTACGCAAATGAATAAAACGTTTTTGATCCAAAGGTTTTGTTAAAATGTCAGCTAATTGATCCTCAGTAGAAATGTAGGAAATTTGAAGAATATTTGATTCAACTAGCTCTCTTAGAAAATGATATCTAAGTTCAATGTGTTTTGTTCTCGAGTGCAACACAGGGTTTTTAGAAATGTTTATAGCACTTGTGTTGTCACAAAGAATTGTTACCGAAGTTGCTGAAATTCGGAAGTCGCTCAACACACTTTTCATCCAAATGAGTTGGGTTGAACAACTACCTGCTGAAATATATTCCGCTTCGGCAGTCGAGAGTGCAATGCAGTTTTGCTTTTTACTATGCCATGCAACAAGGCAATGGCCAAGATAAAAACATGCACCACTCGTGCTTTTCCGATCATCCACAGATCCTTCCCAATCGGCATCTGAATATCCTATAATGTCAAGCGTTGTTCCCATAGGATACCAAATTCCGAAATTCAAAGTTCCTTTGATGTACCGGATGATCCTTTTCACCGCTTTCAGGTGAACCTCCTTTGATGCTGATTGATATCTCGCGCAAATTCCAACACTAAAGGACATATCCGGGCGACTAGCCGTGAGGTAAAGTAGACTTCCAATCATGCTGCGATAAAGTTTCTCGTCTACACTTTCACTAAGAGATTCACTCCCTAATCCCTTGTTGCTAGTTCCCATAGGAGTCGGAAAATCTTTAGAGTTTTCTAAATCGAATTTCTTCACCAACTCCCTTGCATACTTGGATTGACACAAATGGATGCCATCATCATTTTGTTTCACTTGCAATCCAAGAAAGTATGTCAGTTCGCCCATCATTGACATCTCAAATTCGCTTTCCATGATTTCAGCGAATTTAGAAGCATCATTGTCTCTAGTTGCACCAAATACAATGTCGTCGACATAGATTTGTGCCACAATGAAGTTATCCTGATAATGTTTCACAAAGAGAGTCCTATCTGCTCCCCCTCGAGTATAGCCCTTTTCCAAAAGATGCTTCGTCAACCTTTCGTACCACGCTCGCGGTGCTTGTTTTAGACCGTAAAGAGCATTTTTCAAACGAAAAACATGGTTAGGTTGTTTATAGTCTACAAAACCTTTCGGTTGAGCCACATAAACTTCCTCATTTAAAAACCCATTTAAAAATGCGCTCTTAACGTCCATTTGAAAGAGTTTTATTTTAAAATGACAAGCAATAGCGAATAATATACGTATTGACTCGAGTCGAGCAACTGGGGCGAACGTCTCATCAAAGTCTATTCCTTCTATTTGAGAATAGCCTTGAGCAACTAAGCGTGCTTTATTCCTGATGATGGTACCATCCTCGTTCTTCTTATTCTTGAAAATCCATTTAGTACCAATCACATTGTGTTGCTTTCGAGGCTTCGTTAATTCCCAGACTTTGTTTCGTTCGAACTGATGGAGCTATTCCTGCATAGCTTCAATCCAGTAGTCATCCTGAAGAGCTTCATCGATGTTCTTTGGTTCAATCATGGAGACGTAGCATGCGACTCCACAAACCAACTGTCTCCGAGTTCTAACTCCTTCTTGTGGGTCTCCAATAATGTTAGATTCCGGATGATCCTTGGAGATGCGTAGCGTTTGCGGTAATGGAGTAGTCTGAGAATTCATGTTTTATCCCATTGGAAGTGCAAAAATCAATAAATTTTGAATTAATGAATTCTCCACCTCTATCACTTCGAACACGAACGATCTTTTCATTTCTTTCATTCATAATACGATGACAAACCTCATGAAAAGAGTCGAAAGTATCCGCTTTCTCTTTTAAAAAATTTACCCAAGAATACCTAGAGAAATCATTAACCAAAAGAAAAATATACCATTTACCTCCCAAAGATGGTTGACGAGTCGGCCCTCCCAAAGATGGTTGACGAGTCGGCCCCATTAAGTCCATATGCAGTAATTCCAAGGGCTGTTTGGTACCGACGTGGTTCAAGTTCTTGTGTGCAACTCTTGATTGTTTTCCCTTTTGATAACCACCACACACAATATTTTCTTTATATAAAAGTTTAGGAACCCCCTTAACCATGTTCTTATTTGAAATCCTTGCTAGTTCTTTAAAATTCATGTGACCTAGTCTTTCATGCCAAACAGTTTCATTATCCAAAGAAACTAGGTTACATTTTTCAAAAACTTTGTTTGAAACAACATAGCAATTATTTTCTGATCTAACCCCTTTTAAAAGGAATACCTGGTCCTTATCAGTTACAACACATTCTACAGAAGAAAAATTAACTGAGAACCCATTGTCACAAAGTTGACTTATACTAATGAGGTTAGTCTTTAGGCCTTCAACAAATAAAACATTGTTCAAAACGGGGCCTTCAGGAATAGCGATTGTTCCCTTTCCAACAATTTTGGAAGAACGACCGTCTCCGAAAACAACTTGTCCTCCGGAGATTTTCTCTAAAGTTTGAAAATAGTTTTTGTTACCGGTCATGTGACGAAAACAACCACTATCCAAGTACCAAGACAAATTATCATAAGCGTGTAAAGAAGTATGAACAACAAGACAAGGAAAAATTTCACCTTTGCGTACCCAAACCTTTCGAGTTTTGGAGTACGTCGGAAATGATTGTGAAGTTGATACCTTTGGTGAAAGCGTCTTGATTGATCCATCGCTTTTCCTTGACGTCGTCGCCTTGTTTGATGTACTACCAATGTTCTTTCCTTTTGAAAGATTCTTCTTTGATTTGTGGGAAAT
The DNA here is from genome assembly GCA_029204045.2 of Tillandsia leiboldiana. Taxonomy (NCBI): domain Eukaryota; kingdom Viridiplantae; phylum Streptophyta; class Magnoliopsida; order Poales; family Bromeliaceae; genus Tillandsia; species Tillandsia leiboldiana. Next base: position 3,607,264 of record CM055083.1, read on the forward strand.
GAACTCATTGGTAGTAGTTGCAAGATGTGCTTGATTTGATCTTTTCGCTCCATTCTTGCAATTTCTTCTTATGTGCCCTGCATAACCACAACGAAAATATACCTTAGTGCTTGACGATCCCGAAGAGGGTGAAGTAGGTTTGTTGTCGCTGTTTGTCGTCAATTCCGGTGTCGGAGGAGGAGATACCGACTGGGGCACAAAGACTGTCCCAACCGAACTAAAATTATCTTCAGTTCGATTGTATCCGAGGCCGAATTTATTTGTTTGACCAAGACCAAGAATCTTATCCAACTTACTCCTTCCGGAAGAAAATTGCTTTAAATCATCCTTGAGTTGGAGAATGGTCTCCGTCATTTCCATTTTTTCCTGTCGAGCCTCGCCGTAGAGCTTCAAGAAGTAGTTTGCTTTATTCACCATATCTACATAATTCTTCTCGAAATGCTCATTGGACTCTTGAAGGGAAACATTTACTTTAATCAGATTATCCCTTTCCACTTCAAGAGCGTTTGAGAGAGAAGTTGCCCTTTTTGTTTCTTCTTCGAGATCCTGCAATCTCCCTCTCAAACTCTTGTTTTGCTTTGCCAGTTTCTTTGAATCCCTCAGGAGTTTATGGTAGGCAAGAGCAAAGTCTTCACCTTCCGAATTATCCGATTTATCGTCCGTTGCAATCTTTTCAACAGTGGGGTTGGACAATGAGTCGGATGTACTTGCCATTAAGCACATGAAGGGTGAAGATGTGGACGCGTGGAATGCCGTTTCGTTGTTCTCTTCATCACTTCAAGATGACTCATTTGTCGTTGAGGTGTCATCCCAAGTGACGGCCTGCATCGCCTTCTTCTTGGACGGATTTTTATTTGGACACTCCTTTGAGATATGGCCGTATCCTCGGCACTTGAAGCATTGGACTTGTCCTTCTGAGCTTTTCTTATCCTTTGAAAAACTTTCTTGCTTTCTTGACTTTTGGCTTGAAAAACCTTTGCCTTTCTTCCACTTTCCGGAGGATGAAGTTTTACTTGAATTATCCCTTCGAAAGTTTCGGCGAAAATTTCTTGTCAAGAGAGCAAGCTGTTTCTCAAAGTCCTCCATAGATAAGTTCTCGTCATCGCCTGAGGAGGATGAATCCGCGTCTTCTTCTTTTGTAGTTTTCAAAGCAAAACCTGAAGACTTAGAAGTAGATGCTTTTCCAGAAGAATAGTTAGTAGGAAATGTCATTTCATAAGTTTGTAATGAACCAACTAATTCTTCTACACGGATTTCGTCCGGGTGTTTAATAGTTTCAATGGCCGTAACATTGGAACGAAATCTTTCAGGAAGAGTTCTTAAGATCTTTCTTACAATTTTAAATTCTGGAATCTTCTCTCCCAAGTTAGCACATGTGTTTACGATGTCTTGCAATCGTGTATAGTAGTCTGTGAATGATTCATTTTCAGCCATGAAAATAGAGTCAAATCTGCTCGTAAGCATTTGCAGCTTTTGAATCTTCACAAGGTTAGTTCCCTCATGTGTAACTTGAAGAACATCCCAGATTTCTTTCGCAGTCTCACATGCCGAGACGCGAGAGAATTCTGTTTGTGATAAGGCATTAAATAAAGCATTAATTCCTTTGCCATTGTAAGAAGATAAGTCTATCTCTTCCTTGGTCCATTTCGACCTAGGTTTGATGGTGTGAACATCAACAATAACTTCAGTTGGATTTGACCATCCTAACTCAATAGATTGCCACACCCGTTCGTCAATGAAAATAAGAAATGCTTTCATCCGTACTTTCCAGTACGCATAATTTGTTCCATCGAAGAACGGAGGTCTGTTGATGTTTCCACCTTCAGCCATTGTTTACAACCCTATTCCCGCTCTGATACCACTTGTTGGGTTAAGTATAATATGGATCTAAAAAGGGGAAAATACACCTAGAGGGGGGTGAATAGGTGTAAACGTTTAAACACTCAAAAATCGTTGCGCAATAAAACCCAATGCGGAAATAAAAATAACACGCAAGATTTTTACGTGGAAAACTCCAAACCGGAGTAAAAAACCGCGGGACCGATAACACGGTGAAATCCACTAGAATTATAACATGTACAAAGGTGATATACCGTACTCACAGACGACTCAACCTTTTTCCATACGCTCCTAGTTGATCTTCTCCGCTCGCTCCGCAACGCTTCTCGAATCCACGATCTGCGTCCAACGCCGAATCCACGACGTCTAACCGAATCCACGGTCTTCACCCAGTAGCACGTCTCGAATCCACGAACGTACCTCGCTCCGAATCCACGAGAGCGGTAGCACCTTGAATCCACAAGGCCACGCGAGTCCACGCGCCGATTTTGGGGAAATCGTTGTTTTTTGGGTGGTGATGATCCGCCGAATACTTAGATTAGAAATAGATCGGAAATACCATCTAAGTATTCATTGATTTGATTCTACTCAAAATCTGAGTATGAAAATCTAGAATCAAATCAATCAATATAGATGGAGAAACATAGGATTAAATCTATTGATTTCATTTCTTCTCTATAGGTGGATTTTTCTATTTTTGACCGTATTTGGATTACCCTAAAAAAAGAATCGTAGGGTCTATTTATAGGTTAGAAACCGTTGGAAGAAGATAAGCATAAAAAACTAACCAATTCTGGAATTTTACAGGACGACAGTCCGGACTGGAATTGACGGTCCGGACTGTCTCAGCGAAACAGACTTTTTCCAGAAAAGACGACATTCGGGGTCCAGACTGCAATCCACGGTCCGGACTGTTCATGCAATTTCAACAATTTCACGTTCGGGGTCCGGACTGAATTTACCAGGGTCCGGACTGAAACAGCGCATGAACAAACCTATGTTCGGGGTCCGGACTGTAATGCCCGGTCCGGACTCTGAACATGTAAAATGTCCAGTTTTTTATTTTTATGCAATTAAAAATTCATCCAAGTGTTTCTACACTATAAGAAGTATTCGGATCACCAAAAGCATTTAGTTAAACGTACCTGATCCTTTTGAATTCTTCTTTCTTGAGATTGAGGTATATGATCCAAGCTTCTAAACTTCAATCTTCAAGACTTAAACAATTTCACGAAATACGCCAACTCAAATTCCGTAACACGAATTGCCCCAAGACAGTCCCTAAGCCAACCAACCAAACATAAAGTTTTATAATACAAAAACTTTAAATCTACTTGTGCCATTTACAAAATAACTTGAGCATATTTCTCAGGGCATCACAGAGGTCCAAGGGCTTGCCATTGTGCAGCCCAGAACCTGCTGGATCACAGGGATCCAAACACCTTGCTCTCTAACTTTTCGACAATGCCCCACACACACATCCACACAGACAACCTTTGGTCTGAAGTGAGCATTAAGCTCAGGGAACAGTGTGGAGAAACTTTCATATTTGCTGGATGCCCAGATTTTGCACTAAAACTCATTGAGGCATTTCCTCAAACACTTGGTGGGCACTCTTCATACACATACAACCATCCCAAACCCAAACAGCAACTCTCCAACCGTGGGTTCCTGAGTGCAATGGACAACACCATAAGCTTCCCATTGAAGCTTTAGGAAGTTCTGGGCGACTCTTTCCCGTCGGCGACGGCCGGAAGGCCGGCCACCGTGACTTGAACCCAACTCGGGTCATCTATGGCACCCGACGTTTCGGGCTGCATGGATGCCATGCAAAGGCATGGTTGCACTCCTCCCATTCCCAGGAAGCTTCTCGGCCACTTGGCCAGAGGTGGGGAGCCTCGCCGGCGCTGGAGCAAGAAGCTCGGCCGGAGCTTCAAAAACCCGAAACTAGGGCATCATGGTACGGTGTCCACAGTGCACCAAATCACTCCAAATTTGGAGGAGAACAAAAGTAGAACAATAGTAAGAAGACCATCGTTTTACTTTTCGTCCAAAACCGTCGGGAGCAAAGAAAGCTCGAGGCGGAGCTCTTGGCGATGCAACTTGGCCGCCCGCCAACCGAAGCTTCTCATTTTTCATGGGTGGGCTGGAAAGACTCCTTGGACCACAAGGATGTCACTTCCAAAGGTATTGGGCCAAAGAAACGAGAGGAAATGAAGAACTCACCTCGCCGGAGTTGGAGAAGAAAAGTTGTGGCCGGTTCCTCTCCACGCATCGCGCAGCCTTCCAACTACCTCGGCTCACTCCCAGAAAGCAAGAAAACCTCCCAAAAGACCAAGAACCCAAGTTGGAGCAACCTTGGATCACACATTCTTCTCCTCTCCCCAAGCTCGATTTCACTCTCTATGGGTGGTGTCCCCTCGGCCTTCACAGCACCTTGTGACTTGGTGGAGTGATCAGAGGAGTAAAGGGAACCCAAATTACCAAGTGTGGCCCCTCGTGCACCCCTCAAAGAAGACCAAAAGCCACATAGCTTTTAATGCTTTTTTTTGCAAAATTTCGGTTTAGCCCTCACACAACCACCTAGATGCTTCAAGACCCCTACTGTGGATCACAATTGCTACCAGGACCTCCACATACAAGCCTCTAAACATTTGGTCCATAAAATTTAGGGTATCTCGCAAAAATACTCAATTTTTCGACATTTTTACGCATTTCGAGACAAACGGTTCGTCGAATTGCGAAACGGACTTCGCCACGACGTCCGGCTCGTCGAGACCTATCAAATAGTGTATTTTCTTGCTTGATTCGATGCTCGAATAAAATCTCGGGCCATAATATACTGTAGGCTATACTGCAATTCACGCATTTCGATGCACCAGAATCGCCAAACGTGAATTCCGTCAGTGCCATTGCGTTCAGAACGTCAAAATCAGCTAGAATTGACTACTCATACTACTATGTTTGGGGTCCAGACGGCGAAATGGCCGACGTTGGTCGAGAGGGGAATTAAATCTGTGATTACTATTTACAACTTAAGTTGTGGGCCCCGCTTCTTCTTCACTGTTTTGCGGAAGATCCGACCGTCGGATCGAAAACATATGAATATCAATCTTCCTTGTTTCGACGAGATGGTCGCACAGGTGATCTCAGATTTTCGAGATCAGACTCCGATCAAAAGTCGATATTTTCGGGCCATATTTACACTATTAACAATCTATTTTTGCCAATTAAATAAATTTCAAAAATTATTTAAACTTAATTTCTTGTTTTTAAAAAAATCATGGTTAGGTACGGATCGATCTTCGGAGTTCCGTTCGACGCGACTTGGGGTGGGTACCTTTTGGTGTTTTCGGTGTAATGTCGTTCCCGTGTATTTCGTATGATTAAAGTAGATGTTTTGGTAAACTGTCTAACCCCATTGCATGTAAATCCCGTTTTGTATTCTAACTGAGGCGGCTGAGGTCGCAGTACTGTTTTATGTTCTAACTGAGGCGGCTGAGGCCGCAGTTTCATTTTATATGCTCGTATTGCTTACACGCACACCGGCGGTCTGGCCACTGCACAGGGTGTATTTTTCCGGAAAGATGGTAAGGTTACCCGTGTACCCCACGACTAGGGATGATGGGGACCCCTCATGGTGAGGCGACTGCTACTTGGGCAGTAGAGGGGTTGGAGGCACCAAGAATTGAGCACGGTATCTGGGGTTGGGGCCCAACTTGTTTTTAATTCTGGGGCAGGGGCCCAGCGTGATTTGTGACAGGGATTTAGCGGTACATGAGGGGAAAGTGAATGCTCTGGTGTATCGGTTTGTCTTTTCAGTTTATTGCATTTACTTGTTTACATCTACTACTTATCAGTCACTGACTACCGACACTGTGACAGGTCCGAGCAGGGGTGGGAACCGGGACGACGGTGAGGCATCGGTTAGAGGACCCTAGCCATTGAGGCTATTAAACTTTACGGTTTTATGGTTATCTCTTTTAGTGTTTGGTTAGTATATCTGTGATTACTTGTGGATAGTTTATCGTGGATGTTGGATTGAGGACTTAGTGTAGGAATATCTACTTATATCTGCGAATGTTGAGATGTATGAATGCGGTTCGTTTTCAAATACAAACATGGTTTCAAAAGCGTTTTCAAACCAAGTGTCGTGTCGGCATTGATTTCTAAACCTATGGATTTATCCTTTCGAAAAGTGTGGTGATTATGTTTGTATGGTTAGATGTAATCTCCCTTTATTATTGCTCAATGATTGCTTGGTTAAAATACTTGTCGTGCTCGGAACACCGTACATATACAAAGGAGACTCCGTCCGTTTGGGGAGTGAATTGGTATATGTGGCGGGTCTGGCGCGCACCGGAGGCAAGGTTCTTTTAAAGAAAGAAAAAAATATATATATGTGCGTTTTTCGCTCTTTTAGAACCTCCGGGGCGTGATGTAGGTTTTTATATATTAAGGATCCACAAGGATCTAAATAGGTACTATCAAACAACTAGAGGGGGGGTGAATAGGTGTAATACTTATAAAACCAAATCTCAGTGCAAAATAAAAACCAATGCGGAAAATAAAAACAGCACACCGAGCTATACGTGGAAACTCCAATCCAGGAGAAAAACCACGGGACCAACACGCAATAACAATCCACTAAGAATAGAAGAATAACAAGGTGATTACCGACTCCACGGACTCAAACCCCTCCTTCAGCTTCTTCGGACCTTGCGCTCACCGGTTGGATGTCCACGCAATAACAATCCACTAAGAAAAGAAGAATAACAAGGTGATTACCGTCTCCACGGATTTAACCCCTCCTTCAACTTCTTCGGACCTTGCGCTCCAACGATTGCACGTCTACTGCACACGTTCGAATCCACGAACGCCGCTCGAATCCACGAGCACACGTTTCGAATCCACGAAACGCCTTTAGCACACCGAATCCACGATGCCACGTCGAATCCACGACGCAAACTCAGCCGGTAAGAATATTGGCTTCGATGGTGATCCTTTGCTTAGATTATCAATGAAGATCCATGGGAAAAATCTCTAATAAAGATTAGATCAATTCGACAAAAGATATGTTCTTGAAAGAACCGTCGAATTGACCTAAAAGAGGCTATAAAGAAGAACGATAAAAACCTAGCCTCTAGGGTTGCTCTCAAGTGTTTTATCAATTGATCGGCCGTGCTCCCCACGTTTTTGAGAAACCCTAAATGTCTATTTATAGTTTAGAAACCTTTGGAAAGAGATAAGAATCAAAAACTTACCTTATCTGGAAATTTTCAGGACGGCGATCCGGATCGAATTTACTGCGATCCGGATCGTCGTAGCGAGTCAGACAATTCCAGAAAAATAAGGGTTCGGGATCCGGATTGAAATGCCCGATCCGGATCGTTCATGTATTCCAGCAAAAACCCATGTTCGGGATCCGGATCGAAATGACCTTTGATCTGGATCGGATTTGCCAATGAACAAGCACCCTTCGGGATCCGGATTGGATTGTCTGATCCGGATCCTGAACATGTCCCATGTCCAGTTTTTGATTTTTATGCAATTAAAAATTCATCCAAGTGTTTCTACACTATAAGAAAGTATTCGGATCACCAAAATTATTTAGTTAACCATACCTGATCCTTTTGAATACTTTCTTCTTGAGATTGATGTAACTGATCCACAATTCTTCAACTTCAATCTTCAAGACTCAAGACACTGAGTGTCAACTTGAGCTCTTGTTGAATCTTCTCTAAGTCTTTAATTGCTGATTGACAATTTGATCCCTTTAAGACTCCGACTCAACTCACTGACTTGACTCACGAAATATGCCAACACCAAAATGCCGTAACACGTGACACATTTATAATCATTGGAATCAAGAAATTATTGAAACCCGGTTTAGACGTGGTTTTGGAAACTTGGTTTTTAACTCACAACTTATTTTAAGTTTGGATTCCGGTACTTGGTTTGTTTTGGATAAAACTTATCTTGAAAAAATCAGTTTTTACATTGAGTACCAGAACCCCACTTTGAGTTCCTCAAACCCGATACAGGATTTTCTGTAATTCTCATTAAGTACCGGAACACAGTTTGGAGTACCGGAACACAATAGGAAAATCTGTGTTTTGCGTCGTTGAGTACCGGAACCCATTATTTAGTACCGGTACACAATGCCATGTCGTGATAAGATTGCTAAACCGACTCTAATTAGTTTCCAAAGGTTATAAATAGATACTTAGGGTTTCTCGAGAACTATCGACCAATTCAAAAACACTCGAGAGCAACCCTAGAGGCTAGGTTTTTATCGTTCATCTTTTATCCTCTTTTAGGTCAATTCGATGGTTCTTCCAAGACAAACTTTTTGTCGAATTGATCTAGTCTTTGCTTAGAGATTCCATCCATGGTTCTTCAATGACAATCTAAGCAAAGGATCACCATCGAAGCCTATATTCTGTATCGGCTGAGTTTGCGTCGTGGATTCGACGTAGCATCGTGGATTCGGTGTGTTGAAGGTGTTTCATGGATTCGAAACGTGTGCTCGTGGATTCGAGTGGCGTTCGTGGATTCGAACGTGTGCAGTGGACGTGCAGTCGGTGAGCGCAAGATCCGAAGAAGTTGAAGGAGGGGTTGGAGTCCGTGGAGTCGGTAATCACCTTGTTATTCTTCTATTCTTAGTGGATTGTTATTGCGTGTTGGTCCCGTGGTTTTTCTCATGGATTGGAGTTTCCACATAAATCTCGGTGTGCTGTTTTTTATTTTCCGCATTGGTTTTTATTTTGCACTGAGATTATTTTTTGAGTATTACACCTATTCACCCCCCCTCTAGTTGTTTGATAGTACCTATTTAGATCCTTGTGGATCCTATAAAGACCAACAGTTTATACCTATTCACCCCCCTCTAGGTGGTTTTTCTCCTGTTTAGATCCTTGGATCCCATAACCCACACATACCTTCACCGTGGCTAGTGAATGCAACCCACTTCTTCACCTCCTCTGAGACATCTAGGAATAGGGCATTCCAGTCCTCCTGCATTATTTCGGTCCGACACCTGATGCAGGACAAAATTAAGCTTATCCCTAGCCAATTTTTCGTTCTCGTGGGACTCAGGTCCCGAGATTGGCTATTTCCCTTTGAGATCGACTATGTCCATCTGCACAGGCCGTGGGGACTTACGTATGAACAAAATCCCTAGCCCATCATCCGGGACACCGACATTGGAGATGATCTCCGTTGTCTGAGCGTGGCCGTCGGTATGCCCTGCTGGTGATGGTGGTCCGCATAGGTAAGTTTGAGAAATCTCAGCGAGCTCGGCTTGAGGCGCCGAGTTTGCCGTTCTCATCCGTATATGAGGTGGCCGGTATCGGCTGTTCTTTCGTTGAGGGGGTTTGCGAGAGAAAACCCCATCGCCGTCCTTGTCCCCATTTCTTCCGGCGAGTTCAGCCTGGGGCACCAGGGCCGCCGATTCCATCGGAAAGGGCGATAATTCACAGTGACCAACCTATCGCCTAGTCATCACTGCTAGGCCCACTCCTCGCGGCTGCTCTCTTTCTTTTCTACCTGTGGGAAGAAAGAGTCAATTTATAACACACCCCTATGGTCAGCCGACATAGTCCGACCTTTATCGCTTTTCTCTAGGCAACTGGCTTCGATTTTCAGCCAACGCGTTATCGCCACTTCCCAGCGCTTTCAAGGCGAAGCGCTCTGTTAGGACAGCTTCGGCCAACCTATCCACTTTCGGCCTTCCTGGCCGATCGTGGCCCCTCTAACTGGGACAGATTTATCCTCAATCAGTATGTCCGACTGGATCCTCGGTTACCTCTCCCGAGAAATTATTGAATATTGGTGTTTTCCAATCGGCCATGTACGGGTACACTACTCCCATGCCTATGGAACTTGGAAGCCCACGGGTCAACCGCGTGATTATTATGTCCCTCATCTTTACTCCGAGAGTGTACTTAAACACTTTTCTCTAAGCGTGTAGCTCAGAGCTTTTCACCAGGACAATCAATGTCGCCGGTTGCATCTTCATGGCGTTCTCAAGCGGCTGCATATTTAAGCCTGCCTGCTTTCGGGTAGGTCCGGCCTCCGGGGTCTGCCCCCATACCGACCCACCTTCCTCGTGGGTTTGTTGTAATGATGAGGGAAACGAAATAGGTGTCGACGCATTTGGGTCTGCCTACTTTCGTGCGGATCCTGACTCCGGGTCCTGCCCCCTGGTCTCCCTGCCCCTAGTCTTTTTGGTGGATCCGACCTGGGGCACTGGACTTGCCAGCTGCGCTGGGAGAGGTGATGGTCCGTAGAGACCAGCCCATCGTGTTACCAACGGGCTTTGGCTCTCCTCCGTTGGTTGGGCCTCATAGACGGGTGCTGTGACACCCTGGAATGTGTATTAGTCCTATATATAAATAATATAATAGGACTAAATCTCTTAATCCGGCTATAGCATTTTGGGTGGTAGTAAGACCCAAGAGGTTAAGAGAGTTAAGCGTGCTAGAGCTAGAGTAGTTCTAGGATGGGTTACCCCCTGGAAAATAGGGTGTCACAGATGGTATCAGAGCCATTCACCAACCGAAAATGTAAGATGAGTCTCGGCTGAGCCAGGGTTATATAGCGGATAGAGCGAGGCTCCCCGGCTAATGACCGTTGTGGGTGGAGTGTAGCTCCCCACAAGGTCGGCTAAGGCTAGCCAGATGAGTCTCACATCGCCTGGTGCTTGTGAGTGTCGTTAAGCCTGACGAGGACGTCAGGGCTTAAAGGGGGGAAGAATGTGACACCTATGGAATGTGTATTAGTCCTATATATAATAAATAATATAATATGACTAAATCTCTTAACCCGGCTATAGCATTTTGGGTGGTAGAAAGACCCAAGAGGTTAAGAGTGTTAAGCGTGCTAGAGATAGAGTCGTTCTAGGATTGGTGACCCTCTGGGAAGTGGGGCATCACACTTGATCAACCAATCCCTTCAGTTCTTCTTTGGACAGAGGTGAGCATCAAGCTCAGGGGATGGAGTAGATGCTGGGGCTCACTGTCGCGAAGCTAATTTGCTGCCAAAAGGGTTATCGGGGCCAAAAAGGTTGTTGGGGCCAAAATGTGGCTTGCGCGCGATTGACCCCTGCTGGGTGACCCTCGAGAAGGTATCGAAGTGCATCGCGTGCCAACAATCAAGCGATTGTGTCACGCCCCGGGTTAAACCAGAACCCGGGCCCGTCTACAGATTCGCCGTGCACACGGAGTTTCCTGTGTACACGCAGCGCTGGCAACCTGCTCAGATATAAGATGTACAACAAGAGCATAATACAGAGCTGAACTAAACATGATAATCTCAGACTGAAAATAGGGTACAAGCTGTAATAAATACAATAATCTCCCAGTTCCTGCGGGAGTCCGGATCATCACAGATTGGGCCGAGCAGGGATCCGCTCGGCCGGGTTCTCCTCTAGTAACTCCCCGCAACCGCAAGCATCCGATGACTGCCGAAAGCGGGTTCGCAGAGCTAGAGAGGGATCGTTGGTTTCGACTTAGATGAGTCGAAACGCTCACGGGTAAATGTACGACTGATGAGTCGATGATAACTTTAAAGAATACACGAGGGCAGATAAAGACACGACCAAGGGGCCGGTTTACACTCTAAATGCAAAATAAATAAAGATACGACCAAATGGCCGGTTTACACTTTATATTGATAAAAAGAAGAGGATACAAGTGGGAAAGAGGGATAGAAAGATTAATTAAGCCTACTCCTAGGAAAGCAGTAAACAAGAAGAAGAAAAAATTAAGTTACTTCTACTCCTAGATAAATGAAGAGTTGAGGTGGTACCGGGCTTATGAGGATTGCCGAACCCCGATCTCTTCGATGGTTCAGGTATTTATGCACATCCTGAGCCATAGTTATTGGGCGCCGATTTCGAATTTCGAATGATCGGCGTAATCTGGGGGAGGTTATCGGAAAATCCTCAATCATTTCCTTTTGAGTCGATTGACCTCAATGAACTGATCATAGCTTCCCGTCTAGGTTCACCCCTGATTGTTGTGTCAAGGCGTAATTCTCGGCGCCCTCCAGCGTTGGACGAGGCATTGGTCATCTTTGTAGGCTATTTTTTCTATCGGCTGATGCCTTTCAACCGATGGTTGATGCCACGTGTCGCTTCCTCCCGTGGCAGAAAATTTTGGTCTCAATAGGCGGCCACATCCATTAGCGTCGAGGTGAACGGTCCCAAGCGAAAGAAGAAAGGGTTGGTATGCGACGACCAGAAACACAGGGTTGACACCAAAAGTAGCAGATCTGCCTGGTAAGTGTTCCGGGAGAGTTGGATAGCATAAAAAATGTCCACCTCTTTCTATAGGTCCCCGTAGGCGACTTGGACCCGGTCAAGCCACCGTACGTATGAGTCGAGGGTGGCAGGCCAGGTACAAAGACTCTCGCCAAAGGCCTTGTCAGTGGCCCAAACCAAGGTAAACTTTGTCCACCCGTAGCGGGATGCCGGTGGTGATGAACGGAAAACTTTCCTCAAAATGGAGGGTCACAAAGGAAGGCCCATGGATGAAACATTGTGTGTCCACTGATAGTGGGGGAAGGAGCCGAAATCAACGGCGCCAGAATCGGACGGTAGCGGAGCAGCAAGGGGGGCCATAAGACAAGAAGAAATTTAATAAGTGGCGAAGAATACAATACTGAAGAAAGAGAGGGCGGTAAGGGAGCACCAAAAAATGGGATATTTGAAACTCCGAGGACAACGTGCTCTCCAAGAATGGCAGGGAAAGGTAGCGAACCGATAAAACAAGAACCGCCGCCCCTCTAAAATCGGCAACGTTTACGGCAAAACGATTGGCGAATAGTCATAAATTGGTGACGTCAGCACGTGTAAAGAACAATCATACGAATCAAGGTACGGAACGTTAATCACGAAGCAAATAGAGAGGATTTGGTCAAAAGGCGCGAGGATGAGATCGGCTGTCAAGATAAAATCTCTCGGTCGGAGAGCCGAAGACAACAAAAAGAATAATTGAAGAGGCTCGTGCCAATCCAAGACATCGACAATCACCCGAACGGCACATCAGGTGGTTGCCGAGGGGGCATTGTTGAGACCAAAATTTTCGCCGCTTAGGAAAGCAACACGTCTATCATCAGTCGAAGACATCAGCCGATGAAGCGAAAAATCCACCAAAGGAAGATTTGCGTCTTGATTAAGACCGATCTTAGTCGCATAGGAGCATTGCACGCGAGGCACCCCGTCGGCTGAAAGTATCAACCGATAGAAGGAGCAGCCGATAAGAAAATCATCGCTCATCAAAGGATGGCTTTGGTTAAAGGCGACCAGCATACCGCCCCGATCAAACGGCAGAAAAATGGGGAACTGAGAATCACTTTACGGCGATTCGAGCCGAAATAAGGAAGACTTCGGAAGGAATGAGTGCGGGTGTGGTGTCCCGGAATCCCCGTGCGGCTCGACCGTGTGCTTGGTGGTGAGAAAACACCTATTTTTGGTGTATTGAGTCCGTTGTGCGTCGAAGGGATGCCAAAAACGGACTCAGCGCGCGAAAACATTTCGACCGTGTGCTTGGTGGTGAGAAAACACCTATTTTTGGTGTATTGAGGCCGTTGTGCGCCGAATGGATGCCAAAAACGGACTCAGCGTGCGAAAACAGTCAAAATTGGCTATTTCTGGACTTAAACGGGCGAAACATGCGCGAATCTCGAGACGCGCGAGGATCCCGAGGCGATGGCACGCGGCTCGAGGCACGTGGCGTGTTGCGCAAGGCGCGCAGGTGGCACGCTGGGGAAGCGCGCCTTTCGCGTGGGTCAGCGCGGGGGCTGCCACGTGTCGGGCCCCCATTTGCGCCCGCGCGAGTGCGGGGGGCGCGCGCTCATGTGGCGCGCGGGGTGTCCCGCGCCTGTGTGGCACGGTGTAACGCGCCCGTGTGGCGCGTGGGCTGCTGCGCCCTCGTGGCGCGCTGGGACGCGCGCCGCGTGGCGCAGGGGGCGCGCGCCTGGGCCTGGTGCGCGCGCCCCTGTGTGGTGGACCGCCAGGTGGCGAGCCCCCATTGGGGGGCTCCGTAGGGTGGGTCCAATGGACCACCCCTCCCCCCCATCTTCCTCTCTTCTTCTTTCTTCTCCACCCGCGCACTCGTCTCCTCTCTTTTTCCTTTTCTTCTCTAACCGAGCACAAGGGGAGAGAGTGGGAGGAGGTTTCGTGGAGTGGAGCGGCACGTTGGCGACCTCGTGGAGCGCGCAAGGCGTTCCATTTAGCTAGATGGGCGACACGACGCTGTCGAGGTAGGTCCCGCGTGTTGATTTTTGCGGTATTTTTAGCACAGTTTTGAGGCGTCCTTTTGGACATTGGATTTGACCCTGTGCCTTTTTGCGTGTTAGGGACCGTGTTTTACTACACCGTTTTGCGTGCGGACTCCGGCGGCATGCTCCGTTTTGCGTGCGGACTCCGTTTTGCGTGCGGATTTCGGCACCGTGCTCCGTTTTGTGTGCGGACTTCGGCGGCGTACACCGTTTTACGTGCGGACTCCGTTTTGCGCGCGGATTTCGGCATCGTGCTCCGTTTTGCGTGCGGACTTCGGCAGCGTGCTCTGTTTTGCGTGCGGACTCCGGCACCATGTTCTGTTTTGCGTGCGGAGTTCGGCGGCGTGCTCCGTTTTGCGTGCGGACTCCGGCACCGTGCTCCGTTTTGCGTGTGGACTCCGGCGGCGTGCATCGTTTTGCGTGCGGACTCCGGTGGAGGCAAGGAATCACGTGGAGGCCAATTGCAAGTGTCTACGAGCAATTGGTGGCTTATCGAGGTGGGTTGGATTTTCTCTAAGTCTGCGGACTTCCTTCTAATTCTATTATGATAGGATTCAGCATGCTAGAATAAGTGTATTATTGAAACCTTAACTAGCACCCCTGTCATATGTTGCATGTGTTTAACAGGACCAATAGAGAACCTTAATCTGGGCTAGGTTCTTTTATGCTTTAGACATCTCACACATTGCATATCTTTCTGGACATAGAGTTCCTCGCCCGGGTAGTGGGCCAAGTGGTCAGGGCATTGTGGGACGTATGTTGCACTCGGGCCTGGGGGCTGAGTGGGGTCTGGTAGCCGTGTTAGGCCAGTGTTAATGTTTTGGGAACCGTTTTGGGAAAACGGTGGCCCGGATCTTTGGGTATTTCTCTGGTTGGTTGTCACCACCAAGTTGTGATCGTGGTGAGCGTGTGTTATCAGGACCTTGAACCCAGAATATTTTTCGACACTCATGATTTTTGTAAACCAGTGTTTTTCCTTCCGAATTTCTAGGGGTCGCCGAAGCCTGTTCTTGTTTGATTGGGCGGAGGCATTAACCCTTTGGAGTCCGGAAAATAAACTTGTTTTTAACTGATTTTCTCAAAGAACTAAAATCCATAAAAGTTGGTTTTCTCAATTCAAGACGGTATTTTATAATAAAGGTCACATTTTCTCCTAAATTGTTCCTCACCCGACAGGGGTGAGTGATCTGGGTTCTAAGGGTTGATTTCTTTCTGGGGTCGAAAGCAACGGGAGGCTACGCCTATAGCCTGTTCTTGTTTGATTGGGGTCGTAGGTATTAGTCTCCCGGGGTTTTCGAACCCTTCGCGGATCAGGCTGTAGAGCATCTCCAGCCCGTGAGTTTTGTAGGCTGAGATGGTTTCCCACTTTAACCGAGCGGGGCCGAATCTCTGAACGGTAAAGGATCGAGAACTTCGATAGGCTGAGCCTAGAGTCTGTTCTTGTTTGATTGGGGTTCTAGGCACCGGCCTAACGGGATTCTCGGACCTTTGCTGCGTCAGTCGGTTCTTCTCGCCTATGAGTGGGGTGTCGTTTTGGGAGCCGTTTGGGCTGACGGCGGTCCCAGTGGTTGTGTACTTTTTTTTAGTGGGTTAGCTTTCTGAGATTGAGTTGTCGAGGTTTCTCCGACATAGCTTTGAGATTGTGTGGGCATTTCCTGATTGAGTCATGGAGTCTTTCTCCGACCGAGTTATGCTAGTTGAGCATTGAGTTTCTGATCTGTTTGATCGTGGATTATAGCCTGCTGAGACTGAGGTTTTATGCCAGTTGTGAGATACTTGAGTTCGCGGGGTCGCTCCCCGTGAGCTACGCTCCGGATGCGATGATGATACCGAGCCTGACGAGGCTGCGATGTGGTTACTGAGATAGTCCTTGAGGGATACCCTACGTAAGACCAAGCCCTGTTTGGGCATGAGTGGTAGTAGATGAGCGCAGGCTTGACTTGTCCAAAGAGGGACAGTCATTGGGATTGGGTGACATGTGTGAGTGAGTTTCATAGCACGTTCATAGATGAGTTTTCCTTTGAGCATGGTACTTGAGACATATTAGCAGTAGCGAGTGGAGGCATACCATCATCTGTGTTTTCCCTTTTGAGCATAGTAGATAGAGGCATGATAGCTGTAGATACTTTTCCGGCTTAGTTTTCATTATCACAGTCTTTTTCTGTTATCTTATGCCTCTAGTAGACTTAGTGGGCAGACCGTGGGTCTTGGAGACGGTACCCACTGAGAACTACTGTAGGATGTAGTTCTCACACCCTCTGTCGGTGACAGGTTGCTGAGGCTTTTCTTTCCGTTCTTGCCCGAGCTGGCGCGACGGACCGAGGACAGGGAGTCACGAGATAGTTCCCTACCAGCATAGTTCTTTTAGAGTGAGGTAGATGTACCATCCCGGACTGTGGGATTCACTGTTTATTGTATTATTTCCAATTTTAGTTATCTCCCTTCTGGATTCATAGATGTTGTATAGGTGGATTTTTTTTATTTATATCTGACCTTGTATTATTCAGGTATTTGGGAGATGGACTTTGTATTTATTTTCAATTTTATAGTAGTTTGATTTTATATTACAGCTTTTATTTTTCGCTCTGATATCTGTGTAGCTGTAGTTCTATCTTTTGCAGGTTAGGCGCTTCGTCGGTGCGGGGCTTCCCGTGTCGACGGCGGATCTGTTGGCGAGCCCGGGTCGCAGTTTCGACCCCGGGGCGTGACAGCGGGAGTCGGGCGCGAATCCCACAATTGACCCAAAACAGTAAGTAGCGCCCAGCATTGGAAAGCGCCGAGAATCACGACTTTGGTGCGATTACAAGGGGATGAATCTGGACGGAAAAACGACTACTATCCTGATTGAGGGCATTCGGCTCAAAAGGAAGTAGTTGCTAAATATCCGATAACTTCCCCCAATGTACACTGATAATTCAAATTTGTGCCTAATAATATGGTTTGAGATGTGCATAAATACCCGAACCATTGAAGGAAAAGGGGTCCGGCAACCTCGTAATCCCGGTACCACCCCAGCTTCTTCATATCTTAGGAGTAGGTTAACTTCATTTTTACTGCTTTCCTAGGAGTATGCTTAATTATAATTTCTATCCATACCTTCTTCCTTGTATCCTTTTCTTAAGTAATACGAAGTTGTAATCGGCTCATTAGCCGTGTCATTATCCTTGTATCCCCTTCTCAAGCAATATAAAGTTTTAATCGGCCCATCAGTCGTGTCATTATTTTGTTTTTTGTTATTAAAGTTATAATCGGCTTCTTAGCCGTGTCATAATCTTTGTATTCGGTTCGGCTGCTCCAAGTCGAACCCAGCAATCCCTCTCTACTTCCATAAACCCGATTCGACTACTTTAAGCCGAACGGTCGCGAGAATTACCAGAGGAGAACCTGACCGAGCAAATCCCTCCTCTGCCCGATCGCTTGATCTGTTAGCACGCGGCGCATTCGGCATCTCTGAGGGTCACCCCAGGGGCCGATCGCGCGTAGCCACTTTTTTGGCCCCAACAACTATCTACTAATTTAAACTTAATTAAATCGGAAGCTTGGTATCTTTTCTTAGTGGGATCAATCTGACCATACTTTTGTTCTAAAGAAATCCAGAGTTCCCTAGCAGTCTGAGAACTACAATAAATATCATAAAGTTTATCTAAAATGGTGCTAAGGATTCGGTTCATACAATGATAGTTAATCATGGTAGGATCTGTAGGAGGTATAGGTGTAGGTGTAGGTGCAACAACAGGAGGAGTAGAAGCATTCTGAGTTTGGCTGCGAGTATAAGGTCAATTTACCACAGGCTGAATAGCACAATCAGGTACAAATTTATTGCCATTCTCGACAGAATCCGAAATAACAGAAACTAGCCAAAGTGTGGTGAGCCAGAATCTCATTTGGTTCTACCACCTTCTAAAGTCGCGACCATCAAAAGTAAATGACTTCGCCGAATACGAGTACTCCATCAATATAAATCTGTTTTCAAGTAACCTATTATAATGTCACAAAATTTCACTATATCTAAAATAGTAAACAGTTATATATTATCTAAGTTGACGGAAACAAATGTAACAAAAGTGATTATTCTATATTTTAATTATCAGTGCGACAGTAGCACAATATGTAAAACTATATTAATATGAAATTTTATTAACTATACCAACACAAAGATATTGAATAACAGTGTAAGGACCAATTTATATATATATATATATATATATATATATATATATATATATATATATATATATATATATATATATATATATATATATATATATATATATATATATATCACAGGAGTAATGCTCCTATACTATTGATAGTATTAGGGTCTTACTATTATAGTCTCATTTTCAATTTCAGGATATTCAAATCAACGATCCACACGTTAAATATGATCTAGGGTATATGAAGTTCTTAGATTATTTTTTTTTTTATAATTTTTCGATATCGTTTACTTAGTAAGTAAATCATGTCAAAATGAACGGTGAAAATTGAACAATGTTTAAAATTTGAGGATATCACTTTTGAATTCAAGATTAAGAATGCTCATATGGATTTAAGTGGCTTAAAGTATTTTCTATCAAAATTTGAATAAATTTAGATTCTTCTACATTGTTAAACTGCAAACTCGGCATAAGAGCCATTAAAAATTAATAATTTTGAAATTATTTGATCATAAAGTAAACTATGTCGAAAAATTATTTTTTTTTTTTCTAAGAACTTCATATACCTATTCATATTTAATGGTGTGGATTGTTGAGTTGAACATCCTAAAATAAAAAATGGGTCTATAGTAGTAAAGGCCTAATACTATCAAATAATATAGGAGCATAACTCTATATAACAATGTAAAATTATCATAGCAATAAGAAAGCTGTAATTAATAGAGCAATATATGTGTCTATATATGATTAACAGTACTACATCATTACCACTAAATGAAATGAAAAGATAATATATTTCGATCTTGCATCTAGAATGTTGGAAAATTTTTTCTTGTAAATTCTTCTAGCAAAATAATACTTTAAATTGATTTAAATCTGAAATGTTCAAATCTGCATACTTGCATGCAAATTACAATTGTATTATTAATAAAAAAAAATGTAAGGATTATATAAAGTCTGTGAGTTAAGGCGTGTAGATGCATTGTCCTAAAAGCAAGATTGCCTCTCCACGTGTGAGTCTCCGGCAATCACTCTTAACGATACAACGACCATTGTTGACCCCGTCAGCATGGCTCCGAAATTGCGCAGAGCGAACCTTTGACTTTCAGAGATCCAATAAAAGATAAAACTCAATGTAGAAGGCAAGTAATAAAGCCAGCTCAGCGTGAAGTATAGTACTGTACTGTAAATCAGAATATAGCTAAGGACTTAACCAAGAACACCTATATATATAGCGCTCACTTGAAGCCCACCTCTAGGCAGGGTCCAACAGTTAAATCTTGAGTTAGTCATTGAACCTTACCGAGGAGGCCCTTAGAAAGGGTCCAACGGCTAGATCTCGAGTTAGCCGTTGGACCTTACCGAGGAGGCCCTTGGACAGTCCACCAGGCACTTTCCAAGGCAAGCGTCTTGGGTAGCCTGAGAAGGCTCTTCTCTAAGCAAATAAAAAAAGAACCGGGTCAAGATCGCGCGCACTGCTGGCCGCCCCGATTCGTGCTCGCATGTCTTTAGGAGAAATCTCTACTCTCATTTTCTCCTAACCAATATACTCAAGAAAAAGAGAGTATATAAATAGCTACCACATATGATGAGTTTCCAATATAGAACTAAACATCAGATATGGTGAGCTAAAATTTTGGACCTTCAAGTAAAATCCATTAATATTGGGTCACTCAGAAAGTTCAAAGATCAAATACAAATTTTAAATCACCAAAATTCAAATAAACTCTAACAAATTATTATATATATAATGAATTATTTATTATATATTATTATATAGAGAGAGAGAGAGGTGTGGAGAATGGAGGGTTGGGGGGACCGGTGTGACTGTGAGGTTCCCAACCCTCTTGTAATGTAAAAAATAATAAAAAAATAAATATAAGAAAAAAAATAGAAGAATAGATTAGTTTCAGTTTTTCGAGCTTACTGTTAAGAAAACATTCGCTATGAACATGTAATCATTTTCTGAAGTCTCAACTAGAGGTCAACTTCAGAACTCCCAGTGGTCTACTCCAATTTGCAATTTACCACTATGTTTGACTGTAGAACACACTTCGTTATTATTTTAATGGCACAACCTGTGACTAAACGAAGAGCCACGAGTAAGTATAGCGTTCTATTTTGAAATTCCGGATAATGGGAGTACAATCTACTTACGCTATCGCTGGCTTGCTTTACTGACGGTAAATTTTAGGACGTTGAAGCAAGTTTTCAATTGAACAAGAATTTAAATAAAAAATATTTTTTTATTATTTAGTTTTACAGTTGTGAAATTGAAATTTTTTAAATTTTATTATTTATTTGATAAAAAGTTAATAATATAAATTTTAAATTTTTTATTTTTATATTATTTTATCGAAAACCGTTGAATCCCATCTCTCTTATAAACTTATCATCATATAGTTTTCTATTCATATGACACAATTCGATATTATATAAGTTGATAAATAATAATAAATTATAATTTAATAAATAAAAAATAATATAATTATATTTTTATATAATTAAAAAATATAATTTAAAATAACTAAATTAATTTTTTCGTACATAAATTATAATAATACAATAATAAAATTCTAAATAAAAAAAGTTATTGACTCTCAACTAATTAATTTTTATTCTATTTTAAATATACAAAATTAATTAGTATAACAATCAAGTATATTTGAATGAAAAACATGCTAATTCTATTTTAAAAATAAATTTTTTTATAATATATTATTATTATTATTATTATTATTATTATTATTATTATTTTATAATTGACTTTGGTTTAAGATGGAGGTTGGTTTGAAAAACTTAAATTTCCGCCGAATTTATATTATGGTAAATTAAACAGTTAAAATAATAATTTATGGTCCAAAATTACCCCACCTCTTTCAACTTTGGATAAAACAAACAGGATATGAAAAGCACCGAAGGTACAAGGATGTGTCCAAATAACTAACGCCTACGGACTCCCTTGTGTGTATATTCCCCGTTCAGAGCCGCTGATTCGGAAACGCCCTCAATTTTTAACACCACTTCCACTCGCCTATAAAAGAGAGGAGGATCTTCCCAAGATCCGAAACATAGAGGGTAGAAGCTGGTAAGAATATTCCTGCTCTCCTTGTCCCGGTGCGGATGAAACTGGAGATGGAAAAACCACCACCGCCTCCTCCTCTTCCTCACCATCCTGGGGAGGAAGAGGAGGAAGAAGTGGAGGAGGAAGAGGAGATGGTGGCAGAGGAGATCGAAATGGTGTCCCCCAAAATTGTCAACTATGATGTGGCTGGGGGCGGAGGAGGGGAGCAGCAGCTGTTTGTGCCGCCGCTCAACTTTGCGATGGTCGACCACGGTGTCTTCCGCTCCGGGTTCCCCGGCGTCGACAACTTCGGCTTCCTTCAGTCGCTCCGCCTCCGCTCTGTTCTGTCAGTACCAAAAGAAAAAAGAAGAAAAAAAAAAACAACATAACAAAGCAAATCTACTCCAATCCTTGACTCAGCTCTTTTTTTTTTTTTTTTTGGGTTCTTTTGGGCATAGGTGTCTCTGCCCGGAGCCTTACCCGGAGGCCAACATGGAGTTCCTCCGAGCGAATGGGATCAGGTTGTTTCAGTTTGGGATCGATGGAGCCAAGGTGGAGTGGTGGTTTCCTTCTTGCTTTCTCTTCTTTTGTGCAATTTTGGTTTCTGAAGCATTTACACAATCGAATTGTCTAAATATCTGTTTGTGTGGTTCCGCTTTTGCTTCTGCCTTCAGCATCTGTGCTTCTCTAGTAGAGCTTTTGACAAATAGAAGGGTCTACTGTAAAGAAATAAGATTGGAGACTCTTGAAGCAGAGCTTCAATTTGGTACTTTTTGATTCTGCTGCAGAAAGAAATTATTAGAGGGCATTTCCTTGTCGTAGTAGCTTTACTTATAAAGCACTTCATCAAACGTCATCTCCACTCTTTTTGGCCTTGCTGGAATGTATAGTGCTGGATGAAGAGTCGCTGGTTAGTGCTTTTAGAAGAACCATAGTATAGAAAACCCTTTAACAAATTCTCTTCGCAGCAGAATTAAAAGCCACCAAATTGGATCCTTTTCTTCTCGACCTCAGAATCTTAGTCAGGTTTTCTATGTGCCAAATGCTCTACTGGAGGTAACTGTTGCTGAAAATAGAAGTACAAGTGGGATCAAGCAGACACTACATAGTAATGTTTTTATATTCGTTTGCTTTTCTCTATTTGAAAAGAATTTCTTCTTTATTTTCTATTGGTATTTCCTACCCAAAACATTCCATTAATGTTACTTTTCTTGTCCGATATCCAGTCCTTATCTTAATGTACTAAGTCACATTAGCTATGTCCCAACTTTTTTTTTTCTTAGGTTCATCATCCCTTTCTAATGATCGGGATCAAGTCCATTTCAATTATTCTTTGAAACCAGGTCTTGCTTCCAATTATATTTATCTTTTCCAAATCGGAGGAATTTATGTAACATAATTTTACGGTATGAAACCTACTCCGATATAGTTGTAGCCGATTTTTCTGTGAGAAAATTTAATAGATAAGAGCCTATGGTTGATCTTTCTTCTGATCCAAGCTACCGTAAAAAATGCTTTACTGACTGATTCAACTGTAGAAAGATGTCATTGCTTTTGTATTCGTTACATATCCTTCCTTTTCTGTTGCTCTTTTGAATAGCCTTTTGGGTGTTTTACATACAGTTCTTAAATGAAGAGCTGTTTTTCAGAAGTCAAAGTGCATGTTTACCTTCCCATTCTCTTAAAATTTGCATAAAATTGGTCATTTAATGGTGCAGACTTAGACTTCTCATATTGTTGCTTTATTTAAGTATTTGATTTGATTTGATTTTACTTTTTTGAAATTTGAGACGAGTTTCAAAATTTCTTGAGCATATTGATCATTCACAACCGTGCTTTTCTAAAGGGCTACATTGCTGAAGTATTATTTTGTTAAAATTATAAAATCAATAAAGTCTTGAAATACTGACTGTTAGAGATTTATCAGAGAATCAATTTTATTTTATCGCTATCATCAAATACTACGAACGTAAATGTGATTTTTAGCATATTAATACTGTGTGCACAAAAACTTAAGGCTTTTAATTGTTCTTTGGATGACACTGGATTTCTTTAGATCTCGGTGTTGTTCACTGATTGTGAATTGGGAAGCTTGATTTATGTGAATGCTACATGTAAATGCACTGCATAGTGTTATGATTATTCTATGTAACCACTTATTCGAGATATTTAAATATCTTATTAGTTTTCAGGTAAATATTAGTCAAAAGGCCTCTCTTATGGATGTTTTTTTTTATATTAAATAGTGGTGAGGACCGCCAACAGTAAAGCATCTTGCCAGATGCTTCTCCAGTTGTGATTTCTATCATTATTTTGAAGCATCCGAAGAGGGAAGTTCTACAGGAGCTTCAAGATTTTTGAAACCCTTCAAAACATAGAAGTGGGTGCGTTCGAACAACGCATTCCCAAACTACACGTAAGTAGTTTCTACTGTAGTTTATGGAAATTAAGGATTCGACAAGTGGCATAGAATTTAAGGACGGCAAGCCCCTCTAACTGATAGATTTGTGTCTTTTCTAGATTTCGTAGAGCAACTTTGTTGTCAGTCAAATATGAACTTTGCTGTAACTCACAGTAAGAGTTGATTTTGCAGCAGACATTTTGATGTCTTTTCGACTTTTAGTACTTTCTGACATAACCTGTCTTTAAAATGCAACCATTCATATTAGGAACGGGAACAACTTTGCTTCTAACAAATTTAATTTGTGAATTCCAACGTTTGGCAATTGGAACTTGGTGCCAAGTTTTTGTGCTGGGAGCAACTTCTGTGTTCTGTACTGTGTTCTGTATGAGGCAGAATCTGCTTTAAGGCAATCATCGGAAAATTTCTGTTCATCCAGAAAGATTTCCGAACACAATTTATACTTCTTTCAAAATTTTTGAGGATCATTTACTAAACCTATGTCAACTTTGTGCTGTTCCATTACCCAAATCTTGTATTGATTCTGTTGTTTTGGCTTTATATCACTGTCTGTTTGCAGCTGTGTCACGTTTATTTTGAGGTGACAACATCAATTGCTGTTGTTTGTCTTTTGTTGGTACTTAGTAGCAAAAGTGATTGTGTCTCTTTTGTGTTCAGATGTTATAATGAAAGGGCCCAAACCTTTTGTTCTCCCTTTGGAAGAGGACTAACAACAGAAAACTGTGGTAACAGGCCCTGTACCAGGATGAGTCACTATGTTCCGCCTAACTATATGATCCTATCATCACCTAGTGCAATTATATGATCTCGTTTTGGATTCTGGTCCATTAGTATTAGGGTTAGCATTGAACAGTGAAGGTTAGCTATCTGTCAAGTTAGATCATTCTATTCACTTGCTTTCACATGGTCAATGTGAACTTATACCCCTGAATGGCTTGCTTAATGGGACCCTTTGCTTGTCAACCTGCGTTAGCTATACCATTGATTAAATTATTTTTACTCCAAGGAACTTAGCTTTTTGATCTTCATCTTACCTAATCCACGTCATTCTCATACGACAACAGCAAGTGTTGTCACGCCCCGAAACCACCAATTTGGTCGGTTCGGGCACGCGCACAGACCCGCCGAACAGGCAGAACCTCTTGTACCCGAACGAAACGGAGAAACATCCCACGGTACAATCACGCATAAGAGATACATGCAATATCATAGTACAACTACTAACTTTTAAGCAATCAACTTTAAACATCTTAAGACTAAAGAAAAATTGATACATACAAACTAGACATGAAACCTCATTTATAATTACATCCATTGCTTTCCCCAAAATACTACAAGTTCTACTCTAGTTATAAAAAAGGGGTACGTCTAGACCTTGCTAGGTCCACTGTTCTGCGACGCCCTTGCCGAGGTCATGTGCCTCACCGGCGACACCTGGATTTAAAAAGATGTAAATCATAGGGAGTGAAAACTACGAATAGTTTCCCGTGGGTGCAACCACTGAGAATAATACTCTACACTCGGTCCAAAGGAAGTATTAGTAGCGAGGTATAAATATTAACAATTATTTTTATGCTAGAAATGCGTTAATTGAATCGACATCTACAATGCTGCACTTATCCAATTGCTACTATGCCACATGCCATGGGTAACTTTTACCACCTGTCACTAACCATATAGTTGGTTGGTTAACCTTTCAATACACCTCATGGAGAGCCGAGAATGATCGAGCTACTCTCCAATTGGTTAACTCACACACCTCATGAAGAGCTGAGAATGATTGAACTAGTCTCCATTCGGTTAATCCACATACACACGGAGAGCCGAGAATAATCGAACTACTCTCCGATGTGTTAATCCGCATATCACATGGAGAGCCGAGAATAATAGAACTATCCTCCTATCCGATAACCCGCATACCGCATGGGGAGCCGAGAATGATAGAACTATCCTCCTATCTGATAACCTGCATACCGCATGGGGAGCCGAGAATGATCGAACTACTCTCCCATCGGTTGGCCCACATGCCACATGGAGAGCCGAGAATGATCGAACTACTCTCCATTCGACACTTCTGGAAGGTCGCAACACATCTCAGCCCGACACCCTAAGTTCTATGACTTTTAGGGTTGTAATACATGTCCAAGACACATCAACTTGTTCTTTATTTTACATTTAACCTAGAGTTCAATTGTTTCTATATTTCACCTTAGGGTTTATCTAGGTTAGATGCCACACATTTCAACCTATATTTAGGTTTCTATTTTCATTTCATGCATGCATTCCTCTTTTCCCATTTTCCTATATAAGGGTTAAAACTCTAATTTATGTCTCACATGTAAGAACTCATTTAAACCTCTTAATACCCACTAAATATGCTTCTAAAGTAAAGAAGATTATGGAGCAAGAGAGAGATCATCTTTTTTGGTGATATTTCTCACCTTAGTTAACTTCTCCACCAATGAGATGGATTTGATCTCTTGAATACCAAGAAGAAACCCTAAAATGGTTCCAATACCATTAAAAACTCAAAATTCCTCATTTGAACTCCAGAAAAAAAAAACCCTAAAAATCTCAATTCACGTATCTCTTGAAGAAAGCCAAAACATGGGAGAGGGGGGTCTTTCTTTCTCCTAGAGCTTTATCTTGAAGCTTTCTACCAATTCTTTGCCTCCCAAGAGATCAATCTCCAAGGTCTCCAAGAGTTAGGGCTCCTTTCTTTAGTTCTAGAGAGAGAAAGAGAAGAGAGAGAGTGAGAGAGTGAGAGAGTGAGAATAACGGTGTGGGAGGGGCTGGCTGTGGGTTTAGGGGTTATTAGGTTGTATTAACCCCAACTAAACCCCTCAATTAACCATGGTTAACTTTCCCTAACAGCTGCTGTCCACAGCTTGGAGTACCGGTACTCGAGATTTAGTACCGGTACGTGGCCGTCAGTTCTGGTACTCTCTCCGCCAGTTCTGCAAAACTCGAACGTTAGATTCCTCAGTTTTCTACTTAGTACTCGTACTCTGCAACATTAGTACCTGTACACGGACTGTTCCAAACATCAGTGCCGGTACCAAGCCCCAGTTCTGCAAAATCGGTACGCTTGCTTCTTTTCTGCGCAGCTTAAGTTCCAGTACTCCTTCTTGGGTACCGGTACTAATACAAACTATGCAGTTATATCAGATTTAAACTTTCGAGGTCCGTTTTTGTGTTTAGTTTGGGCCGACAACACTCGATTAACTCCTGAACATCTTTAAAACTATTAGAATGATCTCCATTCCTTATTACTCACTAGAACCCCGTAATTTGTAAAAGTTCGGTGTATTACATCCTCCACCCCCTCGTAAGGAGTTTCATCTGCGAAACTAATTTATACCTCACGCCGGTTACCTTCAAGAGCACATGGTCTTCGATGCTAAATGTCAAATCGCATCACCATTTATCAGAGTAGCTCTTTTGCCGACTCTGCGTTGTCAATAACCATTGATGCACAATCCTCATTTTCTCCTCGGCCTTTTCCATAATGTCGGGCCCAAGGTAGTCCTCTCGCCGACCTCGCTCAAATGCAATGGAGATCGACACTTTCTGCCATACAACGCTTTATAGGGTGCCATTCGGATACTTGCTTGGAAGCTGTTGTTGTAGGCTAACTCCGTCATCGACAAATGTTGTTGCCAACCTGTTTCATAATCCAAGACACGCCCGCAAACATATCCTCAAGAATTTAATTTGTCCTCTCTAATTGCCCATCGCTTTGAGGATGATATACCGTGCTAAAATCGAGACGTGTCTCAAGAGCCTCTTAAAGACTTCCAAAATTGTGAAACGAATCGGAGATCCCGATTCGAGATGATAGACAACGGCATACCATGGAGGCACATAATCTCATCAATATAGATTTGTTACAGTTTATCCCACAACCAAGTGGTGTGGATTGATAGAAACGAGCCGATTTTGTCAAACGATCCACCACCATCCAAATCAAATCGTGACCTTCTTGCGATAGGGGCGAGCCCACGATGAAGTCTATGACGATGTTCTCCCATTTTCAAAAGGGTATAGGTAGGTTTTGAAGTTTGCCCGCCGGAAGTTGATGTTCCGCCTCAACTTGTTGGCACACTAGGCACTAAGCCACGAAGCACCCAACATCACCCTTCATACCCGACCATCAGAAATGCATCTTCAAGCCTTTATACGTTTTGGTGCCGCCCGAGTAGATCGTATACGGGGATCGGTCCGCCTCTTTCAAAATCTCCTCTTGGATTTTTAGGTTGTTAGGTACACACAACCGACCTCGAAACCTCAAGACTCCCTCGGAGTCCATACTAAAATCCTCCGAATCCCCGCCATCAATATTTGACCGCACCTGTCACGCCCCGAGACCGCCAATTTGGATAGTTCGGGCACGCCAATAGACCCGCCAATCGGGCATGACCTCTCTATGTCTGAAAGGAACGGTCATATCCAAATCAATACAAACAAGTGTATGATGAAGAGTAATATCAGAGTAAAACCATTACTAACTAAAAATTTTCATTCATTAAACAACAAGTTTAACTATGCAAATGAAAGCAACCACACAAGTGAACCACAATATAAAATTAGTTACAATTTTCTTTCTCAACTTGTATTAAAACAAATATTACAATTTACATGTGGATTATCTTTGGTTTATTTTTTTCATACCCTAAAAGATAAACTTTTGGGTCTATTTATAGGTTAGAAACCGTTTGCAAAGAGATAAGAATAAAAAACTACCTAAAACATATTTTTTCCGCACGGCGGTCCGGACTGGAATTCGTCTGATCCGGACTGTCGTAATAGTCGTGTAAAATTTCAGAAATATGGTTCGGGGTCCGGACTGGATTGGATCTGATCCGAACTGATTCATGCGATATAACAAAATCAATGTTTGGGGTTCGGATTGAAAGAGGGTTGATTCAGACTGGTATTTCGCATGAACCAAATCATGTTCGGGGTCCAGACTGGATCTGCCTGATCCGGATTATGATCAACATTGAACTTCTTAAAGATTCGCATTATGATCAGTGGGAACGGAAGTCTCTCCGTCTGATGAGGATGCTCCACGTAGCGAGCCATCCTATTCCAAATGATGTAGGGAATGTTGACATTCAACCCTCGAGCTTTCGCAGGATGACCCAAAAGATAAAGAAATAACATCCTGTCCCATCGAAGTACCTTGGTTTGCATATTCGGCAATATATTGTAGCAGACAATAAAATTTAGAAATCGGTATTCTGGTCGAAGTTCTTTGGAAAATACCGAATTTCCTGCCAATCGAGTGTCTGGCATGAAGATGCCGTCCACCACCCTTCGCCAATCCAAGCTCGTCATAGGTCGACCCTTCAAAAAATGAGTTCCATCAAGATTGGCAGTCGTACCCAGCACCTCTCCGATGACTTGAGGATTAATTGTCAAATGGGTGTTTCGAACTGTTGTTCGAAATTCCATTGGTCCACCCTCTTCTTCCTGAAGCTGCTTCGCACAAAGGTAGAAGGTCCTGACTAGATGGATGCAATAACCGGTGGTCTCTGAAAATTTACAAATTGGAGAAAGACCGGCTTGATCGAACAAAATCCCAAACGTCGCCGAACGATCCCTTAAATTCCCAACGTTCACATGGCGTTCACCAATACACTCCCGATTTTCATAAGCTTTCATCCGTTGCGTGTCAATATGAACAACGTTCTCTTCCATGGGGGGTGGAGCACTTGCAAGTAGTTCCTCAATCTCAATTCCACGAAATCTCCCTCTTTTCCTTGCAATATTTTTCCTTTTTGTCGATGCAACATACTCCATCGGAGCTTTTCCTTTTTCTGCTGCGGTTGCTGGTGTCTTTGCCTTTGCTAAGGCTGGAGCTTTCCCTTTAGTGCCAGGTGATCCCTTGGCTGCTGCGGCTATTGCTTCCTTTGCTCCTTTAACCGTTTTATCCCACTCTTCAGATTCGATCTCGGAATTGTCCAACGGAACAAATTCCGTATCGTCTTTATCTTTCCTGGCCCTTTTC
This sequence comes from Tillandsia leiboldiana, assembly GCA_029204045.2. Lineage (NCBI taxonomy): Eukaryota > Viridiplantae > Streptophyta > Magnoliopsida > Poales > Bromeliaceae > Tillandsia > Tillandsia leiboldiana. Next base: position 3,637,044 of record CM055083.1, read on the forward strand.
AATTTGTTGGTAACCCTTGTGCTAACTAGGGTCGAGGTGAAAACAATAATCCAACCAAATGCCATTGTGACAGAATGGTTTTTGAAAAAGTCCTGTGAGCACAAGCTTCAATCCATATGAAAAATTGATTAATTCCAAAGTTTTGAAAAATTATATCCAAACAATCTTTGTGTTACGTAGAAGCTAGAAATCAAGAAAAATTTGCAAAAAGAATTTTTAAAATAGATCAATTCCATGATTTTCGAAAATTCTCTAAATATGCCCTAAATCCGAAATTTCAGAAATTGAAGTCCAAAAATCCGTTTTGAATGTAAACAACAATCATAGAAAAGTTTCCTAGGCATTCAAAGTTCAATTTATACAAGAAATTTTAGAGAAAAACTTGAAAAATTGAGTTCAAGGCATGGATTCCATCTCGTTTTGGAGAAAAAGCAAGAACAGAGAAAAAATGAGATTTGATCTTTAAAAACTTACTTGGATGATGTAAAAACGAGTCAAGAAGTAATCCAAGATCCTCAATGCTCTATAGAGAGAAAGAATGGAGGCTAGAATCAAAAGCTAGGATGAAAAAGAAATCAAAACCTTTCGTTTCTATAAAAGCACTAGCACGCTGTCAGGCCCCTTTTCCAACCATCCACGGGCCTGACTTCGTCAATAATGCATCAAGTCTGTAAATTTTGTCGGACACGCCGTCGACATAGGATTTTTCCTTTTTGGGTTGGGCATTTGCTTGTAAATTGGCATCCGGTTGGCACCCGTGGGTTCACTTGTGCTACGCATCCAAAGGGACATAGGCATTCCTCTAACGATGGCCGCTTATGCGTTGGGTTGAGCCGGACGCGTGTCGGACATGGGATGGATGTGCGGGCGGGAAAAACGTACCCCTCGGTGAGCACTTTCATACCCCCGGGGTGCCAAAGGGGGGGATGCCAATATAGGGTAGTACGGGAAGGTTTGATTGATGTGTATTAAGTGAGCCGGTTCCGCTTGAAAAACGGGGTGTCTTTGGTGTTCATTTTGCCTCAACGGCCTGTGCCCGACCAAGTCGAGTGGTGTCCATCTTTCGTTGTAATCCACTTTCGCTAATCAATAAAATATCGGTTGTTTGTGCTTATTTACAGGACTATTGGTTGCCTTTCTCTCGATTCTCGCTCGATACAATTTGCGGAGTTGTACCACGGGACGGTTTTGGCTGGCTCATTCGTGCAGGTGACGGACGAGCGCCGCACGGGTTTCGTCAAGCGATTCTAACCCCGTGACAAGTGGTATCAGAGCTCGGGATTCGACCGAGACGACATGGCCCGAGGCAAAAGCCATGCTGCAGAGACGAGCACGACAACGCAACAAACAACGACGGTGGAATGAGCCGCGGCGGCGGACAACGAAGACCAAGGTGAATCCGAAAGGCATCGGAGTAACCGGGAGCGATTAGTTGACTTGGAACTGCAGCTTGCTCGGACTGACGGACGGGTGGCGAGGATGTTCGCGCACGAGGATCGAATCGTCGCGATCGAGAAGACGCTGTCCCAGGTAGTCGAGCAATTGGACCAGCTGCAGGAGAACACGAAGGATGCGGTTATGCACCTAAAGGAGCAATCCACCGAATTGTTCGCATGGGTCAGCGTGCTGACGAGGGCAGTGGGCAACGCTCCAACCGCAACCCATGGCGAGGGGCCTACGGGGCGGGTTCGTGTGCCAGAACCGCGGTCCTTTCGTGGAGCTCGTGACGCGAAGGAACTCGAGAACTTTCTCTTTGACATGGAGCAATACTTCCGTGCCGTCAGCCCGGAAAGCGAGGAGACGAAGGTGACGTTCGCAACGATGTACCTCGACGGGGACGCCAAGCTTTGATGGAGGACCCATTACGAGGACATCTAAGCGGGGCGATGCACCATCGCTACCTGGGAGGATCTAAAGAGAGAGCTGAAGGTCCAGTTCCTGCCGGAGAATGTCGAATTCATCGCGCGGCGGAATTTGCGAAGACTCACACAATTGGGGTCGATTCGCGAGTACGTGAAACAGTTCTCCGCCTTGATTCTCGACATTCGCGATATGTCCGAGAAGGACAAACTCTTCCACTTCCTGGAAGGGTTGAAGCCGTGGGCTCAGGCGGAACTCCGCCGACAGAATATCCAAGACTTGGCCGCGGCTCAGGGGGCGGCTGAGCGACTGACGGACTATTCTGCACTCGAGCACTCGAAGAAGAAACCTGCGGGCAATGCCTCCAAAAACTATAAAGCGAAGGGAAAAGGAGCGGCGCCCGTGGAGCAAAGAGGGGCCGGCCGGACCGAAGGGCTCGAAAACGTCTAAACCCTCGAAGAAGGTTGCTTTCTTTGCGGGGGTCCTCACTTCGTCAAGGCATGCCCTCAGAGGAAGTCCCTTAATGCAGTGCAAATGAAGGACTCCGACTTCGACGAAGAGTCAGAAGAGGCGGAGGAGATTACCGGCATCCAAATGGGGGTGCTTCGAGTGCTAAACGCTCTTAAGGGTCAAGTAGGGGAGAAGGGCAAGGCCCCCCTGCCGGAGGCAAAGGCTTCCATCCCGAAAGAGAACCGAATGAGCGAGCTGATGTACGTGGACATCAAGCTCAATGGCAAAGTGACTAGGGCCATGGTGGACACGGGGGCCACCCACAACTTCATTACGACGGGTGAAGCCGAGCGGATCAAACTTACCCTAAGCAGGGACGGAAGCCACATGAAGGCGGTGAACTCAAAAGCCCAACCAATAGCGGGCGTTGCGAAGGAGGTGTTGATAGAGATCGGATCGTGGTCTGGACGGACCAACCTTATGTCAGTGCCACTGGATGACTTCCAAGTTATTCTCGGCATGGAGTTTTTGCAAACGTCTAGAGGGGTGTCAATGCCCTTCCTGGACGTCTTATGTCTAATGGGGAGCGACACTCCGTGCGTTGTTCCGATAACGCGGAAGACGGCTGATGCCAAACAAATCTCAGCACTCTAGTTGAAGAGGGTGTGAGGAAAGGCGACTTGACATTCGTAGCGGCTATGAAGTTGGAGACCATAGAAGGGGGCGAACCATCATGGCCACCACAAGTGGCGAAGCTCCTTAAGGAATTTGAAGATGTTATGCACTCGAAACTGCCGAAATCTCTACCTCCCAAACGTGCAGTGGACCATCGAATTGAGCTTGAGCCAGGCGCGAGGCCTCCAGCTCGCTCTCCCTACCGTGTGTCCCCTCCGGAGTTGGCGGAACTTCAGAAACAACTTGACGAGCTGCTCGAAGGTGGACTTATCCGCAGCTCAAAAGCACCATTCGGGGCCCTGGTACTTTTCCAGAAGAAGCAGGATGGAAGCTTGCGGTTATGCGTGGATTATCAGGCTCTGAATAAGGTGACAATCAAGAACAAGTACCCGATCCCACTCATCGCGGACTTGTTTGTTCAGTTGGGGAAGGCGCGGTACTTCTCCAAGCTCAATTTTCGATTTGGTTACTGGCAGGTTCGGATTGCAGAGGGGGATGAGGCGAAGACAACGAGTGAGAGGGCAAGCCAAGTACAGACGATATTGCAAGAGCGGATCCGCGAAGGATTGAAGAAAGATCCTCTGGCGGTGACCCTAAAGCAACTGATAGACGATGGTAAGGCACGAAAATTTTGGGTCCAGGACGGCCTCATTAAGACTAGGGGAGATCGGGTGTACGTCCCTCGGGCGAACAATCTGAGGAGAGAGTTGCTCCGCGAGTGCCATGACACTCTGTGGGCAGGCCACCTGAGCGTACAACGAACCCTGGCCCTTATGGAGAGGGCTTATTATTGGCCGAAAATGGAGGAGGATGTTGAGGATTATGTGCGCACTTGCCTCACATGCCAGCAGGATAAGGTGGAGCGCGATAAGCCATGTGGACTGTTGGGACCGCTACTGGTGCCGGAGCGGCCATGGGACAGTCAAGAATCACATACTCGACGTCACGCTCGGGAACAATCCTCGACGTCACGCTCGGGAACAACACAAGACACAATCACATACTTTCACCATAATCCACGCATCACTCACGATCCTAAGTCTCTAGGGTCTTCCTAAGGCTAATGTTTTATTAATCACCTAGGACTTCTCCTAGGCTCTGATACCACTTTAATCTGTCTCCAGGCTCTGACACCACTCTAATCTGTCACGTCCCGAGATCGCCAATTTGGTTGGTTTGGGCATGCGCACAAATCCGCCAAACTAGCGGAATCTTCCCTATCCGAACAAAGCGGAGAAACATCCCACAGTACAATCATGCACAAGAGATACATGCAATATCATAGTATAACTACTAACTTTTAAACAATCAACTTTAAACATCTCAAGACTAAAGAAAGTTGATACATACGAATTGGACATGAAATCTCATTTACAATTATATCCATTGCTTTTCCCAAAATACTACAAAGTTTCACTCTAGTTACAAAAAAGGGGTACATCTAGACCTCGCTAGGTCCACTATTCCGCAACGCTCTTGCCGCGGTCATGTGCCTCACCGACAACACTTAGATCTGAAAAGATATAAACCACAGGGAGTGAGAATTACGAATAGCCCGCGTGAATGTATCCCCACTCAAAAGTAATATCCAATCATGCAAAAGCAAATAAAGTGTGCCTCAATTATTTTTCGATTCCAGGTTGTCGGCCGCCAACCTGACCTTTCAAGGAAATAGAAGGTGCAACCACTTCGATCAACTCCAACTCTATGAAGTTATAGACATGACCCAATCATGTTACTTTTGCCAAGTAATTATAAAAGACTTCGTCTCTTATGTTCTTAATCCTTATAGTCCAACCAACCTAAGGTTTGCTAGGTCTACTATGACTCAACGCTAGGCTCTGATACCAACATAATTTGTCACGCTCCGGGCCTCAGCGGAAGCCTACTCGGGACGTGCACAGACCCGTCATGTGCAGAAGGTACCCCTCGGTACACACAAGGTATCTACAACAAAGAAGCGAAAATGAAACGAGATACACATCCTACTAGTAATCAGAGCATATGAACAACTATACTAAACATGAAAGGATTAGTAACAACATCAAACCAAGCAAGATCTAATATAAGATATACAATAAGGATCCTCCAAAGTATATCCTACAAAATACATGGTGGTCTCTAAAACAATACAAGTACATCTCTCAAAACTAGATCGAAAATGAAAGACATCTTGTATCCGCCTCGAGTGGCCCAAGAAGAAGGTTCTAGCTATGCGCTATTCTCTTGCCACGGTCCTGAGACTCCCGCTGTGAATGGCTTTGAAATAAAAACAACAAACCAATGGAGGTGAGAATTATTTGTCAATAGTTCCCAGTGGTAAGTCGCCGAGAGAAGCGAAATACACTACTAGGTCAACTGAGGCAAAATAGTATAACTGCTAAAAGAAAATGCAGGTAAATAAACAAATTGAGTAAAGTAAGTTTACTACTATCATGTCTCTATGCTCAAGTACAAGGTAATAACAGTATATAACTACACTGCTAACATGAATGCCAAACTACTATGAATGCATAATCTATGTGATGTTAAATGTCAAGTTTAGTTAACTTTATTCATTTCTCTTAAAGATTTTTATTTAGTGAGTTTTAACTTGAATCATGCATCATGGTCCTATGGTGGCACCCCCCTTATGGAGCTATGCCTACCCTATGGTGGCTCAATCGGTGCCCAATCCCGCACGGCGAGCATGATGTTGCAATGGCCAACTCCGGAGTGCCGGCTTGGAGGGAGCAACCCTACCAAGCATGGGCGAATAAGCATAATCGACAAGCAAACAAAGTGTCGATCATCGTATCTAAAATACGGAATAGCATCATCGACCTTTAGGTAGGGATATAAAGTCTCATAGTGTCAATATCTTGTATACAATGTAGATTGTGTCTTGTTGAAAGAGTTTATCACACACTAGTTGTCATCATGTCTCAAACATAGAATCTCACAATTTTTCTTTTGGTTATACAAATTTGGAAGTTTTTTACTTGTATCTCAACTATACTAGATGATACTAATGTCATATTGTCCAAGTGTACATGACCATATGCATAACATGTCCCAATTTTTCGATAACATGTATAGAGTTCTCTACTTATGTCAAAACTTGTAAAAATACGAAAATTGCTATTCAATCCCCTCTTATAGTGCATATACACATGCAACATGCCTCTACTAGAGTATGAAATTTTCTACACATAATGGGTTTCAAATACATGATAAAAAATTATGATAAATCAAATGATACATGTTTAATATAACAATTATGCTCTAAAAGTTTAAAGAACACAGAGAGTTCATCCATTTCGGTGAGGTCAAAGTAGGTTCGAAGTGCCGTGGTACGGGGGCGTGCCGCTCGCCGCCTGGCACGGTACGGTACCGGCATGCTTACGTGCCGACACGTGGCACGCTTGCGTGCCGATGGATACGCATGACCTCCCAGTGGCACGCTCCGACACGTTTTTTTTTTTGTTTTTTTGTTCCCAATAAGCTCTTATAATATTGTTTTGAAATGTTTAGTCACAAAATTATGAATATTGTCTATATATAGCTTACTATACTCACCAATTAATATATTGATATTTTTTTTATATATATAAAGTACAATGGAGTTTTTTTTCAAAATAACCCTCTAAAATTTTATAATTTGCGAAATAATCTTATCAAAATTTTATTTATAAAACTAACCATATTTTTGCCATATCAGCTTGCCATATCAGCGCCACATACAGAAGGGTCACCACCTTCTAAAGACGGTGGACCGCCTTTAGCTATAATTTTCATGATTAAGTTAATTTCAAACAAAATTACAAAGAGATACGTAAATAAAATGGGAATGTGGGTACGAGTCAGATTTTTAAGAGATTTAGGTTGTTATTGTAGAAAGATAAGATAAAATGAGAATGTGGGTACCGATTAGATTTTTAAAATATTTAGATTGTTATTATTCATTAACTAATATAAGAAGGAAAAGAGATAAAAATTATTTTTAATCATAAAACCTAAATCTTTAAAAGATTTAGATTGCTATTAGTTAATAAATAATAACAACTTAAATCTTTTAAAAATCTGATTTATAACCATATTCTCATTTTATCTTATCTCTTTACTTTTTATATTAGTTAGTAAATAATAATAATCTAAATCTCTTAAAGATACTCACATTTACTAACAACCTAAATTAGTTAGTGAACAAAATAACCTAAATCTCTTAAAGATTAAAACAAAAAAACAAAAAATATATACCGTACAATATGTGATTTTTTAAAAAAATAATAAAAAAAAATACTCTACACATGTGATTAAAAATTTAAAAAATAAAAAATAAATAAAAAAAAAAATTAAAAAAGAGGAAAAACTGCCGTGCCGCTCGGCCCGGCACGGCGATACCCTGTTGGGTATCGCTCGAGACGGGGGGGGGGGTGGGGCGATACCCCATGTACCGTGCCCCCATTTGAGGGGCATGGTACGTGCCGCTGCGGCATGGGCGGCACTTTAAACCCTGGGTCAAACCCACCGGATAGTCGCCAAATCCTCATGAGAAATCAAAACCAAGTTGCCCACTAGCTCTCTTATGCCCTAAGACAAGTTTTCAAAGGGTCAAAATATCACAAAAAGCTACTCACGAAATTTTTAAAAAATCATGAGGAAAATGGGTAAAAAATATTTTAAACCAAAAAAACTTGCTAGATCTTGAAATCAAAGTAAGGGGGCTTCAAATCCAACCTATAAGGATATCCTACAACCATCAATTCCACTCCAAATGCTCAAAATAAAAAAACCCCAAAATAAATCTTAGTTTTCAAAAACTAGGTTTTCCAATAAGAAATCTCCAAAAAGATAGAAAATAAGGCTTTCTAATTTTGCTCAAGCTCAAATCCTACCTTGAAAGTGCTAAGGATGGGAACTGGGGCTTCAAAACTCCTTGTTCTTCAAGCTCTTGTTTCTTTCCAAGTTCTAGGTGGAAGTTCCAATGGTGGTGAGGAGGAAGAAGAAAAACAAGTATTAGAGAGGAGTTGGAGGAAAATCCAAGAAAAGAGAAGAGATTACACCTCTTTCAAGCTCTCTTGCTCTTTCCCAAATGAGAGGAGAAAAGATAGAGAAGAGGGTATATAACACCTATTGTAACAATATCTTCATAGGCCCCCGTAAGAAAAGAAATTGCAATTCTTACAAGTTTTACCAGATTGCCAAGGTCCGGACCTTCAAAGGAAGGTCCGGACCCCGAAGGGTCTCCCACAATTGCGCGACAAAGGTCCGGACCCCGAAGTTGTGAATCTCAGGTTTTGCGCTGAAGGTCTGGACTTTCCCTTCAGGGTCCGGACCCCGAAGCCCAGGCTTCAAATTTTCATATTTTTCTAAAAATTCCAGTTTCGTGCCAAATTGCTCTGTAAACTTTCTAGAACCTTCCGGAAGCTCACCAAAACATTCGAAGGGTATCAAACACCCTTCCACACACTTGAACTCTGCAATTTGTTAAAGTTCAATGTATAGAACTAATTATCTAGTTGGTTGGTTAACCTTTCACTACATCTCATAAAGAGCCGAGAATGATCGAACTACTCTCCACTCGGTTAATCCACATACCATACGGAGAGTCAAGAATGATTGAATTACTCTCCGATAGGTTAATCACATATCATATGGAGAGCCGAAAATGATCGAACTACCCTTCTATTGGATAACCCGTATACTGCATGGGGAGCCGAGAACGATGGAACTACTCTCTCATCGGTTGGTCCACATATCACATAGAGAGCCGAGAATGATCGAACTACTCTCCATTCGATACTTCCGGAAGGTCGCAACACATCTCAACCTGACACCCTAAGTTCAATGATTTCTAGGGTTGTAATATATGTCCAAGACACATCAACTTATTCTCTAATTTACATTTAACTTAGAGTTCAATTGTCTCTGTATTTCACCTTAGGTTTTACCTAGGTTCTATATGCCACACATTTCAATCTAATATATTTAGATTTTTATTTTCATTTCATGAATGCATCTCTTTTCCCATTTTCCTACATAAGGGTTAAAACCCTATTTTATGCCTCGCATGCAAGAACTCATTTAAACCTCTTAATACTTACTAAATTTGCTTCTAAATCAAAGAAGATTATGGAGCAAGAGAGAGATTATTTTTTTTCGGTTTTATTTCTCACATTAGCTAGCTACTCCACCAATTAGATGGATTTGATCTCTTAAATCCTAAAGAGAAACCCTAAAAATAGTTCCAATACCATTAGAAATCCAAAAATGCTCATTTGAACTCCAAAAAATCAAAACCCTAAAAATCCCAACTCACCCCTCTTTTAAAGAAAGCCAAAACGTGGGAGAGGAGGGTCCTTCTTCCTCTTAGAGCTACCTCTTGAAGCTCCACCAATTCCTAGCCTCCCAAGAGATCAATCTCCAAGGTCTCTAAGAAGTAGGGCTTTCTCCTTTTGAGTTCTAGAAAGAAAAAGAAGAGAGAGTGAAAGAGTGAGAATGAGGGTGTGGGAGGGGTTGGCTGTGGGTTTGGGGGTTATAAGGTTGTATTAACCCCAGCTAAATCCCTCAATTAATCATGGTTAACTCTCCTCAACAGCTGCTGTCCGTACGCAGCCCTCAGTTCCGGTACTCTCTCGCCAGATTCGCAAAACTTGAATGTTGGATTCCTCAGTTTTCTACCGAGTATTGGTACTCTGCAACATCAGTACCAGTACACGGACTGTTCCAGATAGCAGTACCGGTACCGAGCCCCTGTTTCGCAAAATTCGAACGCTTGCTTCTACTCTGCGCAACTAAGTTCTGGTACTCTCTCTTGGGTATTGGTAGTCAATACAAAATTTGCAGTTTTTGCAGATTTGAATTTCCGAGGTCCATTTTTGCGTCTAGTTTGCGCCGAAAACACTCTATTAGCTCTGGAACACCTTTGAAACTATTGGAATGATCTCCAATCCTTATTACTCACCAGAATTTCACAATTTACAAAAGTTTTGTGCATTACAAGTGTTACAAATTGCATACTCGTACGGAGAACACTTGATTATTGCTAAAAAGAATTGGTTAAAGTGGTTTCTCAGTGTCTCTCCTACATGTGTCAAGTTGGCCATCCAAACTACTAGATATCTTACTTAGCCATATGATCATTGCTATCTTATCCAAGTTGGACTGCAGCTCCAGCCCAAAACTGATCGAAGTGTTGGCTCATGCAGTCACACACACACACACACACACACACACACACACACACGCACAGTTACAAGGGGCCATAGCACGCTTTACTTTTTTAACCTCTTGGGTCTTACTACCATCCAACATGTTATAGCCGGGTTAAGAGATTTAGTTCTATTATATCATTTATATATAGGACTAATCCAAATTCTGGTGGTGTCACATTCTTCCTCCCTTTAAGCCCTGACGTCCACGTCAGGTTCGAAGACACTCATAAGCACCAGACGATATGAGACTCGTCTCGCTAGCCTTAGCCGACCTTGTGGGGAGCTGCACTCCACCCATAACGGTCATTAGCCCGGGACCCTCGCTCTACCTGTTATATAACCCTGCCTCAACCGAGACTCATTTTACATTTTCGGCTGGTGAATGGCTCTGATTCCAACTGTGATGCCCCAACTTCCCAGGGGATCACCCATCCTAGAACTACTCTAGCTCTAGCACGCTTAACCCTTTTAACTTCTTGGGTCTTACTACTACCCAACATGCTAGAGTCGGGTTAAGAGATTTAGTCCTCATTTATATATAAGACTAATCCAAATTCTGGGGGTGTCACAACGTCCATTTTTTTTTTTTTTTTTTTGGTTTCTTGCATAGATCTTTATCCATCTCTCTTCTCCTTTCTTCTCGTCATTTCTATTTTTTATTCTCTTCTACTTTCTCTTTTCTTTTTTCTCACATCTCTTCCTCTATTTTTTCTTTCTATTTTTTCCTCCCATTTTTCTCATATATTTTTTTTAATTCTTCTTTTAATCCTTTATTATTTTTTGATCACTTCGATTTTAAAAGAAAAGGCAAAAAAATAGCAAAGTTGAAGATTTACTTATTACATAAGTCAAGAAATTTACAGCTTAAATTTTTTTTTTCATACATTTAGAATATATTTGACTCGTAAACTTCCTTTTGTGAAGAAATATGAAATTATGCAAATTTTTATTTACAATTTACAAAATCTAAAAATACATCCACTTGATTTAGTCATTATATGGTCCGATTTTTAATTTTCTTGGATTGATTTAGCATTTTGTGTAAAATTTATGATATTTTTAACTTTGAAAATTCTATTATTAGATTTAAAACCATAAAAATTTAATAAAATAAAAAGTCTAAATTACATAAAACCCCTCTATAATATACTGCTTTTTCACTTTGCCCCCGTCTTTAAAAAGCCTACATTTTGCCCCCTCGTAATTACGTAATTATTTTTAGGGGGCAACGGGATTAACAGAATAGGTAAAATGACGATAATGCCCTCCTTATCCCTGTGCTTATCCCTGTGCTCCCCTCCGACTCCACTGTCGCCCCCGCCCCCGCCCCCGCCGAGAAGCTCTCCTCCTCCTCCCCACCCTGTCGTCGTCGTCTCCCCCGTCGTCGTAGAGATCGGGGGTGCCCAGAGAGCCGCATCCCTGCGGGGACGCGTGAAGCGCGGCGCCCCCAGGGAGCATGTCAACGCGCGGCGGCCTATGGTTGGCGGCCCCCTCACCCCGCGCTGACCCGCGCCAGAGGAGGCGCGGGTCCCCGCGCTCTGACCAGCGCCAGCACGCGCGCGCGCTTCCCCGCGCGCGCGTGCTGCGCGCAGTGGTGCTGCGAGTGGGGCGGGCGCCGCCACGTGGCGCCCCACCAGCCTCGGGCCGCGCCTGACCTGGAGCGCCGTCGCCGGGGAGGGCCCGGGCGGCGACTGCGCCGACGATCGCCGAGGGCTCCCGACAACGGCGGCGGCGGGATCCCTCACGGAGCGACGGAGCTCGGCCTCGGAGCGATCAGGAGAAGAAGAGGTTGAAAGGTATTTTTGGTATATTATCTAAAAAATTGACGGCCCACTAACGGAATGCTGAAGGCGGGGGTGTAAATGCACAATTCCATAATTACGAGGAGGCAAAATATAGGTTTTTTAAAGACGGGGTAAAGTGAAAAAACGGTATATTATAGGGGGGTTTTCTGTAATTTAGCCAAATAAAAACTAAATAAAAGCAATTGATATTTAAATTTGCTTAATTTATATGTCATATGGTTTATTGTTAAATTTTCATAAATAGATCTTGCAATTTTTCTTATTTAATTTTAAGAAAAAATAATTTTCTTTGATGAGTCTTGCAAATTTTGAATAAAAATAAAAAAGAAATAATTTTCTCTAATTTGCATTTTATAATTGTTAAATTCCAAAAAATAAAAGATAAATCAAAAAGATTTTAAAAGTTAATTAAATTTTATCGTGAACTTGCTTAATTTATTCATCATATAGTTTATTATTAAATTTTCATAGATATATCTTACAATATTTTAAAAATATTTAGAAAAGAATAATTTTCTTCAATTTTTTTTCATAAATATTTTTTATAAAAATTAAAAATGAAAAGAAATTATCAGCACACTTGCAATTCTATTCTAGTTAGTTTAGTCATCATATGGTCCCTCGTTGAATCAATGCAGATGGATCTTACAAATTTTCATAAGAATAAATTTTTTTTTTTTGTGCGCTATAGTTATATTTTACTTCACATATAAAAAAGACTATTACTATATTAAGTTTTTAACTCGTAAGTTAGTACAGCTATTATTGGTAATAGATCAAGACAAATCAATATAGCCAAAATTTATAATTATTATCCTAAAACTTTGAAAATAATATTATAAGACCATATTGGATCCAAAAAAGTTAAAATAAGATCGTACCAAAGCATGCCACTAGGAGGTTGTGCGTGCTCGTCGGCACGCAAGCGTGCTCGTGTAGTACTATGCTAGGCAACAATCGGTACGGCCCCATGCCATGGCAATTTAATCCTTGCTTTTATGAGTCAAGCTCTACATGCCATCTTGTCCTGTCCAATTGATGTCCTACTACTATATGCTTACTAAGTATGTTTAGCCCAAAAAACATAGTTAACAACAATTACAAGGCATGCATGTATATAGATTCCAACATCAAAAGCTAGGTTTTCTACTTTTGTTCAAGGATCACTGATTAACATGAAATCTCTACTTTGACTACGTTCTTCTTATGCCACATAGGGTGGAAAAATTACAATAAACCAAAAGGAGAAGACATAGGAGGAGTCACCTATTTCAGAGACTTAAATCGATCGATTCTTTGGAGAAGACCGTTGCAAACTTGATCAAAGATGTTGAGTTCACCAAACAATCCTCTTCCAAGCTCTATTTCCTAGATCAAGCCTTTTGGAGTCAGGGCGACTCTCCAAGAATGGCTTCTCTTCTTTTTTTTTTGCTCCTACTCTAAGCTCGGTTCAGGGAGCAAAGTTGAAGGCTTGGAGATCACCAAGTAGTGGAGACGGAGAAGGAGAGGAAAGTGAAGGAAAGGAAGAGAGTTCTCTCGTGTTCAAGAGGAAAGAGGGAGAGAGAGTGAGAGAGTGATATATATATATATATATATATATATATATATATATATATATATATATATATATATAGTTCGATTAATATGCTTGTAAAAGTACCAAGCACTTGGTGCTTGTAAGGTTTTCACCCTTAAATCTAATCCTTTGACTAATTCCATCCCTTAGATCATGCTATTTCACCAACCACCCACTAAACCCAAAAGGCCCACTATCATCCTAACCGCACATCTTTTCATCCAAGAGTTAAAAATTTACAAGCACTAATGACTTGATACTTTTAAAAGTATAGGAGCTCAATTCTATATATATATATATACATATATAGGCAACTAAAGTCTTCCCTCAACACAGCCTAAGTACAAACGAGTACTAGTACTCGAATTGGAGTATCGGTACTCCCTCACATAGTTCTAGTACACTCGTTGTTCTGCAAAATTCGAAAGTGACAACAGCGAAAACAACTCAAGGTGTACCAGTACTCTATCTTGAGTACTGGTACACAGTAGCCAATATCGGTACCCAACCTGACTTTCGCAAAACCCGAACGTTTTTTCACGGAGATTTCTATTGAGTACCGGTACTCCGTGTTTCAGTACCGGTATTGAAACGGGGAATGGCCAAATAGCATGTTGGCTCAAAAACTTTGTTTTTTGCGCCATTTTCGTGCCAAAATAGTTCCAACTTATCTTAAACTCTCTCAAAACCTTTCAAATGACACCGTAAGTCATGTTATAGTGGACCTTATCAAATTGCAAAGTTCAGTATACTATATAGAGAGTTGTTAACGTGCAACATCCTTTCTTTTGGTGTTAGATCGATCTTGATCACCCAACAATTTACTTTTTCTCTATCTTTTTTACCTATGCATGTATTAAACACATATGCCCCTACAGGAACCATTTGTGAACATTCCAGAGGATATAATTCGTGAAGCTCTCAAAGTTGTTCTTGGTATATAGCACATTATCTATTTCTCTTTGTCAGATTTTGGCTTGATTAAGTTGCTTAAACTTACACCAATTACTAATCTCTACTACAGATGTTCGAAATCACCCGGTGCTTATACACTGCAAACGAGGAAAGGTAGAAGTTTAGACCCAATTTTTTTCACCACTAATAATGTTTGTTGTATATCAGAGCTCAAATTTGTTTTTAAAATTTATTATTTACTTGTCCAGCATCGAACCGGTTGTGTGGTTGGATGTTTGAGAAAGCTTCAGAGGTGGTACCTTTCTTCAATATTCGATGAGTACCAGCGTTTTGCCGCTGCCAAAGCTAGGATTTCTGATCAAAGGTTCATGGAGCTGTTTGACATCTCGAGCTTAAAACATTTATCGGCCACATTTTCATGTTCAAAATGCTCGTCGATGGTTTAAGAAAAACCGCCTTTTTCTTTATTGGCGGAGACTTCAAGTTCTAATGATAGTCGGGATCTATCAATTCCATGAACATTGCAATAAAAGAAGAGAAGAATTCTTTTAACTTCATTATATGATTATGGAAGAAGATACTGCATAGGATATACTGTGGCAGCTTTAAAGCCAGCATGTCAACCTTTTCTTTTAAATGCAAGTTTGTTTGAGTGTTTAGTCATTTATGAAGGAAGCATGAAGGGTAAGATGGTGTAATTTGTTATCCATTAGGGATAGCTTACGAATCTTAAAGCAATATGAGTGGTGGATTAAAATGGCTCACTAGATGGAGACCTGTAGAATCTTTGTTCCAAGTAAAGTTTTGGACTTGCGCTATGCTTCGTCTAGAGAGGTCTACAGGAGAATGAGCTCTGGGATCTAATCGGTCCGGTCCAGTAAGAAGTAATGTGAGACGCTTGGTTTAAAAAAGGAATCAAAATAGGAATAGAAATGATAATGAATCGGAATAAAAAATAGAATGATGAAAATTCATAATTTGTTTGGTTTATAAGAGATATCGGAATTGCTATTATGTTGAAATTAAAATTAAAATTTGCAATCTAAATTCATAATTCAAATTTGGATTCAAATTTGAGCTCACAATTGTCACTTAAAATTTAAATTTATAATTTTACTTTAAGCTCGATGTCAAAATTTAAATTTAGAAATAAATTCAAATATTAAATTTATATTAGAATTTAAATTTAAATTTAAAAAATTAAAAATTAAAAATTAAAAATTAAATTTATATATTAAATTTAAATTTATTTTCAATGGGTATCGGAATCAAAGTTGATTCCCACACAATGGTGAGAATTACTTTGAAGGGATTTGTCACGCATCGAATTTCGAAAAGCACGTTATTATTATTATTAATTTTTTTTTAGGATATGAGAAAATCGTCACATGTATAAAAAATTTACTATCCCTTTGGACAGAGTCTTTTTTATATATGTACGGCAAAACACTTACAACTAATATCAGAGTAGTTTAAACTACACATACGACTACACAACTAACCAGCCTTTTAAAATTATTACATTTAATATTTACATAAATACATAATGTGCGGAAGATAAAATAAACGGGTGACAGAAGGGTCAGCACTATCGCGACAGTCTCACCAACACGTCCCGACATCTCAGCACATGACTGACCTGAAAAATGATCACCCAGGGGTGTGAGATACAGCATAAGTGTATCCAAATGGGTACGACAGGCCGAGAAATAGTAAATCGTACCTACTGGCATACAATAATCAGCGGATAGTAAATGATCAGTAGGTAAAGGTAGATATGCTAATCAGATAACTGAAAACGAAGCTAAACATAAATAGGTACAGCAATACAGGTGCTAAGCATGCTGAAATAAGGATCGACATCCTATCATGATACTAAGCATGTAAAAATACAAGTGCTAAGCATGCAGAATAGATATATAGTGATATACCAAAGTACCCAACCGATGCAGCCGTTTTGGTCGTTGGACCTCAGGCGAAGATATCATAGCAGAACCAATCACATGCTGTCGTTTTGGTCGCTGGACCTCAGGCGAAATATCATAATAGAATTCCCTGGTAGAAATTGACAGCAACCCTGTACTAAGGATACAACGGCAAGGGCTTCCCAACAGCACCACCGAAGTAGGGGTATCCTTGTATCAAGCGGTACAATAGAAAGGGCTCCCTGTACGCAATGGTACTACAAAAAGGGGCTCACGGGTCACGAGGACCCTCCACCGGTAAAGAACACCATGATGGTGGCCAAACCATCGGTGTATGCGAGTGAGCAGTAGGTGTACGACGATAACAAAGCTGATGCTCCAAGTTCACGGTCCACAGATCGGGTAGTCGGCACTAAGCCTGTCACGCCCCGGGGTTCTTTTTGTAAATATCTTTTAAGGAAAACAACGGATAATCGTAGAATTTTTTTTTTTTTTTGAATACACCCCGAGACGCGTACAGACCCGCCACAATTACAGATAACCATCTGTTCACACTAACAGAACCTTCCCTGTATTTGCACGGCGTCATACACAGTATAGTTTCACAACCACCAATTCCAACTCACACACACACACCACATTCACACAGGATGTACATACAGCTAAATGATCCTTAAACATGATACTTTAATGCTCTACAATGTCCTTACCGCAGATGATGGACATGCACAGGTTATCAAGCATTCCTATCCTTTTGAAAGCGTTTCCCACACGGAAACCTTATTTGAAATCTACGAATGAAATGAAAATCCAAAATCTTTTTAAAACGGTTTCTCACACGGAAACATAATCTTTTGAAAATTGGCTACCACAAGGGGTAGAAAACATTTTGCATAAAACCACGAGATCGTAGTAACAAGAATCCACTATTAGTCCATCCAATTGTTAAACCAATCACACAACCAACCATAAACTGAACCACCACAAGTCTAAACCTATCGACAAGTAAAAGTAGGGTAAAAATGAATACTGAACAAAATCTCGGGACTGCTAAGCTCTCTAGCTATGTCGTCGCCTCACGTACCGTCCCGACCGTCACCTCCCGCAGTACCTGCAACTGGGGGGTAGTGAGAAACCAGCAAGGGTCTCCCAGTGGATATCGTAAACCGACGAAAGCAAGCTGTACTCACTGGCAAACGAAAGAGAGCAAACGACTACAAGGTATCGTAAGGTCAGATATAGTATCAAAGAAGGAAAGCATAATACTGAATATGTAAACCGAATGCAGTAGCAAGAGAATATATCAAACAGTAATATCAGAATAACCGCTACTGTAAGCTAGAAAGATACTAATAACCATAACCACCGACGATAAACAAGTACGACCGCAATCAAAACTGGAAGAAACTACAACTACCAAGAAATGCATGAGTATCCGCTACTGTAGAGAATAACAATAACAAATATAATAATGCATCAAACCGATGAGATAGTCCAAGTCACCCAATCGTGAGCCATATTGGTCTAAAGACCTCAGGCAAAATCACTACCGCTCCCACTTGCATGTACCCTAGCAGGGTCCGCATCGGGCTCACGGGTCGGATGTACGACCACCTTTCCGGAAAAGAACACCCTCCTGTAGTGGATCAGACTGCTGGTGTATGTGAAATGCACTCTGAGCTGTGGCGATCAATGCAAAATGCTCAATGGCCAACTGTCGGCAAATAGCCGAGATAGAATCAACAAGGAATCACCGACCGAATCCAACAAGTCATATCACAAGTCTCAATATGTCACCGACCAATCAAGTCCACTATTCACGAAGGAATGTCACAATGTCACCGACCAATCAAGTCCACTATTCCCGAAGGAATGTCACAATGTCACCGACCTATCAGGTCTATATAACTCGAACATCATGCAATAGACACGAGATGTAAACAATCATGAAGTCACTAAATCATGCTATGTCTCAAGATCATGCGATATAATCATGTCATATGAACTCTAGCAATCATAGAATACCGCTCTACTTCTAGGTCATGATGCAAATAGGAAAGTAGAGCAAACATGAACGAAGTGTGTGGTGCTTAAGTGCTCAACATGCAAAGTGTGTAATCAAGAAAGGAAACACGGGAGAAGGAATGTCACCGAGCATGCACCACTGAATCAACGTCGGGTCGGACCCATTTTTCGTCGCGGACTTTTGGACAGCACCGCAGTGTTATTGCCGTATCTTTTCGCTCGGACGTCGGATTGAGGCGATTCAAGAGGCAATTTTCATCTACACTTCGCAAGGAGTCTCCTAGATTTTTCTCAGATTTTTCTGGTTTTTGGCCGAGGGTGAGAATCTCCTTTTTCTGTGGTTCTTTGTTACAGAAATTTGGTACAGTTTGGATTGGGATGTTTCCCTTGTCGGATTTTTATCTCAGCGTAGGAAACTCCGAATTGGGCGTGCAGGTACTCGTTTCGACGGGCTCGTCGCGAGGATCGCGACAATATTTTCCTTGGATTTTTCTGGGCATTTTTCGCAGGTAAAAATTGGTGAATTCTGGACTGTGGTATTAAGGGACGGATTCTGGGAATTGTGAATGTATAGCTTATGTGTTTTCCTTTGGGGTATTTTGTACAGATTGGTGGGGAGTTTTGCACTGAGCTTGGGTTCCGCTTTTGGGAATTGGGATTAGCGCTTGAGGTGGGTGATGTTGTAAACCTCTTATTTGGGATTTATCACTAGGCCTATTAGAATGCTCTTGATTATGCTGTTAGTAAATCTGTGAGATGGATCTAGCATGCTTGTATGAAATCCTGATTTCTTCGTTGATAATCGCATTGTTAGAAAACTACAAGTTAATTAATAGTGAGTCCATGCTTTAAACATGTAGTAGAATTACTTGGAATTTATGCTAAATCCCTATCTTGTTGATTGATTAAATGAAAGGCTGAGGTATGTGGTTAGAGTACTTAAAAGGGTTCATCAAGATAATGACTTTTGCATGCTTGAATGGTCACCTAGATAGGCCACCTTTTTCTGCTACACTATCATGCTGGAATTGACTTAGGAGAAACCATGTTGCATTCTTTCTTCAGTCACTTAGACATAGGGGATATTATGCTCGGGTTAGAGCAGGGGCTGGGTTAGTGTAGTCAGATACTTGGGTTTCGGGGAGAGGGTTTTGGGCTTCCTTTGGGAGACGGTACTTTTCCTTATAGAGCGGAGTGCGCGATTTGCAGACTTGAGACCCTGGGACTCCTGTCCCCTATCGGTGTTATGCGTAGGCTGGCATACCCGATTTGGCAGACATTGAGAACCCTACCCCATATCGGTGCTATGCGTAGGCTGGCATACCCGATTTAGCAGACCTTGAGACTCCTGTCCCATATCGGTGTTATGCGTAGGCTGGCATACCCGATTTGGCAGACATTGAGACTCCTATCCCACACCGGTGTTATGCGTAGGCTGGCATACCCGATGTGGCAGGCTTCGATATTCTGATGCGTACATTTAGCTATCTTTAGCTGGGCAGGTAGAGGCATATTAGTGGTAGCTTTTATCAGGAGTCATACTCATAGTTACCGCATTTATTCTCTTAGCCTCTGGTAGACCTAGTGGGCAGGTAGGAGTTTTGTGTTGAGGTTTACCCACTAGGGGAGGCTACTGTCTTTATAGTAGTACTGACCCCCCCACTATTTTTCCCTTTTCTTGTCCCCTTTGTTTTGCAGAGTCATCTGCCGGAGTTGCGGGGCCTTCCTCCCAGGATCGAGGTAAGAGGATCGCCGACTAGATAGCTGCTACCCCGAGCTCGAGTTTTGTAGTTTTGTTGTATCCCCTGTACACTCAGATGGTTGTATTTTCTTTTATTTTGGGTCTGGCTGCGGCCAGCTGGTTGTATTTCACTTCGTGAGCTGGGAGAGACATATGTATATTCTTGAGAGTTTATTGTACTTTTATTTCCAGCATTTGTCTGAGATGTACTAGTTTCAGTTTAGCTCTGTTTTATGCTCTAGCATTATTTCTTTATATCTGAGCAGGTTACCAGCGCTTCGTGTACACGGGAAATACCGTGTGCACGGCGGGTCTGTGGACGAGCCCGGGTTCTGGTTTACACCCGGGGCGTGACAGATTATTTTGGTATCAGAGCTTAGGGATAGGTCAGTTGGGACTTAGGAAACCCTAGGCTTTTTGGCAGACCCTAGGAAGGCAGGGCGTGAGTGACGCGATATTTTGCGAAAGTCGGCAATTTGTTATTAAACTCTTCCTGTGAGTGGAGAGGGATTGGCATAGCCTATTTCTGGTGGACTGTTATGTTGGCTGCAGACAACATAAGGTTACAGGAATAGGGGGATGTCCATGACTTTCGCTGGATTGGGTCGTGTGTGGTTTGGTTCTGACCCGTGGTTTCTTGTGTGGCAGGATGCCTCCTAGGCGGCAGATCCCTACTCGGGGTACTCCTACACCCCCGGAGGAGCCGGAGCAGTCCGGGCCTTCTGAGATCAGTGAGCTGAGGGCCATGGTGGCCTAGTTGGCGGAGAGTCACCGCCGACAGGAGCAGAGATTTGAGCAGTTGCTGGCTCAGGTTGCGGCACCACCCCCTACTACTGTAGAGGCCCCTGTACCACCGGTTGTACCGCCGGCTATTCCACTTGTTCCTACGGCACCGTCGTCTAGCAGTGGGGCTCAGGGGGTGATCAGGCCATTGACCCCAGCGGAGGAGCAGGAGTTTGCTGACAAACTCGCACAGTTCTGTAAGCGAGGACCACCTAGGTTCTCGGGGCGGAGTACTCATCCAGCAGAGATAGGATCGTGGTTGGCATCAATGGAGAAGTTGTTCAGAGATTTCTTCATCGATTCGAGATTCAGAGTACACATGGCCGTACATTGTTTAGAGGGGGATGCTGATGCTTGGTGGCGTCGGGTCGAGCCCTTAGAGTTTCAGATCACCCGACAGCTACCCTGGTCGGAGTTCAGGAGGATGATCCTTGACACTTACTTCTCCACGAGCGTGAAGAAGAAGATAGAAGATGACTTGAAGAACCTGCAGCAGGGTGATCGCTCAGTATGGGACTATTTCCAGGAGTTTACGCAGTTGCTTAACTGCGTACCCTATGTTGCCAGGGACGGGCTGCACCAGGTGGAGCTGTTTGAGACAGGTTTACGCCCCGAGATCTATACCTTGGTACACGCCCAGAGGCTTCAGACTTTATCAGAGGCAGTGGATCATGCATTGTGGGTCGAGAGGGGAGATCATGTGGTCGCTAGGCGCGGAGGCTCGGTCGCTCAGAGTTCTGAGAGGAAGCGGCCAGCACCAGACGAGGGGGAACAGGCCAGTTCCTGGAGGCCGCCCCGACCGCCACCGCCACAGTCTACGGGCCGTGGGCGTTCGGATCGGCGAGGGCCTGGGGGATCCCAGAGGCCCCCACAGCAGCAGCCCCAGCGACAGCAGCAGCATTCGCAGCAGCAGAGGTCGCAGTCGCGACAGCAGGGGTCACAGCGGCAAGGGCAGCAGCAGCAGCAGTCGAGGCAGCCCCAGTCTGCGGTCAGGTGCGTCTTTTGTAGGGGACAGCACGCGGCGGATACTTGTGACCAGAGGTATGGCCGCTGTTATCGGTGTGGACAGTCCGGCCATATTCGAGCTACTTGCCCTCTCTCTACACCGCAGGCTCCTTCCTCAGCATCAGCTCCTTCGGTGCCCCAGCAGCGGCCTTATGCTCCAGCGAGCAGGGCTCCTTCCTCCCACCCTACAGACTACCGACCATCAGCTCAGAGCGGGCGAGTCTACGTCGCCCAGGTAGGGGACTCTGCGGCGGCCGACCACGTGGTGGCAGGTATCATTTTACTTTTCGGCATTAGAGCTCGCACTTTATTTGATACCGGTGCATCCCATTCTTTTATTAGTAGAGCATTTGCATCATCGCATGGACTAGAGTTACGTCGGTTACCGCATGCATTAGAGGTACGGATTCCCGATCATATTTTGATTGTAGAGGAGTGTTGTTGGTCTTGCCCGGTACAACTTGAGTCTTGGATTTTGCCAGCGGACCTGATGGTCCTTAGTCAGCTGCGAGATTATGACGTTGTGCTGGGGATGGATTGGCTAGCTCGCTATTTCGCGACGATTGATTGCGCCGCGAGGACTGTTACTTTTAGCGAGCCAGGCCAGGAGGTGTTTGTTTACAGGGGGTGCCAGAGTGCTTTCTTTGCCTCTGTGGTTTCGACTTCTCGGGCGAGGCAGATGATGCGCAGTGGATGCGTGGCCTTTTTGGCGTCGGTGGTTAAGGAGCCTGTGGCGGCACCGGGACTCCCGGATATCCCTATTGTCCACGAGTTCCCGGATGTGTTCCCTCCAGATCTGATTTATATGCCGCCGGATAGGGAAGTTGAGTTTTTGATTGACGTAGTTCCAGGAACTGCGCCAATCTCTAAGGCTCCTTACCGAATGGCACCGGCTGAGCTGCGAGAGCTAAAGGCGCAACTCCAGGATTTAATGGACAAAGGTTTTGTCAGACCAAGCGTATCGCCTTGGGGAGCGCCGGTGCTATTTGTGAAGAAGAATGATGGATCACTTCGACTATGTGTTGATTATCGGGAGTTGAATAAAGTGACCATCAAGAACAAGTACCCTTTGCCGCGCATTGATGACTTATTTGACCAGCTGCAAGGGTCTTGTGTCTTTTCTAAGATTGATTTACAGTCTGGTTACCACCAATTGAAGGTGAAGGCCGAGGACATCCCGAAGACGGCATTCAGGACGCGGTACGGGCATTATGAGTTCACCGTCATGCCTTTTGGATTGACAAATGCCCCTGCTGCTTTTATGGATTTAATGAATAGGATTTTTCGACCATACCTGGATCGGTTCGTCGTTGTTTTTATTGATGACATCCTAGTTTATTCCCGAAGCGATTTGGAGCACGAGGAGCACCTGAGGATTGTGCTACAACTTCTGAGAGAGAGAAAGTTGTATGCCAAGTTATCTAAGTGTGATTTCTGGCTTCGGGTGGTTGTCTTTTTGGGCCACGTTATTTCAGCCGCTGGAGTGGCAGTAGACCCGGCGAAGATCGAAGCAGTCCGGGATTGGCCCCGACCGACGACGGTATCTGAGGTCCGCAGTTTCATGGGCTTAGCAGGATATTACCGTCGGTTTGTGGAAGGTTTTGCGAAACTTTCCACACCCCTCACTCGTTTGACGCGAAAAGGGATTAAGTTTATCTGGAGTGAGGACTGCCAGAGGAGCTTCGAGGAATTAAAAAACAGATTGATGTCGGCTCCTATCCTTTCCCTACCTGTTATGGGGAAGGGATACGTGATTTACAGTGATGCATCGCACAGTGGACTTGGTTGCGTGCTGATGCAGGAGGGAAAGGTAATTGCTTATGCCTCTCGGCAACTGAAGGATTATGAAAAGAGACATTAGGAGATTTGTAGCGCACTGTCTAACTTGTCAGCAAGTAAAGGCTGAACATCGTGTACCTGCTGGCAAGTTGCAGAGTCTCCCAATCCCTGAATGGAAATGGGAGCATGTTACCATGGATTTTGTCACTGGTTTGCCGAGAGCACAGACGGGAGCGGATGCTATCTGGGTAGTCGTGGATAGACTCACCAAATCCGCACACTTTTTACCGGTGCAGGTGACTTGGTCCCTCGATCGGCTGGCACAGCTGTACTTAGACGAGGTAGTGAGGCTGCATGGGGTGCCCGTCTCCATTGTATCTGACCGAGATCCGAGGTTTGTTTCGCGCTTCTGGAGGAGCCTACAGGCCACTTTGGGGACACAGCTCAGTTTCAGCACGGCATTTCACCCGCAGACAGACGGACAGTCAGAGCGTACTGTACAGATTCTTGAGGACATGCTCCGGGCTTGCACGCTGGACTTTGGAGGGGGTTGGGTACGACACTTATCATTGGCAGAGTTTGCGTACAATAATAGCTTTCAAGCGAGCATCCGAATGGCCCCGTTTGAAGCATTGTATGGACGCAAGTGTCGTTCCCCTCTTTATTGGAGCGATGTGGGTGAGAGGCGGACCTTGGGGCCAGAGTTGCTTCGAGAAGCGGAGGCTAAGGTCAAGGTAGTCAGGCAGCACCTTCAGACAGCACAGAGCAGACAGAGGAGCTATGCAGATGTGCGGAGGCGAGACCTGGAGTTCGCGGTTGGGGATCATGTCTTTCTGAAGGTCTCGCCTTCAAAGGGGATCCGAAGATTTGGGATTCGGGGGAAACTGAGCCCTCGCTTCATTGGACCTTTCGAGGTATTAGAGCGCATAGGGCCAGTTGCCTATAGGCTTGCACTTCCTCCCAGGCTTTCAGGTGTTCACGATGTTTTTCATGTATCGACTTTGAGGAAGTATGTTCATGACCCATCTCATATCATCGATTTCACCCCACTGGAGGTCACCGAGGACCTGAGCTATGTTGAGCGGCCGTTGAGGATCTTGGACCGAGAGGTTAGGGAGTTGCGCAGTCGGGCCATCCCTTATGTGAAGATCCTCTGGAGCAGTCAGGAGGAGCGCGAGGCTACCTGGGAGTTGGAGTCAGCGATGATGGCTGCTTACCCCCACCTGTTCGAGGCACCTGCTTGAGGTATGACTTTTGTTTCGAGGACGAAACTTTTTCTTGTGGGGGAGGATGTAGTGTTCTGGTTTTTCCCATGCAACTTTCTGATGAATCCATTGTGTAGAACACCTAGTGTTGGTGTGTCTGGCCCATGGTGCATCAAAGGGGTGCCACAGATGGACTTTGTGAGACTTGGATAGCTGGTTTGGCCTTCGGCTGCATTTGTCGAATTTTAGAAAAGGTTTTGGGCCAATCTGAGGTTGGATTTAGATTCAGCGCGGAAAAACGCTTGAAAACGGCTATTTGCTTGTTAAATTTGGAGTCCGGATGACCAAATGCGGGCTTCCGGAAGTTTTAAGGGTTATTCGGTGCATGGGGGAGCCTCGTGGACCGGCCTGAGCCACGTGGCGGCCTGTTATTGGCCGGCTCACGCAGCTCGGTCCACGGGGTGGCGCGGCGGTGCATGGACCGCGGGCGGGGGACGCGTGGCGTGCCCGGATAGGCCGGCGCACGCGGCATGGCTCACCGATTTTGCGGGGTTGCGGTGGACCGGGCGCATGACACGTGGCGGCTTCGGATTCGTCGGCTCACGGGGGCGCGGTCCACGGTGCGCGGGGGGGGGGGGGGGCGCCTCGGGACTGCGCGCGCACTGTGGCGCCAGGCGGGCGGTCGGCCGCACTCGAGTGCGACACGTGTCGCCTCGCGGTTGGGCGGCCGTACCTACCCCCGCTGACCGCGAGGGGACACGTGGCGCATTGTGGGTCGCGGGGTTTTGCTGTCCCCTGTTCGGGGTGACGTGGCAGCACCAGGAACTTCCGGGCGCGTCGGACGGGAGTTGTGCAACCGAGTTTCTGGGCGCAGTGCGCCCGAAAACTGCGCCCGAAAACCCGGCCCAACAGCCTTTGGGCTGGGCTATAAAAGGGCCCTTTGTGTTTCCTTTTCAGCTTTTTCTGGCCTGTTCCTGAGAGGGTTCCTCAGAGCGATTTTCCCCCTCACAGTGCACTACCCTTTGGAGGACTTTGGAGATTTTTGGTGGCACGTTTCCCGAGGTTCACCATTTTACGGCGCGGCGCGACGCTTGCTTCCCCGGCGATCTTCTTCGCCCCTTCTCAGTGTTTGGACTCCTCCGACTCACCCCGACATCGGATTTCGCCGATTCTTGCGCCGTTGGACTCACGACAGGTAGGACTTCAACTCCTGTGTTTTGAGGTTCCTCGATTTCCGTGCTGATCTTGGAGTTTTCGGAGCACCCATTTGACCCATTTTTCGTCGCGGACTTTTGGACAGCACCGCAGTGTTCTTGCCGTATCTTTTCGCTCGGACGTCGGATCGAGGCGATTCAAGAGGGAATTTTCATCTACACTTCGCAAGGAGTCTCCTGGATTTTTCTCAGATTTTTCTGGTTTTTGGCCGAGGGTGAGAATCTCCTTTTTCTGTGGTTCTTTGTTACAGAAATTTGGTACAGTTTGGATTGGGATGTTTCCCTTGTCGGATTTTTATCTCAGCGTAGGAAACTCCGAATTGGGCGTGCAGGTACTCGTTTCGACGGGCTCGTCGCGAGGATCGCGACAGTATTTTCCTTGGATTTTTCTGGGCATTTTTCGCAGGTAAAAATTGGTGAATTCTGGACTGTGGTATTAAGGGACAGATTCTGGGAATTGTGAATGTATAGCTTATGTGTTTTCCTTTGGGGTATTTTGTACAGATTGGTGGGGAGTTTTGCACTGAGCTTGGGTTCCGCTTTTGGGAATTGGGATTAGCGCTTGAGGTGGGTGATGTTGTAAACCTCTTATTTGGGATTTATCACTAGGCCTATTAGAATGCTCTTGATTATGCTGTTAGTAAATCTGTGAGATGGACCTAGCATGCTTGTATGAAATCCTGATTTCTTCGTTGATAATCGCATTGTTAGAAAACTACAAGTTAATTAATAGTGAGTCCATGCTTTAAACATGTAGTAGAATTACTTGGAATTTATGCTAAATCCCTATCTTGTTGATTGATTAAATGAAAGGCTGAGGTATGTGGTTAGAGTACTTAAAAGGGTTCATCAAGATAATGACTTTTGCATGCTTGAATGGTCACCTAGATAGGCCACCTTTTTCTGCTACACTATCATGCTGGAATTGACTTAGGAGAAACCATGTTGCATTCTTTCTTCAGTCACTTAGACATAGGGGATATTATGCTCGGGTTAGAGCAGGGGCTGGGTTAGTGTAGTCAGATACTTGGGTTTCGGGGAGAGGGTTTTGGGCTTCCTTTGGGAGACGGTACTTTTCCTTATAGAGCGGAGGGCGCGATTTGCAGACTTGAGACCCTGGGACTCCTGTCCCCTATCGGTGTTATGCGTAGGCTGGCATACCCGATTTGGCAGACATTGAGAACCCTACCCCATATCGGTGCTATGCGTAGGCTGGCATACCCGATTTAGCAGACCTTGAGACTCCTGTCCCATATCGGTGTTATGCGTAGGCTGGCATACCCGATTTGGCAGACATTGAGACTCCTATCCCACACCGGTGTTATGCGTAGGCTGGCATACCCGATGTGGCAGGCTTCGATATTCTGATGCGTACATTTAGCTATCTTTAGCTGGGCAGGTAGAGGCATATTAGTGGTAGCTTTTATCAGGAGTCATACTCATAGTTACCGCATTTATTCTCTTAGCCTCTGGTAGACCTAGTGGGCAGGTAGGAGTTTTGTGTTGAGGTTTACCCACTAGGGGAGGCTACTGTCTTTATAGTAGTACTGACCCCCCCACTGTTTTTCCCTTTTCTTGTCCCCTTTGTTTTGCAGAGTCATCTGCCGGAGTTGCGGGGCCTTCCTCCCAGGATCGAGGTAAGAGGATCGCCGACTAGATAGCTGCTACCCCGAGCTCGAGTTTTGTAGTTTTGTTGTATCCCCTGTACACTCAGACGGTTGTATTTTCTTTTATTTTGGGTCTGGCTGCGGCCAGCTGGTTGTATTTCACTTCGTGAGCTGGGAGTGACATATGTATATTCTTGAGAGTTTATTGTACTTTTATTTCCAGCATTTGTCTGAGATGTACTAGTTTCAGTTTAGCTCTGTTTTATGCTCTAGCATTATTTCTTTATATCTGAGCAGGTTACCAGCGCTTCGTGTACACGGGAAATACCGTGTGCACGGCGGGTCTGTGGACGAGCCCGGGTTCTAGTTTACACCCGGGGCGTGACACCAGTTTTGGCAGTCACGGACGCCCTACGTATGTCCGGTCCTCCGGGATGTAACGGCAGTAGGTAGGCGCAGGTTTGACTGGACCCGAGGAGGCAGTCAGTTTAGATTGGGTGATCTGAGTTGAGAGCTAGTTGTGGCATTATGATCTTTCTGTTCCACTCTTTGAGCATCTAGATAGAGGCATAGTAGCTGTAGAGTTTACTTTTCCAGCTTTTCCTTACAGCACTGCATATGTTACTTTATGCCTCTAGTAGACTTAGTGGGCAGACCGTCGGGCTTGTCGGCGGCACCCACTGAAAACTACTGTGGGATGTAGTTCTCACACCCGTCGTGGTGTCTTTTCCCCAGGGACTTCTGCTCAGGTTCCTGCTGCTCCAGTTGCTGATCCTACTCCTTCAGATCGAGGTAAGGGAGTCGCGAGATAGATCCCTTCCAGTCTTCCTCTGAGAGAGAGAGAGAGTAGATGTACCCCTTACCAGTTTTTGTGAGTGATATGTTGAGCGACCCTTGTAGTGAGGTATCGAGTTGTATCTTTCCTTTACTGCTGAGAGAGACTTATGTATTTTGGTGAGGATGGTTTGTATTATTTGAGAGTTGTAGTTGTTTATTTATCTTTTATTTCAGCATTTTTCTTTTCAGCTCTGATATCTGTTAATGCAGATGATTCTTTTGCAGGTTAGTCGCTACGTCTATACAGGGCTTCCCGTATGGGCGGCGGATCTGTTAGCGAGCCCGGGGTCGCAGTTTCGACCCCGGGGCGTGACAATAGTGATGTCTCCCTTAGGGGCTGTGGAGTTACTGTTGGATTATAGTCTTCGTTGTGCTGCCACAGCAGGAATAGCTTCAACACTTCTCTCCCTTTTTCATGTCTTTATGCCGAGGCTTGCGAACAGGCCGAAAACTTCGAAAGGTTGCTCCAGAATGGAGACGGTGTCGAAGCCTGTTCTTGTTTGATTAGGGTGAAGGCACTGGCCTTTCGAAATTTGCGGACCTTTTGCTGTTGTCGGTAGTTTTCTAAATTGAGAGTTGGGGTTGGTGATATTCATGATGTTGGGCCTTTTTCTTTCCTATTTGGTTCCGTGGGTGTGGTTGGATTATCCTGGTTGAGTTGGTACGGAGGGTTTGACTTTTGGAGCTTGTTGTTTTTCCCCCCTGCCTTTTTATTGGAGTCCCTGAGGTTTTTTTCACGTCTCAGCTCAGGAGTGTTTTACTTTTGGATCCCTCGCCCGTGATTGACTCGCCCGTGATTGACTCGCCCCTTTTGAGATCTGTGAGTGTGTGCAGTACGAGGGACGCCCGTTGTTAATTCTGGCTCGTGAGATGAGAGAATTGCGCAACCGGGTCATGCCGTACTAGCTATTGTTGTTGTTGAGGAGTAATCACGGGGAGTGAGTAGTGACATGGGAGCTGGAGACGGTGATGATGAGTACCTACCCTTTTACTTGTGACTCCTGTTTGAGTTGTGTTAGTTTCGAGGACGAAACTTTCTTTTAGTATTGGAGGATGTGAGGACCCGGATCCCCGCGATGAGGTTATTGGTTGATCAGCTGCTTCTGGAGGCCCATGATGGGTGATAGAGGTATTTGTGCGCGTATTGGAACCAAGGAATCGACCCGGCATGAAAAATGGATCAAGTTCACTTTTCTTGGAATTTTCGGCAAATTTTAGAAGTGGTTTCGCGCGAAACGGATATCAAAATTGGACTCACGTGAAATTTGGGTTAAAAACATCTTTCCGGATGCTTTCGGCATTTTTTGGAATTGGAATTTGGCAAAACAGACAGCGGATTTGGATTCAGCGCGCGAAAATGATCAAAATGGACTATTTACTTGTATTTTTCGGAGCCCGGATGCGAAAACATGGATTTCGAGGTGTTGGGTTACTGTTCCGGCCGGCCGGGCATCGCCGGCGGCGGCGGGCAGCGGCGGAGCGCGGCGGCGCGGGCGCGGGCGCGGGCAGGCGGTGGAGCAGGCGCGGTGTAGCGGGCAGGCGCGTGCGGCGCAGCGGGAGAAGGACATGTGGCGTTTTCCTATTGGTTTGGAGTGGACACGTGGCAGCGTGGGAGTGGCTGGTCCACGAGCGCGGTCCACA
Source organism: Tillandsia leiboldiana (assembly GCA_029204045.2). Lineage (NCBI taxonomy): Eukaryota > Viridiplantae > Streptophyta > Magnoliopsida > Poales > Bromeliaceae > Tillandsia > Tillandsia leiboldiana. Next base: position 3,667,283 of record CM055083.1, read on the forward strand.
GAGCGAGCGGCAGGTTCCTCGGGGCGCGTGCACGGCATGGGTGCCGGCAGCGCGACGTGCGCGCACGTGGGCACGCCGACCGAGGCACCGACGCGCGGGAAGGCGAGCGCGGGGGCGAGGCCACGTGTCGCACGCGGAGTGGTCGCATTCGCTGCTGCCTGTTTGGGGGACACGTGTCGCTCTGCGGGCGATCCGGTCGCTGATGAACGGCTGCTGATCCGATTTTTTTGCGGCACTGTAGCAACGCGAACCGAACCGGGCGCCCGAAACCTGGGACACATAGGTTATTTCTGGATTTGTCTGTTTTGGGCTATATAAAGCCCCCTTTGGCCTGCGATTTGGGCCTTTTCCTGAATTCTTCTCCTGCTGAGCCTTTAAGCAAAAATGATCATCATCCTGTGCTCCATCTACTGAGTAATTTTCATATTTTTTGGAGGCATCGACATCCACGCTTTCTGCGACGCGGCGCACTGCGACGTTTCTTGGATTTTGGCTTCCACTGTCACTTTTCAGTCCGCGAGATACCCTGGATCACCCCAATGGTATTTTGAGCTAATTTTTGTGACAGCGCGTTCAAGAGAGGTACATCTTCGATTTTCATGTTGATTAATTCACCTCGTTTTGGGTTTTTGGCATGGTTCCCGAGGCAAACTTTGACCCCTTTTTCTGATGTGAGTTTTTGGACAGTAGAGGCTTGTCGATTTTCTATCTTGACTTATGACCATCAGAATGAGGCGTATAAGTACTCGATTGATATCTACGCTTCGAGAGGAACGCACCCGTATTTTTATTGGAATTTTTGGAGGACTCCTCGAAGGTGATAATTGAGCTTCTTTGGGACTGTTTTTCCTGCAGAATTGTATTTTGGATTGTTTGGTTTCTACAGTGTTTCATTTATATCTTGTCCCACAGGTGTCGGATTGAGGTGTATAAATACTCAATTTGTATCTACTCGTCGCGAGGATCGCAACGGTGATTTTTCTGGATTTTTCTGAGGACAGAATGCAGGTGAAAAAGGGCCTTCTTTGTGCTATTTTGGAAAAACAGCAAGTGGTTGTTGTGTGTGTGAGTGTGATGTTGTCTAATTGTTGGCTGTGGTGTTGGTTTGAGCAGAGCCTTGTGCGACTGAGTACCGAGGGTGCAGTTTCGGCAGATTTGGATTGTGATCGACTACACACTTCACCGACTTCGGCTTTGCCTGCGGAAAGCGTTACAGGTGGGTGCTTTGTCTCCAGAACCGGTGGACGGTTCTCTAATTCTATTGGTTAGAATGCATGCATGTTAGTGTACCAATATTTGGTTGAGATGCAAGCTTGATAATGACATTGGTTTGAGGAATTGTATGATATGAGTTTCAGATATGCCTAATAGAAACTTGCAAGATAAGGCATTCATGTCTAAGTAATTGAGAGCATGCATAATTCATTGTACAACCTAGAGCTTTGAGATGTGAGCATAAGAATGATATAGTTCCTGTGAATTGAGGCTTACATGATTTATGATACACATCTAATACCTTCGAGATAATATATGTTCACTGATTATGTTTCATCTATGCTAGTTGAGAGCATGTTTAGGGTGATTATATCCATTAATGTTCCCTGTTTATAGTTCATTGTATTTTAATGCTATTATTGGAACTTGACCTAGCACCCCCGTCATATGCTACATGTTTAACCAGACCAGTAGAGAACCTTCACTTGGGCTAGGTTCTTTTATGTTTTAGACATCCCACACCTTGCATCTTTCCTGGACATAGTGTTGCCTCGCCCGGGTAGTGGGCCGAGGGGTCAAGTTTCTGTGGGACATTGTTGCACTCGTGCCTGGGGGCTGAGTGGAGTCTGGTAGCTGAGTTTAGACTTGTGCTAGTATTGTGGGAGCCGTTGGGGTAGACGGTGGTCACGGGCCGTCGAGTATCTTCCGGTCAGTTTTGTTGGGAACCGTTGGGGTTGACAGTGGTCCCGGGTCATTGAGTGTTGTCCGACCGGTTTGTTAGCCCTGAGTTGTGGGTCGATCCCGGCTGTGGAGTATCTCCAGCCAGTGTGTTTTGTGCCATGAGTTGGTTGAGTTCGTTAGTGTCTCGAGATTCGAGAGAGCTGATCAGCTGAGTCGTCGAGAGTACTCCGACCGTTGTGCGAGATGTTTGAGGATCCTGAGTCCTTCCGTTCTGAGAGTGAGTGTGGATTTTGACTATAGCCTGCAGGAGCCACTTTGAGCTCGACAGAGTGCGCAGATACCTTTTTCCTCGGTGGGGTCGCGCCCCTCGAGTGCCCCGTCCGGAGTGGGCCTGTTACTTTTGTATCGCGACTTGTCGATGCTGTCCCTCTGGCTGGGCCTTTTTTTAGGCTGTCACGGATGTAGTCCCTCTGGCTGGGCCAGTTTTGGCAGTCACGGACACCCTACGTAAGTCCCGTCCTCTTGTGGATGTGTGGCAGTAGGTAGGCGCAGGCTTGACTGGACCCTATGAGACACTCAGTTCGATTGGGTCGATTGAGCACCTTGGGTGCGAGTAGTTGCATATATTTTCATCTGTACCACCCATTGAGCATTTAGATAGAGGCATGGTAGCTGTAGAGTACTTCCAGCTTTTCTTGTTCAGATTTTCACTGCATTGTTATCTTATGCCTCTAGTAGACTTAGTGGGCAGACAGTCGGGCTTGGTGGCGGTACCCACTGAGAACTACGTGTTGATGTAGTTCTCACACCCGTTGGGGGTTCTCCCCCTTGTTGGGTTATATGAATAATAGGATCTAAATAGGGGAAAAAATACCTAGAGGGGGGGTGAATAGGTGTAAACCATCAACACTCAAAAATCTTTGCGATATAAAAACCCAATGCGGAAAAATAAATAACACGCAGAGATTTTTACGTGGAAAACTCCAAACCGGAGTAAAAAACCACGGGACCGATAACACGGTGAAATCCACTAGAATTAAACACGTACAAGGTGATATACCGTACTCACAGACGACTCAACCTTTTCCATACACTCCTAGTTGATCTTCTCCGCTCGCTCCACGACGCTTCTCGAATCCACGATGTGCGTCCAACGCCGAATCCACGGCGTCCAACGTCGAGTCCACGACGTCCGACCGAATCCACGGTCTTCACCCAGTAGCACGCTTCGAATCCACGAACGTACCTCGCTCCGAATCCATGAGAGCGGTTGCACCTTGAATCCACAAGGCCACGCGAGTCCACGCGCCGATTTTGGGGTAAATCGTTGTTTTTTGGGTGGTGATGATCCGCCGAATACTTAGATTAGAAATAGATCGGAAATACCATCTAAGTATTCATTGATTTGATTCTACTCAGAATATGAGTATAAAAACCTAGAATCAAATCAATCAATATAGATGAAGAAACATAAGATTAAATCTAGTATTTTCTTTCTTCTCTATATGTGGATCTTAGGCCGTATATAAGATTATATTTTATTATGACGGCTATTTGGATTAACCCTAGAAAAAGAAACATAGGGTCTATTTATAGGTTAGAAACCCTTGGAAGAAGATAAGGATCAAAAACTAACCTTTTCTGGAGTTTTTACATGACGACGATCCGGATCGGAGATCGGCGATCCGGATTGCAGTAGCGAGAAAAATAGTTTCCAGAAAAGCGAAGGTTCGGGATCCGGATCGAAGTGCTTGATCCGGATCGTTCATACAGTTCACCAAACATCAACGTTCGGGATCCGGATTGCGAAGCCTGATCCGGATCGTTCAAATAAAATGGTAAACTCAGTGTTCGGGATCCGGATCAAGGGAAGCTACGATCCGGATTGAACTGGTGTATGAACGAACCACCTTCGGGATTCGGATTGAACAGTCTGATCCAGATCCTGAACATGTCCCATGTCCAGTTTTTGATATTTATGCAATAACAAATCCATCCAAGTGTTTCTACGCTATAAGAAGTATTCGGATCACCAAAGATATTAAGTTAAACATACCTGATCCTTTTGAATTCTTCTTTCTTGAGATTGAGTTATATGATCCAACTTCCTTTACCTTCAATCTTCAAGACTTAACCGAAATCACGAAATACGCCAACTCAAATTCTGTAACAATCTCCCCCTTTGGCGGTTTCATGACAAAATATAGATCCACTCAAGAAAATTCAAAAGGATATTTTTGTTGCTATCACCATACAACAAAAATTTACAATGGAGATCCAAAATAAAATACATGAGTTAAACTCCTAAAACAGACTCTAGACTTAGACATCTATACTCTCTGCAAAAGAAATCATTCTTGACAAAAGAAATCGTTAGATACCTCAAGAATTTTATATCATTCAAAAACCACATACAGAGATGAAGTTTATACTCATTTATACTTACCATGACATTTATACATTCAGATATGTAAACTGATCATAGTTAAAACACCAACATATCTTCTATGTAATCAAAAACCAAATGTCATGTTAGTGAACATCAACTTGTTAGTTATATTACATGCCCAAATAGTTAGTCGAGGCATGCACTCAAACACAAATGAAAACCGAAAGTTGAAGTTCTACTTACCTTTCAAGTTGAGGTTATACTTACCTCTATAGTTTCAAGTTTTCTCAGTAACCATTGTATCATAGTATCATTGTACCATTGTATCATAGTATCATTGTTTTATACTTCTCTCTCCCCCTTTTTATCACAAAAGTTAGCCAAAAAATTACCAAAATGGAGAGAAAGGTTAACAGTTCAAGTACCAAAAGTTTGAGAACTAAAACTTAAAACTAAAACTTAAAAACCTGCACAAAAAGTTAAAAAAAAAATGAAGTTCCTGCACAAGAGAATTATTAGAAAACAGCACAAGTCAATCATCTGAGGCAGAGTCTTCAGAGCTCGTGCAGCCCAGCTTTTTCAAAATTCCTTTAAGCATTCCCGAAATCGTAGAACACTCTTGTTTCATCTGATGTATGTCCTTGGACATCTTTCTGAGTTCTAGAGTCATTTTATCTTGTTCTTGTTTGATGGAAGACTCCAGGTTTCCCTTTTGGTCAATTCTTCTGGAAGTTGAAGAACGTTGTGTTACGATTGACGGAGCAGTCTGTCCTTCATTCCGAGGAGATCTTCTTGGCAAAGAATGTGAATTGTCAAGAGGTTCATTGCTTGGCACATTCTTTTTCCTTGCTTGCTGCTTAAGTATTGAGGAAGACTTTAGTAGCTTCTTGTTCTTCAAGTAAACCTTATTTTCTTCATCAATACCTTGTTGTACTTCATCAAGAAATGTGTCCCAATCTTCTTCGTCTTCAGATTCAGTGTCAATTTGAGAGATATTCTTTGGATTCTCTTGACATGGTTCATTTATTTCAATACCTCGAGCTCGTCCAGGTCGTCGAGCGAGTCTTTTTCTTTTTAAGAATATGGATGAAGAGGTCATTGGTGCTTTTCCTTTTTCCGTAGCAGTGGGCGGAGCCTTTTCCTTTGATGTCTCTGCACGGGCTTTCCCTTTCGATGCAACAGAGGTTTTCTGTGGCGATTTTCCAGGACGTGTTTCATCATCTGACAACTCATCCCAATTGACTTCATCTTTTTTAGCCCTCTTGGGCTTGACAGTGTCTCTCGTATGTACCATAGCAGCCAGAAGGAGAATGATCCACGTGATCACCATTGCTATTGGTTTCTTGTGAAAAGAAATCCTCTGAGCAACACCTCAAGAACACGAAAAAAAATTGTTAATTTTCAAAAATTAGAAAAATTGTACCCAAACAATCATTATCGTGTAGAGAGACTAGGAATCAAATTAGTTTTGCAAAAAGAATTTTAAAAATAGATCAATTGCATGATTTTGGAAAATTCCCATTATATGCCCTAAAACCGAAATTTTTGAAATCGAAGACCAAAAATCCGTTTATCTTGCGAATACCTAGCATATAATCAAAACTAATCTACCCAGAGTTCTTATTTCAAAAGAAATTTGATCAAAAACCATCCACAAATGAAATTGATACAAGAAATTCATCACGTTTTGAGGAGGAATAAGAAAAACTGTGAAAAACCGAGATTTTGATCAATAAAACTTACTTGGAATTGAAGAACTTGAGTTTGAAAGCTTCCCAGATGGATGAAATCTAGAGAGAGAAGCTCTGGAAACTTTGGAACAAAAGATTGGAGTAAAAGAAATCAAAACCCTTTTGTTCTATATAAAACCCTAGCCGCGATCCGGATCAGTTCGTGATTACGATCCGGATCGGCTACCTGCAGTGAAAAACTGCGTTCGGGATCCGGATCGGCAGGTCCAATCAGGATCGTCTGCCCGCAGAAGAATATCTGCGTTCGGGATCCGGATCGGCAGGTCCAATCCGGATCGGCTCCAACTTTTTCTTTAGAAAATTTCAGAGAAATTTTAGAAAAACCAGAAAAAGATTGTAAGCACTTTTGTGTATCAACTTTAAACGAAAATCATCGTTTCATACAACAAGAAATAGATTATACCAAATCTATCAATAACATCCAACAAATGAAATGAAAATTTATAAAAATTAAATCCCTTAAAGTTGAACAACTTCAATTACATCTAACTTGATCTTATGAGTAATGCCTTTATCAAATCATCAATTCGGTAAAGAAAATGAAATACAAAGATCAATAGATGTCTAACATCCCAGAGAAATTAGATAATATATCTAGTCAATTTATTGAAGAGAGTGGCTCTTTGAGCATCTTTCATTAAAAATCCCACCTTATACCAACCTTAAAATTTTGACAGAGTCAAGTATTTCAACATGCATTTTAATTAATCAAACTTGAAAAACCTTGTTTGGTATACATGTGGTAGCTGCACACAGTACTCGGATGACCGAGGTGATAGCTCTATCCTCCATGTGGTGGTAGTTTTCACACTCCTCATTGGGATGTAACTCTTTTCACATCTTTTGAGCATAATACTTTTTCTTTGACTCCCCCTCAATTGTCTATCAATTATTTAAGATATAAAGTATTCAGCCAAATATTGATCTCGATTTCATACTCGACTAAACAGTCAAATAAGATAAAAACTATACCAAGAGATCATCGAGAGAGAAATTGACTTTGATCAAAACAAAGATGAGTTAATTGACATAAATGATCATTGCATCAAATGAAATATTATGATATCTAAAGCATAATAGATTTCTAAATATATAAAAGGATGCAGTTAAAGTCAATAAAACTAATGCTCAATTAATATTCTATGTCTAAGCATAGATAATGAACAAAAACACAAAAACAAAACCTAACCTAAACAAGAGTTTCAAAAAGGGTTTATTTCAAGGAAAGCATTCCAATTGCTTTACGCAAATGAATAAAACGTTTTTGATCCAAAGGTTTTGTTAAAATGTCAGCTAATTGATCTTCAGTTGAAATGTAGGAAATTTGAAGAATATTTGATTCAACTAGCTCTCTAAGAAAATGATATTGGAAGATGATAAGAATCAAAAACTGACTGTAACAGAATTTTACCCGCACGATGGTCCGGACTGGATTAGGCTTGATCCGGATTGTCGTTGTTTTTCAGAAAATTCCTGAAAAAACAGTGTTCAGAGTCCGGATTGAAGTATCCACGGTCCGGACTGTTCATGCGATTTCTGCGGAATCCACGTTCGGGGTCCGGACTGAACCAAGGGTGTTCCGGACTGGATTTGCGCATGAACCTACCTACGTTCGGGGTCCGGACTAGATTACTCTGATCCGGATCCTGAACATATAACAGTCCAGTTTCTTGATTTTTATGCGATTAAAAACCTATCCAAGTGTTTCTACACAATAAGAAGTATTTGGATCACCAAGATTGTTTAGTTAAACGTACCTGACCCTTTTGAATTCTTCTTTCTTGAGATTGAGGTATATGATCCTAACATCTTCATCTTCAATCTTCAAGACTTAACCACATCATGAAATACGCCAAAACAAAATCCTTAACAACTGTTTCAATGGCTGTGACCTTAGGGCGAAATCTTTCAGGAAGAGTTCTCAAAATCTTTCTTACAATCTTAGATTCTAGAATTTTCTCTCTCAAGTTAGCGCATGTATTAACGATATCTTGCAATCGTGTATAATAATCCGTGAACGATTCATTTTCTGCCATATGAATAAAGTCAAACTTGCTCATAAGCATTTGCAGTTTTTGAATCTTCACTAAACTTGTACCCTCATGTGTATCCCATATTTCTTTCGCAGTCTCACATGCCTAGACGCGAGAGAACTCGGTTTGTGACAAGGCATTAAATAAAGCGTTAATTCTCTTGCCGTTGTAAGAAAAAGCATCAATTTCTTTCTTAGTCCACTTCGACCTAGGTTTGATGGTGACAACATCGACAATAATCTCAGTAGGATATGACCATCCAAACTCAATTGATTGCCAAACCCGTTCATCGATGGAAATTAAAAACGCTCTCACTTTCCAATAAGCATAATTTGTTCTATCGAAGAACGGTGGTCTATTTATGTAGGTTTATGGATCCCCAAGGATCTAAATAGGTTCTATCAAATACCACCTAGAGGGAGGGTGAATAGGTGTAATACCCAAAAACCAAATCTCAGTGCAATTTAAAAATAAATGCAGAAAATAAAAACAGTACACCGAGATTTACGTGGAAAACTCCATCAAAGGAGTAAAAACCACGGGACCAACACGCAATAACAATCCACTAAGAATTTGAAAGATAACAAGGTGATTACCGACTCCACGGACTCCAACCCCACCTTCAACTTCTCCGGATCTTGCGCTCACCGACTGCAGGTCCAATGCACACGTCCGAATCCACGAACGCCACTCGAATCCACGAGCAACACGTTTCGAATCCACAAAACGCCTTCAACACATCGAATCCACGATGCCACGTCAACTCTTTGACGCAAACTCAGCCGTTACGAAAGTATAGGTTTCGATGGTGATCCTTTGCTTAGAATACCATTAGAGAACCATGGAAGAAATCTCTAAGCAAAGATTAGATCAATTCAACAAAAAGCATCTCGTCAAAGAACCGTCGAATTGACCTAAGAGAGGCTAAAAAGATGAACGATAAAAATCTAGCCTCTAGGGTTGCTCTCAAGTGTTTCTGTAATTGGTCGGTACCTCTTGAGAAACCCTAAGTATCTATTTATAACCTTTGGAATTCAATCAAAGTCGGTTTAGCATTCTTATCACGACTTAACATTTTGTACCGGTACTAAATGGCTGGTTCCGGTACTCAATGACGCAATAGACAAAATTTTCTATTGCGTACCGGTACTCAAAGTCAGGTTCCGGTACTAAATGCAATTTCCAGAAAATCTTGTGTCGGGTTTTGAGGAACTCAAAGTGGGGTTCCGGTACTCAATGTAAAATACAGAATTTTTCAAAGATAAGTTTAACAAAACAAACCATGTACCGGAATCCAAACTTAAAATAAGTTATGAGTTAAAATCCAAGTTCCTAAAATCTCTACTAAACCGGGTTTCAATAAAATCATGATTCCAAAGATTGTAAATATACTTAAATCACCAGGATTACTTTAATCATACCTGAGTATCAACTTGAGCTCATGTTGAATCTTCTCTGAGTCTTCGAATGCTGATTTGACAATTTGATCACTTCAAGACTCCGACTCAAATCACGAAATATGCCAACATAAAAAGCCGTAGCAGTTTTCACCTTCAACCATTGTTTACAATCCTATTCCCGCTCTGATACCACTTGTGGGTTATGTTAATATAGATCTGAATAGGGGAAAAACCACCTAGAGAGGGGGGTCAATAGGTGTAAACAATAAACACACCAAATCGTTGTATAGAAAATAATCCAATGCGAAAAAGTAAATAAGTACGCAAGATTTTACATGAAAAACTCTGTCACAGGAGTAAAAAACCATGGGACCGATAACACGGCGAAATCCACTAAGATTAAACACGCACAAGGTGATTTACCGTAACCCTACAACTCAACCTTTTCCATATGCTCCAAGTAGATCTTCTCCTCTCGCTCCACAACGCTCCTCGAATCCACGATTTGCGTCCAATGCCGAATCCACGACGTCCAACGTCGAATCCACGACGTCCAACCGAATCCACAGTCTTCACCAATGTAGCATGTATCGATCACACGAACGTACCTCGCTCCGAATCCACGAGAGCGGTAGGACCTTGAATCCACAAGGCCACGCGAATCCACGCGCCGATTTTGGGAAATCGTTGTTTTCTTGGTGATGATAATTCGCCGAATACTTAGATCAAAGATAGATAAGAAATTACCATCTAAGTATTTTTTAATTTGATCCTACAAAAAATATGAGTTTGGAAACCCAGAATCAAATTGAACAATATAGACGAAGAAACATAGATTAGATCATGTTTTTCTTTCTTCTCTATATATGTGGATTTTTTATATTTTCTTCGGTTTCATTCAGTTACCCTAGATGTGAAATTAGGGTTTATTTATAGGTTAGAAACCTTTGGAAAGAGATAAGAATCAAAAACTACCTTATCTGGAATTTTCCCGCTCGGCGGTCCGGACTAGATTAAATCTGATCCGGACTGTCGTCTTTAGACAAAGCTTTTCCAGAAAAACAAGTTCGGGGTCCGGACTGAAATTTTCTGATCTGGACTGTTCATGCGATTTCAGCAAACACATAGTTCGGGGTCCTGACTAAGCAGAGGCTGTTCCGGACTGGAATGGTCTGATCCGGATCCTGAACATCCAACTTGTCCAGTTTTTTATTTTTATGCAATGAAAAATCTTCCAAGTGTTTCTAAACTACAAGAATGTATTCGGATCACCAAAATTATTTAGTTAAACGTACCTGGTCCTTTTGAATTCATTCTTCTTGAGATTGATGTATATGATCCACAATTCTTCATCTTCAATCTTCAAGACTTAGAACACTTCACGAAATACGCCAACACAAAACCCTTAACAGATAGTGGTCCCCTAGGGTTTAGTGGGTGGTTGGTTGAATAGTAAAAATTCTAGGGAGCCACTATAATCCCCACCACACATCGTTTCATCCAAGGGATGAAAACTTGGTAACACCAATTATTTGGTACTATCGATAGTATTCCAGCCGGACTATATATATATAATCCGGTTACTATACTTGTACAAGCACCAAGCAATTAATGCTTGTAAATTTTTTACCGTTAGATTAATTCCATCTCTTAGATTATTCTATTATACCAACCACTCACTTAACTCAAAAGACCTACTATCATCCTAACCACACATATTTTCATCAAAAGACTAAAACCTATCAGCACTAATGACTTGGTACTTTTATATAAGCATAAAAACTCAATTTTATATATATATATATATATATATATATATATATATATATATATATATATATATATATATATATATATATATATATATATATATATATATATATATATAGTTTCAAAAGTACAAGCTCATTCATACTTGTAAATTTTTTATTATAAAATTTGTATTGGGATTCATGTTATTATAAAAACATTTAAGAAAAGAGGAAAAGAAAGTATAATTATACAAATTTTAATACAAATTCTATATTAAAAATTTTATAAATATAGATAAGCTTATACTTTTAGGCTGCGTTTGTTTTTGGAATTTAGGGGTATATATACAAATAATACTTCTTATTCTGCCAAACACTATCCTATTTTGCCAAAAAAAATTATCCCGGTCAAACCGGGTAATTCCCATTGTTTAGAGAATAACCCGTTTAATTAATTCCCTCCAACCATCGGAATTAGGCTTATCCCGATGGTAAACCAAAATTTATATCTTCCTACTTTTCCTTTCTCACTGCCCAAAGCATCCTCGTTAATCCCGCCCGCCAACCAAAATTTAATATTTTAATATAATATTTTAAAATTAGTTTTTAAAATTTAAAATTTAAAATTTAAAATTTAAAATTTTAAAATTAAAATTTAAATTTTAAAATTAAAATTTAAAATTTAAAATTTAAAATTTAAAATTTAAAATTTTATAATTAAAATTTAAAATTTAAAATTTAAAATTTTAAATTTTAAATTTTAAATTTTAATTTTAAAATTTTAAATTTTTAATTTAAAATTTTAATTTTAATTTTTAAATTTTAAATTTTAATTTTTAAATTTTAAATTTTAAATTAAAAATTTTAATTTTTAAATTTTAAATTTTAAATTTTAAATTTTAAAAACTTAAAATTCAAAAAATACAGTTTTTACCTATATTGTACATCATTGTATATTGATTATACAATAATGTAAAATGCACTAATATATAAGGGCAAATTTGGTATTTTGGATTACAAAAATCTACTTTTTCTATTATTCTTCTCCAATTAGCAAAAAAATTTACCAAACAATATTTGGTTTACTCAATAGAATAGAATAAAATATTACCAAACAAAATATTCATTTTATTCCTTTCTATCCTAGAATATAATAGAATTATGGGAATAAAAAAATTAATTCTATTCAAATTTATCCTATTTCCAAACGCAGCCTTAAAGTATATAAGCTATACTCTCTCTCTCTCTCTCTCTCTCTCTCTATATATATATATATATATATATATATATATATATATATATATATATATATATATATATATATATATATATATATATATATATATATATATATATGGGATAATTACCTGTGTATCCCTGAAATATGAAGAAATATATGATTTACCTCTCTTATTTTTTTCTTTCCAATATACCCCTCATACGTTCCACCGTTATTAAAAATACCCCTACCGTTTCCCTTTGTTAAGTTAACTAGGGTTAAACTAGAGTTAAATAATAATCGGAGTTAAAAATTACTGAAAATACCTATTTTGCCCCTATCTACTAAAACATTTTCCTTCCGCTGTCCCAAAAAAAAACAAAAAAAAAATTCAAAATCGGAGTTAAGATGGCCGTTGGAGGGCAAATAAGAAAGTAATTCGATATTTTAAGGGTAAATACGAAAACTATTGAAAATTTTACGGGTACATAAGAAAATTTGGTTATGATAGAAAGGTATATTTGAAAGGGCAAAATGGTAATTTCACACAGCTAACGGCAGCACGGAGTATTTTGGAAAGAAGTTGGAGTGTAAGAAGGGTAGTTTTAATATTAGCCTTCTAAGAGGAGTAAATCTGAAAACAGAGAAATTTTTAGGGGTATGTAGAAAATTGCCCCTACATATATATATATATATATATATATATATATATATATATATAGGGATAATTGCCTGTGTATTCCTGAAATATGAAGAAATATCTGATTTACCCCTCTTATTTTTTTCTTTCCAATATATCCTTCATACGTTCCACCGTTATTAAAAATACCCCTACCGTTTCCCTTTGTTAAGTTAACTATGGTTAAACTAGAGTTAAATAATAATCGGAGTTGAAAACTATCAGATATACCTATTTTGCCCAGGTTTAGGATTTAGGGATTAGGGTTTAGGATTTTTTAGGGTTTTAGGGTTTAGGATTTATGGTTTTAGGGTTTAGGATTTAGGATTTTTTAGGGTTCTAGGGTTTAGGGTTTAGGGTTTTAGGGTTTAGGGTTTAGGATTTTTTAGGGTTTTAGGGTTTAGGGTTTAGGGTTTTAGGGTTTAGGGTTTAGGGTTTAGGGTTTTAGGGTTTAGGATTTTAGTGTTCAGGGTATATTTGAAAGGGCAAAATAGTAATTACACACAGATAACGGCAGTTCCAAACGGTACACTAACAGAGTTTAACTTCAGGGGTATTTTGGAAAGAAGTTGGAACGTAAGAATGGTAGTTTTAATATTAGCTTTCTAAGAGAGATAAATCTGAAAACAGAAAAATTTATAGGAGTACGTAGGAAATTGCCCCATGTAGCATTACTCTATATACATATATATATATATATATATATATATATATATATATATATATATATATATATATATATAGCAAATTTTTATTAGTTATGCTTAAATGGACATCGGGCTTCTCACATAACATTTTCTTGATGTGATCCAACCGTCATGTATTGTGTTGACATAGATGGGAAGAGAACGTGACGATGGGCCAATCAACGGCTAATTGATTGGCCAGTTTCCATCCGACGGCGTCCTGAGCACTGATTTGGAACACGTAGCACACGTGAAAAACTGTAGTTTGTGGGAAGGGAAAGTGGCTGGCGGTAGGAGAAAGTTATCAAATCGATCCATTAGTTGGAACGATCGCACGCCATTAACAAGAATTTTTAATATAATAATAATAATATAAAATAAAAAAGAAAAATCACAGCCCAAACCCTAAGAGAGAGAGAAAGAGAAAGAGAAAGAAAGGACCCTACCTTTCCCATCTCTCTCTCTCTCTCCCCCCTCTCGCGATCTCGATCTCTCTCGATCGACCGATCTCGTTCGCGATCGGGGCGATGCGGAAGGGGAGGCCCGCCGCCGCCGACGCCGCCGGAGCAGCGGGGCGCCGTGTGGCGGAGACTGAGGCGCGGTTCCGCGGCGTGCGTCGGCGGCCGTGGGGACGCTTCGCAGCGGAGATCCGCGACCCGGCGCGTAAGGCGCGCGTGTGGCTCGGCACCTTCGACTCTGCGGAGGAGGCCGCGCGCGCCTACGACGCCGCCGCCCGCGCCCTCCGCGGCCCCAAGGCCAAGACCAACTTCCCCCCCTCCGCCTCCTCCCACCACCACCACCAACCGGCTCTCCCACTTCCCACCTCCTCCGCCGCCCCTCCCTTCTCCTTCCCCTTCCCCCCCCACCACCACCACTCGCCGCCGCTCCACCGGCCAGCAACCAGCAGCCTCAGCTCCACCGTCGAGTCCTTCAGCGGCCCCCGCCGCCCTCCGCCCCCGCCGCCGCCTGCTCGGCATCCTTCCGCTCTTCCACCCGCCGCCACCGCCACCGCCCCCGCCTCCGCCTTCGATCACGACGACCTCCGCAGCGACTGCGGTTCCTCCTCCTCCGTCGTCGACGACGACGGTGGCGATGTCGCCTCCGCCTACCGGATCCACCCTTTCCCCTGCCCTTGCCCCCCGCTCTCTTTCGATCTCAACTCCGTCCCCCTTCCCGATGACGACGACGACTCCCCCATCACCGCGCTCCGCCTCTGATGATGCTGACGCAAGGGAAGGAAAATTATAATGGTTCCTTTTCTTATCTCTCTCTTCATCTCTCTACCCTTTAGTTTTGGGGTCTCTCTTATTTGCTGTTGATTCGGAATATATGAAAGAAAGATAATTGTTAGCGTGCATATTGGGTTGGGCTTGTGTGAGAATTATAAGGGTTCGGATCGGATCTTGTGGGGTTTCTTTAACCTCAGTGTGTTGTACAAAATGAAAATCTATCTAATTTGATGAGTGAGCAAAATGAAGCTAAAAATAACTAAAGTTGGCTCCTAAATGCTGGATTTCTCTTGGTTATTACCAAATTTTGTTTATTCATGTTGAATTTTTAGAGAGAATGTTTGATTCTATACAAAATAGATATATGCCGGGAATATTCGCTTAAGAGGAGTTGACGGAACGTATTAGAATGCTTTGTAAGAGCAGGTTCATATCGTCCATCAATTTAATGTTTGAGGTTGTCGTTAGGGCTTTCCCTGGTATTTTGTTTTTGAAGGTGAAGTAAAAGTTTAATCCAGAATCTGAAATGCCAGAAACAAGAAGTATTTGGATAAATTTGTTGTCGTATTCGTGAGTTAAGTCGTAAACTTTATGGCTTTCAGATTTTAAGGAAGGCTTTTGAGCCGCATGTGGTATTTCTTTTGCATCTAAAGGGAATAAGGATCTTTGATGCGGGAAAATTTTATTTTATTAGGAATGCATATCAGAAGTTGAAAAATCACGTGTGAGTCATGATTAAGAAGTTTGTGATATTGGCTATGTGCTTCTATATTGTCTCTTCTTTACCAGGCCTCTAGTTTGGAAAGTTGATTGAGTTTCATTCGTACTACTTATTTGCAAAAACCGGTGCATGCATGTGTATATGCACTCACATATGAAGTGGTGACTTGAGCACATAGACTACATTCACTTATGATCTATGTGCTGCATAAGGAGCAATTCAATTAATAACATACTATTAGATAGGCTTAAGTAGCTTTAGTGTAATATCTTAATGAATAGCTACTCAAATACTTGGATATCTAACTTTATATAATGAATATTGTTAACATATTTTGACTGTTCGGTATTTTGTATACGGTACTTGGATCTTTATAATGTTGTAATGTTCTGACATTAAGGTTAATTAGGTCATGAAAAGCTCTATTCTTATCTTTTCCTTTTCAATTCTCCCTTGTGCTTCTTTTTATTAAGCATGTTTCCTAATGTTTACTCTTATCTAAAATATTTACTGTATCTCATTTGACGCGAATACGCACCCACTACCGCATAGGCATACCCACTGCCCTGGCCGCACACTATCTGTTTCTTCTTGTTATAAATGTCGCATAGTAATATTTAGAATGGTCATTCATAGCGGACGCTGCAAAATATAGTGGTAAAACTGGGAATTTCATTGAATAAGCTCCAGATTCCTGCTATACTTGGTGTTGCTGATTGTTTACTGGCTGCAAGAGCACACGTCCTTCAATCAATGAATTTTCCTTGCCGTCGATCCTCTCAAACAACTATTTTTGACTAGCTTATTTTATTCCAATATGCTTAATTTTGTAAATGATATTTCCATATAATCTGATTTGTTAATCTCTTGTCAGATTCTTATTGTCAAGTAAGCTTCCATATATCGTAACTTGTTTGAGATTTTATGTATTGGTGGCTCACACAATTAAGGAAAAGTTGTCATTTGTTTCTCAGTTTGTCATTAATATAATCTTGATGAGTTAAACTTTGTTGTAAATATCAAAAATTATATCATCTTGTGTTGCACCTTGCTACCATGGTTTTTAGCGATTGGGTGGTGATTTCACTTATCCACTTCATTTTACTTTCTTCACCACTGGAAGGGCTTCAGAACTATGACTTGAAGTCATTTGTTTGCGGTAGGGATGCATTTTAAAGAATGGCAAATTTCTATGTGTGCTCATATATTGAATTCATCATTAACTGCTTCCTTATTTCTGATCTGTGTGAGTGAAAGTTTGTTGCAATTACCCTTGACTCTTATAAAATAATATAATAAGCTGGTTATTAAAATGATTCTTCTAACTTTATGATTCTCTAGGTTTTACTTTATGTATAGAGCTGATATTGCCAAGTAATCTGGCCGTATCAACTTAAGCTTCGTGAGTATTAAAATTTGTAACTGTCCAAGTTCTTGTGTTTTGTACTGTAGCGAATGGCCGCTTAAACCTCAATATTATTTTAATAGTTTTCTCTAATTTGTGCTTATTGGTCATGGGGAACTGCAGTTAGATAGTCAACAGTCTGTCGTTTTTATCTTAATTATACCATCTTATTATGAATGAAACGATGTTTTGCTCTTCTTAATTCATTAGAGGAAAAACATCCTTTATGTAAGGATTCAGTGCCAACTCTGGCATTTCCAATTTATATCAAAGAATAAGTTGTAGGGTAAACTTAATTGAATTCGAAGTGTATATAGTTATGAAACTTATTAAACTAAGTTGCTTTTTAATGTAGCATTTTTGTTGTTGCATTCATGGTTATCTTAAAATACTTGACAAGCTCTGCCATCTTTGCTTAATGTTTTGATTCTTGTGAACAGTAAAAACTGTTCGGGTGGTCCTTAGACAGTATGGTTATTGCAATGCAATCTATTCGATCCTACAAACACATTGGTTTCTCAGCTTATCCAATCTTCCATATTGTCTTCTCTGGATCATCAACCTTTCAAAATCTCATCCTTATATTAGAGATTTCTGATGGCAAGAGTACCCAAGGTTGGCATTGATACATATATAGGCATGCTCAGGGAGTTACCTGCTAAATTAAAGAACTGGAATAAATTTCAACTCATCAAAGGGATAACCAATGCATTTTAGCCCATATTACTCGTTTGTTCATCTTTGTTTTTCGCTAATCTGACATAAATAGTGCTTGCCTATTCTTTTAAATCACTTCTACTCTTGTGTTATGCTATGCTTTTCTCCACATGTTGTTGTCCTTGCCTTATGCAAGGAATCTCTGTAGTCATATTGAAATCCTTTTAAAAGAACTTCTAGAACTTTTAGAAACTATGTTAAGGATTGCTGAGGGTTTGGATTTAGGTGGGGTCTGCCATTTACATGGAATAAGTGGGTTCTAAATTAAGTCCCTAATGCAGATCATTGGATGGGGATGCGGAATGGCACCTCAACTCATCATGCATTTTGGGCATAAATAAAATGATTGGTTTAAATTCATTCCCCTCTCCTAATATCTAATACATATAAACATGCCCTTCCCCGAATAGTTATAATTTATTATGTATATGTAGGATAGTAAAATTGTGGAAAATTTTTGCTTCAATAGGGGGCACAGCAGGTGTTGGACTTGATATCCTGCATGTGGTGTTTATAGATTGTGGCGCCCCCAATCAGACCTGCTCTGTTTCTAGTGTTGTATAATGACAAATTTTTTTTTTTTTCTTCTATTTTTTTGTATGTGTGTATACTAAAAAATCTGATCCTTTGGAGTTGAAATGATTCTTGTTTATATCATAAATTACTATGATAGGTAAATAGTTATGACAATGTGATATGCTACAACTTTTAAGTAAATTTTTATTTCGCACTTGTTAATTTCTCCGGTATCTATCCGAGGCTATTGTTTCATTTATCCATTATTTGGCTGTTTGTATTATTTTGTGAAGTTGTGTATCATTTTTCACTAGTATTATTTAAAATGATATCTCAAAATCAGGGATACAATTTTTTTGTTTTGGAGTAATCTTTTACCCTATGATGCTTATTATGATTAATAATGTTTCCATTTCCATTCATTTTGAATCTGTGATATGAACTCCATGACTTGATTTACCATCAAACAGTATTATTGTGCTCGTAATGCAACAAATATTTAAATATAGGTTTCTTAGACAGCTCGTCTATTTATTTTGCCTCATCTAAAATAAATCTCAACTTAGAGAGCTTGATCATCTTCTCAAGAAAATGCCCATTCTTACCAGAATCTTCTGTTTCACACAGACATGGTTTTCTGGTAATTGAACTTACTTTTCATCACGGGAAAATTTTCCTTATTACAGAGTGGATGAAATTTCGCATGCTCCATTTGGCTTCTTTTCTGGATCAAAGCTAATATATGGGAGTGCATCTCCATTTGTCACAAGTCAATTAGTATCATTACGTTTCATACTCCATCTCCGGAGCTATTATTAGGTCTCACTAGTTTGCTGCATTAGTCCCTCTCTCATATAGTTTGAAGGGTTTTTTTTTTTTTTTTTTTTTTTTTTTTTTTTATTTGTTCCAACTCTCTTTTGCTCTGTTACTTTAAGAGAGCCCTTTTGACACCAAATACAATCCGCTGCTAATGTGATATAATTCCCATATTTCTGTATGTTTTTGTTCAGACTCTCTTTTGCTCAATTATCTTAGAGAGAGAGCCCTTGGACACCAAATACAATCCACTACTTTGATGTAATTCTTTGACAATTTCAGTAACTTTATTCTTATCCATGATCACGTGATTTATCGGCAATATTTGTCACGCTTTAATACCTTCATGTTGTGGCCCACGTGATGAAATATAAAAGCAGATAAAAAAAAAAATTACAAACCGATTCAAGCATACAAAAATAACAATTGACCTAATCCAAAACAAGGCATTTTTCTAAATGTTTTGGCCATTTCAAACATGTCCCTCAAATGTAATAAAATTTTGTGGATGGATTTAAGATTATCAATATTATATTTGCCCTTATAAATTAATAAATTATAATAAAAATGCCCTCTATCACATTGACTAAAAATTTTGGACTAATTTATCTCTAGTCATACCTAATTAGAATTTTATAAATAATTTTGCACTATCATGTAGGGCTAATAAATTTATTTTTTGTGGAAAAATAACTCAATTTTTTTTGTTTATGATTCAATTCATAAATACGTTTTTTGTGGACTTAAATATATATATATATATATATATATATATATATATATATATATATATATATATTTTTATCAATATCATATGAAACTTATGTTAATTATAATAAACAATTAAGAGCATAAGTGAGTGAGAGAAAGAGAGAGAAAAGAAAAGGTAAATAAAGAGCCAAGAAGATAGGGTCCCACTCTGAAATCATATAGAGGGTGTAGAAACAGTTTTAAGTTCTGAAATTCGTCCTTTAATGTATTTATATTGATGTATTGATATGAAAGTATACAAAAAATCATAAATTTGAGAATTAGAACATCATAATGCTAGTATACAAATTCTAATTTGAAAATCAGAACATTACATATTTGAAAATCAAAACAGCCTAATTTTTACAAAAAAAAATATAAAAAAAATATAAAAGTGATCCAAAATTCGAGATAAATAATAAAAAAATTCTTAGCATAAATAAGGGCAAAAAGTTGCTTACCCATTAAACATAAGAAAAACTAACAAAAATCCTAAATAATCACAATACGTGTAAAAAAAAAATCCAAAAAATCCTTTCCATAACATGAGGGTGAGTATGGACTTACTTTGCCCGGAATAGCGATCACCGTGGATCACTACTTTGTCGGCCGAAAGTCTCAAAGAAACGACGAGATGAAACCCTAAAAAGCCACCCATTTCGATCGATCTATGGGTCAGTTCCGCCTGACGTGTGCTGTGCGTGACTAACATAATGAAAAAACTAAGGGACTCTTATGAAAAAGAGAAAACAATAACCACAAAGGGGTTAAGTGATACTCTTTAAACCACATAATACTAAAGTGAGAAAGCACTAAACCACAAGGGTTTTTTTTTTTTGAGTTTCCCCAATTAAAAATCACATAGTTCGAAAAATTGTATGATAATGAAAATCTCAAAGTGTAACAGATCATTCTATTGTAAGGAAAAAACGAAGAAATCAAGAGAAAAATTATAACACAATTTATATTTTGGTGGTGAAATACATCTATGTTTGTTGTCTCAGACAGTATGTAATCCTCCATAACTCTACATCTTTTCCCCTTTCAAACTCTTTCACATACTGCGGGATCTCATCGATATCAATCTGCTCGCCTTTAAAACATGGTGGCAATTTATCGTTTTGCCTTCCACAATCTGCCCAAAAAACAATAGGTAAAGAAAAAGGAAAAATAGTTAGATACACAAAAAACTACAGCATTGCTAAAATCAAAATTGAAAATATATAAGACTATACCCTCATCATTGCTCAAAAAACTTCGAAAATGTTCATAACCATTGGCCACAACGTCGAGTTCTTCCATACAAAAATTGTACCGCTTTTCGAGCGCCAAGTATAAAACCTATCACCGAAATTAAACAAGAGGATGCCAATTCAGACTAATGGAGATAGTTTGTTTGTATCAATTTTGTTTATTCTGTTTCACAAAAAATCAAATGGTGAGATCACCTTTTCAACGCCACGTGGCATTAACTTCTCCAGAGTGCCAAAGAACAAGTCGGTAAGGTCTTCGCTGTAAATTACATCAGCAGCTAAAAGCACTGTTGCTCTCTCAGCCTCCTCAATCTCTGCAGAGGTCCACGAGTACCTTGACCTAGGTAATATATTGTTCCGAAACCAACTTAAGCACAATCGAACAGGCTTTATTTGTCAGAAGAATATAGAGAAAAGGAAATAGCGATATCTGTAATGTCTGCATGGCAATTTGTAGCCAGCATCAAGAATTTTGGAGCTAAACAGTGCCAATATTTTCTTCTAGGATATTTGAATTGTAATGATAACTTTGTAATTATAACTTGGCAATTTGCCCGCTAGAAATAGTAAATTTTTTTGTTTCAGTGGTCCATTTCTTTTGACCTTCCTAGTCCTATTTTTAGAGTGCAATCTCCACAACTGTGCTACAACCGTAGATCCCTATGAATCCACATCGACTTTGTGATAGTGATTACTAAAAGAAAGACTCCGAAACATTGGCAATCAGAACATGTTTTCTGTGCAAAACTGCAAACAACTATCGGCTTCTAGTACCTTCTCATTCAAGGATCTACAGTTTTTATCTATTCTAGTTTTCCCGAATCATAAAGACTCGAACAAAATTCATGGGATACTTTATTTAGGCCCTGTTTGGATGCATGAATATCATGTTCGGTATATCTTCTTAATTTATTCAAGAATTTTGTTCGTTTGATTGACAAGTGTGATCAAATGTTTAAAGTTTGATGCTTATATTCGGCCTTCAAGCCATTTTTTTGGATAAGATAAATCACCTTGTAAGTAAAATATACTATCCTACCAAATCATGGAGAGCAAAACCTTTGAAGGAGCAAAAATCAAACTCCTTTCTTACAATTATGCTAGAAAATTCTTATACGGAATAAGTTATCCACCTTGGATAACTTATTCCGACATCCAAAGAGGGCCATAGTCATTCCTACTATATACATTTTGAGGCAGTAAATTTGAACATAATCAAGACAGCGTAGCCTGGTCATGATACTACTGCCTTCGCCCAAGTGCCTAGTCACATTGTGTTGGTGAATGTCATGAGTTAGAGCTTACCTATCGAAGCATTCCTAACTAGGTCATACTACTGAAATGGCCAAAGAAAATTTTCTTCCACAGAATTTCAGCTGGCATAAAGTATCACTGTAAACAAATTACAGTTTTAATTAAATCATATCCAGCATAAAATCACCTTGGTTGGGATAGGAGATCACATTTCCCAATCAGCGGAGGCCAAGACTCTTTCCAATCGAGCTCGCGTACATGAAATTCAGTTTCATCAAACTTAAGCAGGCTAGAATTAAGATGAACATTAGTTTCACAGTTATCTAAGACCTCGATGCCTGTATCTGCCAATTATAAGAGGAAAGGCCAAAAAGAAAAAAAAAAAAGAAAAAAAAAGAAAGAAAGAAAAAAAAAAGTTAGAGGGAGCGAAATTTATAGAACTTGAAAAGGCTTAAAGGACAAAGCACTGTAACTATAGAGAACAAAGCCTCCGAAAGCTTGTTATATATAACATCTGCTCAGAAATCCAAACCTCAAGATTAGAGTTTGTTAAGCAAGGCCATCCCATATATTAGATTTTGTCCATAACTCCGTATTCAACCAGCCAGAGCCTCAACAGGTTTCTTTTCATCTTTTCCTTCCAAACAAAAGGCATATATATATAGGTTCAAAAGGTCTGGGGCTCCACGCTATATCTACTGTTACTTATTTTGCTTTACTATTTGTTCAGAAATGCCATGTCAACAGTTCTCTTGCTGAACTGGTTTTACTTCTTAAATGTACAATATATTACAACCAAATACTATCAGGACCTGTTTAGCCCCACTTCTGTTTCTACTTTCAGCAAAAGCAGGCTCTAGTAGTGTTTGGCAAAGAAACCAAAAAAGTCTGAAACTACTGCTGCAACGGATAGTAGAAATAAGATTCTAGGCCTTAATAGAGAAACCTTGTCTTGGTGCTTCTGATTCCGCTGCAGACAAAAGGTGTTTAGGCTATATTATCATAGTTCTTCTCCAAATAACATTACTCCATCAACCAGCACTACACCGTACAGTAGGATCAAACAGGTTACGCTCATGTAAATAATGCATGGAATAGCACAAAATAGTTAAATATTGTTATTTCTTTCAAAGAATTTTATAATCTAAGAATTATTACTTCTTGAGAAGAATTATAAATTTCAAGCAACCACCTAGTAAAAGTTTCAGAAGTATATTTTTCCCCGTTCCCTTCTTTAACAAATCAACCACTTTTTTGAGAGCGCCACTTTAGCACTTTCGGAAAGTACAACTTCCAGGGAACCTAACACCCAACAGGACCTTAGCTCTATTCAATATGGAAAGCAATTTATTTTGTACACAGAACTACAAAATGCCAGCTATTCTAAAATTATTAGCGAAAATAATGCATTAGAGAAGAAAAACCGAGGAAGGCGTACAGTTCAAAGGTGAAACATATTAAATAGGAAAGGTAAGATAGAGAACCTGTAATAAAGACTGACCCAGCAACCCGTGCTAGTGCTATACCAACCAAACCTGTTAAATATTGTAAAATAAGAAAAGCCATAAGCACTTATGGGACACTTATTGCCTTTAAATAGGCGGGCTATAAACCAACCAAAGCTAAACAATGTCTGAAAAGGCAGACACATAAAGCAAAGTGCTCAGAGACCTGATGAGTGAAGCCTCAAACTACGCATTTTATGTAGGACAACCAATATCCTCAAGGAACTACTATATACTAAACAAAGTAAGGTATGCAAGGTTTTGAAATGGGTATCCTAATATCCTTTTATGCATTTAGGCCTAATTTAGGATTGCGTTTCCAAAAACATCCACTTTTATTCTTTGCAAGGTTAAAAAAAATTCAAAAGCGCTTCCAATCTTTCCTCTTCTATTGCTAGGCCTTAGTAGTTTGTTGGTTATTGAACAACAATATATCACTACATCTCAGCAAATTCCCTCGAGTAAGGCTAGTACATTTTCAAAAAAGAATCTGCTTCTTAATACTTTCTTCTTGGAATGGATGCTGAACCATTTGAATTGATGATTTATCTACTTAAATATGACCTATGGTATTTGAAGTCTGCAGATAGTGCAAGCAATAATATTGATGATCCATATACTTAAATATGACCTAAGGTATTTGAAGTCTCTAGATACTGAATATAATTATTTTTTTTTGACAAATTGACAATCAGGGTCATCCATTTAGATCTACTTAGTTAAAATATTTTCTAAACAAAAGTTCGACTAATTTACATTATTCTAAACTGATAAATGAACAAAATCCTTATGTCAAAAGCTAAGATTGTCAATTTTGAGACCACTTGATCGTTAAGTAGTAAGTTTACGAAAATCGGTTAAATATTCTCAATCATGTATGATCATACGTATCCTCAATTCAAATGTTCCAACATAGATTTTGAGAAGGTAAGGTCTAAATAACCACGAAAGCATTCTAGCATGACTCTATTTCCTGTTCAAATTTAATCGCATGTGATATTTGAAGGGTAATAAGAATAGTCCATCTCATTTCTGTTATGATGGAGATAACCTAACATAACCTGTGTGCCCTCCATATAAAACTTTTTTCAAGATGTTTAATTGTTGCATGGTTCTTTATGCAATACGTGCAATACATACTGTTTTTGAAAAACCTCAAGGAGTGGTAGTTTCAAATAAGCCTAATGAAAATCAAAGCTAAATGAATACACTTCTTCATATTCTCGTCTTAGCAGCTAATTAATTGAAATTACTCAAATGGTCACCTGTTCCAGCACCAAGCTCTATTGCTGTGATACCATTGAAGTCACATGAGGTAAAACTTCGATGCAAGACATAATCAGTAAGTACCAGTGATGCTCTCCACACCTGAGGCGTGTTAAAATGTAAAACACGGTATACATTGAAGAAAGCATTAGTGAAAGCACGACCATACACCCCACCTGCAGTCCAACGTTCCGAAGTGATGAAGAGATATTGTGCTTGATGGCCAATACATAGGTCAGACATTTCTCTGTAGGCAGAAATAGAAATATTTAACCAAAATATTTAGCACATTGAGAAAGAAACAAAACCATTTGATTTGCCTTCAGTTCGGAGTTGTTAATCTTGACAAGTGATCTAAATTGAGAACTAACTTCATGCTGCTGAACTAAGATTCAAAGAAAAAGCAACAAATCATGCATATGATTATGAAAATCACAGAGTTTCAAGTTTTAGCAATACATAATAAGCACCATTTAAGCAAAACATGAAGAGAAAAATAGAAACGACTTCAACCCGAGCACACCCTTTTTTTCTCCAATGTGTCAAGTTTCCTACATACCCAAGATCGCACAACCACCGTAGAAGATAAGAAAGGAGAAATAGAAAGCTCACAATAATAATCTTAAACAACTCCACATATGAAATTAATAAACTTCACCAAAAATAGCTAAAAACACTATTCAATGGGAAACCAAAAAATACCAAGTAAATTTTCAACCGAAAAAATCTTACAATGAATGTTCACAAGAGAGAGAAAGAGGTAGATTAAAGGTCACCCACCTCAAACCTAGCAACTCTCTTTTACACTTCTCTTGCTCTTGAGAGAAACACCACATATGGGAACAATAGAAAAATGGAGAATAATCTAATTTCTTTTCTTAACCCTATCCTTAACCCTTTACTTGACTCTTTTATTCTTTTGACCCCTAACTAAAACTCATGTGGCCCAACTTGACACACTCAATTCAAAAGTAAGCTACATAACTGAACTTGAATCAAAAGAACAAAAAAAAAAAAAAAACCCATTTAAATACTAAATCAAATGGAATTCTACAAATACACTTATTAATTTAGTAAACCAAAATAAAAACAAAAAACAAGTTTTGCACTAATTTTTAACACTCCTCCTTAGTGGAAACTTGTGAAAAACCAAACCGAGCCTTTGTTAAAATTCTACAAAATTCGCCTTTGGAAGAGCTTTAGTGAAGATATCCGCCAAGTTGTCTTGAGACCGCACTTCTATTAACTCAATTTCTTCATGAACCACTTTCTCTCGAATGAACTGATGCTCCACTCCAATATGTTTGGTTCTAGCATGAAACACCGGATTAGCCGCCAACTTGATTGCACTTTGGTTGTCACAATGAACCTTCACCGGATAGTCGACTTTCTTCATCATATCATCAACCAAAGTCCACAGCCATATACATTCTTGTGCCGCAAGGGCTGCCGCTTTGTACTCCGCTTTTGTACTAGAGAGTGCCACGGTGTCTTGCTTCTTACTACACCATGATACACAGCCAGAACCCAATCCGAGCACATAACCCGATGTAGATTTCCTCTCATCAAGATCACCCGCC
This sequence comes from Tillandsia leiboldiana, assembly GCA_029204045.2. Lineage (NCBI taxonomy): Eukaryota > Viridiplantae > Streptophyta > Magnoliopsida > Poales > Bromeliaceae > Tillandsia > Tillandsia leiboldiana. The sequence continues at coordinate 3,694,099 of CM055083.1, forward strand.
TAATCGGCATCGGTAAAACCTACAAGTTCACATCTTACACCCTTCTTATAAAGAAGACCAAGATCAAGAGAGGAATTGACGAACTTGAGAATTCTTTTAACGGCATCCAAATAAGGCTTTCTTGGTGCTTGCATAAAACGACTAACTATCCTTACCGAATATGCAACATCCGGCCTAGTAATAATAAAGATATAACAAGCAACCAATAAGTGTCAGATAAAACCTTGGATCTTCAAGAGCCTTACCATCACCTTTCCGCAACCTCATATCTGCATCCATAGGAATGGAGCACGACTTGCCCTCCTTCAAATCAAACTTTTCAACGAGTTTTGAGGTATAGTGTTTTTGAGCGACAAAAATACCATTAACACCCTTCTCAACCTCCAATCAAAGAAAGTGGCTAAACTCACCTAAATTTTTCATTTCAAACCAAATAGCAAGCTCATCCGTAAGCTTACTAATCTCCACGATATTATCTTCGGTAACAATCATGTCATCCATATAGAGCAACACAATGACATGCATACCATTATACTTCTTCACAAATATAATAGGATCGGAATTGGAAATATGAAAATCACAAAAGAGAAGGTATTGAGCAATTTTACCATACCAAGCTCGCGACGCTTGCTTGAGCCCATAAATCGCCTTTTTCAACAGGCATACATAATTTGGAGAACTCTTTGAAATAAAATCCGGTGGTTGGCACATATAAATCTCACGGTCCACCTCTTTATACAAGAAGGCATTTTTGACATCAAGTTGCCACATCTTCCATCCCATTGAAGTCGCCAATGAAATGAGAACCCAAACAGATGTCATTTTTGCCACCGGACTAAATATCTCCTCATAGTCCAAACTGTATTGTTGAGTGAAACCATGAGCTACCAACCGTGCTTTGTATCTATCCACAGCTCCATCGGCCTTTCTTTTAATCTTGTACACTCACTTACATGAAGCCAGTCTATGTCTTTCAGTTCAGACAACAACTCCCAAGTTTCATTTTTATCAAGTGCACTAATTTCCTCCTTCATTGCCTTCTCCCATTCGTAAACCCCTTTAGCTTCATTATAACTAGATGGCTCATCACCATCAATAGAGCCCGCAAAATATATGAAACAACATCCACCAAATTAGCATCGGAATTTCACTCCGGTCGCAAATAACGTGGATTCTTCTTGCATTCTCGTGTAGACCTTCTCATCGGTTGTTCTTGAACCTCAATTTTAGGATATGAATTTTCCACCGAGGTATCCATGCTCCCCCTCATTTGACTCTCTCTCTCCAAAGAAGAAGTCGATGTATTTGGAGCATTAGAGGGAAACAGCATAGAAGGCCTCTCCAAAATTGTTTCGCCATGGGAGCTTATAGGAGCTTCATTTGGTACAACCACTGGCCGATCATAATAGGATGACATTTCATCGAACACCACGTCTCTGGAAGTGATGAACTTGTGAGTTTTCGGATTCATACACTTCCAACCTTTCTTTTGGGTATCACAACCAATGAAAACACACTTCTCTGCCTTAGCATCAAATTTGGTCCGATTTGCATCAGGCATATGAACATAACAAATAGAACCAAATACATGAAAATAACCAATAGATAGTTTCATTCTATATAATATTTCAAAAGGAGATTTCATACCGCAATAACTCAACAACATCCGGTTGATGACATGACATGCACACACCATCGCTTCCATCCACAACTCCTTAGGCAAATTCTTAGAGTAGAGCCAACATTGATATGCTTCCGAAAGATGTCGTAGCTTGCGCTCTGCCATCCCATTTGTTGTGGAGTGTGAGCACAAGATAAATACCTCCGAATCCCATGCTCTCTACAAAATTCTTGAAACTCCTTTGATATAAATTCACCACCTCCATCACTTCTCAAGCACTTAATTCTTTTCCGACGCTCCCCCTCCACCATAGCTTTGAAAAGCTTAAATTTGGAGAAAGCATTGGACTTCTTTTTAAAAAAATAAATCCACGAAAATCTTGTGTAGTCATCCACAAAGAGAAGCATATATCTAAATCCGGAGTAACTTGCCGCACTATTTGATACCAAAATATCCGTGTGAATGGGATCAAGTGGTTTCTTACTTCTCGAGTCTTCAAATGGAAGTCAGTGAAATTTTCCAAGTTGGCATCCTTCACATACACCATCAACTTTGACTTCACCAATATGAGGCACACCATCTTACCAGCTTCTTGGAGAATATTTGCTTCATTTTATCGAGACCCACATGCGCCAATCTTGCATGCCATAAACTAGCATTATCATTTTTACTAGTTCTCTCCACATATGAGTCAATGGCGGAGAGCACATAAAGCGATTTTTATAGTAACCGCGAATTTTGAAAACTAAAATTTGAATTAAAATATATTTCCGAAATATTTATATATCAAAAAGTGTAAATTAACAGTATTTACGGGACACAGTCTTCCGCCTGTCAGATCTGAGTCAGATCTTGAAAATCTGAAATCGCCGGTGCGATCGTCTGGTCAAACCAATTGAAAATGGTATAGACCAATTTTCAATCCGACGGTCGGATCGTCTCGAAAACAGCGAAGAAGCTAGTGGGGCCCACAACTTACGTTGTGAATAGTAACCCCTGATTTAAATTCCCCCGCCGACCAACGTCGGTCGATCGATCGTCTGGGGTCCAAATCTAGCGGTCCAGGTAGTCGATTTTAACCGTTTCATCGTTCTGAGCGCAGTGGCGCTGACGAAATCTGCGTTTGACGACTCTAAAGCATCGGGATGCGTGCTACGCAGTATAAATTTACTGTATTAAATGGATTGAGAATTTATCAGGGCGCCAAATCGAGAAACCGAATACGCTACTTGATAGGTTTCGTCGAGCCGGACGTCATGGCGAAATCCGTTTTCCATTTCGATGACTCTAGTGTCCCGAAATGCGTGAAAACGGTGAAAAAGAGGGTATTTTCGCAATAGGGTCCATATTTCATGCACCGAATTGCTTGGGACTTTTTGGAGAGGGACATGGATGCAATTGTCACCTACAGTAGGGACCCTAGGGCTGGAAGCTAATGGTGCAGGGACCTAGGAGCATTTTGTTACAAAATACACAATTAATGCAAAGGTGACTCTTGGGTTTCTTGTGAGGGGTTACCGCCATCAGAAGGGTTTCTTGAACCCTTTTTAACACCCTCTGCATTCACTCGAACAGAGGAAACTGTCCCCCTTAGCCCTGGGTCGCCGAGGAGTCGAGCCCATGCATGGTTGGCCGAGCTCGGGTGAGGAAGGAGAAGAAGATAGCAACTTGAACCCTCAAACTTCTCTCTGTGCTTCCTTAGTCCATCCTCTACTTCCTGGGAGTGCGCCTGAGGAAGCCCGAGGTGCGCCGTGGCCGCGCGATGCCGGGGAAGAAACCTAGCTTCATCCTTCTTCTCCAACTCCGGCCAAGGTGAGTTCTCTTGATCCACTGGTTCTTTGGACCCGAGACCTTTGGAAGTAACTTCCTCATGACCTGGGGACTCCTTCCAGCCCAGCCCCGAAATGGGAAAAGACCCGGTTCGCCGGCGGTGAAGTTGCACCGCCGGAAACCCAAGTTGCTCCGCCTCGAGCTATCTTTGCTCCCGGCGGTTTTGGACGGAAACAAAAATGATGGACTTCTTCCTCTGGTCATGTTCTTACTCTCCACCAAAATTGTGATGGATTGGTGCACTGTGGACATCATACGACCATGCCCTAGTTTAGGGAAGATGAAGGTTCTACCGAGCTTGTTGCTCCGGCGCCGCCGCTGCTCCCAGTGCCGGCGACGGCCATGGTTAGCTTCATGGTGCTGTGAGGGACCCGTTCATGCCCTTGCATGCGGCCCATGCAAACCGGATGAAGATCCGCCATTAATGGCCCAAGGTTGGCCGCAGCAATGGCGGCCGGCCATCCGCCGCTCGCCTCCGGCGGGGACATGCCCAGACCTTCCATATTTGATGCATAGGAGCTTCTGGTGCTGATGGTTGCACCTAAAAGCCTCTGGTTAGAGAAGCGCCATTGTTGCTACCCGAGTGGCCGCATGGCCTAGCTCCGCCACCGCGCGCCGGCGCCCGACCTGGTTGCACTCCTGGGGATACCCTCGAGCTATTGAGGCTGGTGCTTGCCTCTGTTGGCCACCAAAACAAAGGTTTTGTCATGTGGCCCATTCTCGAGCTCTTGGAGCACTTGGCCATGGCCGAGCTTGCTCCGGCGGCCACTCCGGCCAGCCCGCAACCCTCTGGTGGTGAGCCCTCAACTTCCCTCAGTCCCAGAAACTTGATGCTCAACTTAAATTGATAAGTGACTGAATGGTTGGGAAGTTGTACCATGTTGGGCCCTAGTTTAATCTAGGTTGATCCTTAAAGTGTTCCAGCAGTGTTTTAGCCTCGAGACAGTGAGCCCTAGCATCTACCCCATCCCCTGAGCTTGATGCTCGCCATTGTCCAAAGATGGACTGAAGGGATTGGTTGATCAAGTGTGCCGAGCTCTAAATGAGCCATATTGCTTCCTTAAGCCGTTCCAGCAGCTTTGCAGCTTCGCGGCAGTGAGCCTCTGAGTTTGTTGGACCCACTGAGCATGGTGCTCACCCTAATTTAGGGTTTGATTGAGTGGTTAAGTCAAAGTAACAACCTAAACCTATTTGCCTAAGTAATGGATGGCCCGAAGTTGTCCTCGGATCTCGTGCTGCTCCCAAATGGTGAGCACAGTGTTCAGAATGTCGAGGCCCACCTTTCGGTGGCCTCGGTTCGATTTAAAAATGTTTTGAAAATTATTATAAGCGAAAAAGGCTCTAAAATGCATGTAATTATGCAATTTTGCAAAACCCTAGGGGTCTAAATGCAATTGTTACCTCACGTGTTGTCTTGGGCTGTGTGCCTATGATCTCTAAACCTTTGTTGAGAATCCGACGGCTTTCATTGGGCGAGAATCTGAAAAAGATCCAGATTTAAGCCTTATGTGCATAGTGAGTCTGTGGATTTGGGTATGTGTGAGTCATTCTTGATTAGTGTTCATGATTCAGGTCTTTGCAGTCTGACTCCGGCCCACGAGCCTTCTGTTGGAGTCGTTGGTCCGCCTACACAAAGGTGGGTTTATCTTCGGTCCGGGCTTTATCTCTTCGGCCCTCTGGAGTATCTTAATTGGTCGGACCCCTGTTCTTGTGGTAGCCCAGATTATACCCTGAGTCTTTGCCGTTATTTGTTTATTTCTAGCTTATACTCATGCTTTTAGTATACCTGTTGCATATGGACACTTGCCATGCTTGATTGGATATTAGGTAGCTATCAGTTTATACCTAGTCATTCATCATGCTTTACTTTTATCTGGACATATGCCATGTGTATGATTAGCCATTCACATATTCAGATAGCTAGTATATCTTGCATTCAGTACTGCACAGGTTTGGGTTATGGCATCCCCACTGGGATTTCCGGCTTAGTGCCGACTTTCCGGTCTGTGGACCGTGGGCTTGGAGCATTAGCATCGTCGTCATCGTGCACCTGCTGTTCTCTCGCGTACACCGATAGTTTGGCTACCATCATAGTGTTCTTTACCGGTAGAGGGTCCGGTTGACCCTGAGCAATCCCCTCTTGTCGTATCACTGGGTACGGGGAGCCCCGCGATTGTACTGATATGGGGAAACTCTCTGCTGTACCTTTAGATACGGGGATCCTCGCGGCTATATCAATGGTACGGGGTTGCTGTCAGTTCGGCTAGGTGGAATCCAGTATGGTTGTGGTTGGTTCTGCCTTGATATCTTCGCCTGAGGTCCAGCGACCAAAACGGCAGCATGTGGTTGGTTCTGCTTTGATATCTTCGCCTGAGGTCCAGCGACCAAAACGGCAGCAACGGTTGGGTACATTGGTATTTATTTACATATTTGTTTTGCATACATACTTAGTATCATGATTAGATCTTTTTCAGCATGTCTAGCTCTATATTGTTGTACCCATTTACATGCTTAGCCTTGTTTACAGTTATCTGATTGTTATACCTGCCTTACCTACTGATCTTTTACTATCCGCTAATTATTGTATGCCAGTAGGTACGATTAGCTATTTCTCGGCCCGTCGTGCCCACTGGGATACATTGTATGTTGTATCTCACACCCTTCGGGTGACCACCATTTCAGGTCTGTCGGGTGGTGAGGCTGTCGTGATAACACTGACCCATTTGTCGCCGTTTACTTTATCTTCCGCAAATCATGTATTTATGTAAAGGTTAAATGTAATAATGTTTTAAATTGGTTGGTTATTTGTATAGTTGGATGCGTAGTTTAGACTACTTTGATATTGGTTGTAAGTGCTTAGCCGTGGATGTATAGAAAAGGTTCAATCCAAGGGGATTGGGAATTTTCTATACATGTGGCAATTTGCTCATGCCCTGGATTCCTTTAAACTCTGATATTTAAAAAAAAAACTTTAGCCTGCCTTTCGAAACTCGGGGCGTGACAATTTTACTCGCTTTCCATGATGCACAACATCCGCATCTAGGCTTCAAAGATTTTGCATAATCTTCACATCATTAGGGCCAAAGAGTATATAATTACAGGCATTCACAACCTGAGAAACGAAAATAAGATTTTTAGTCATACCGGGCACATGATAGACACTATTCAAGATGACTCCATCCTCCATCTTAACAACACCTTCATTTACCACCGGATGAACCGTGTTGTCCACCGTGACAATAACATCATTTCCTTCATAGTAAACAAACTAATGAAATTTAGACTTGTCACCGGTTAAGTGATGGGAGCAACCGAAGTCAACTATCCAATCCTTTTGATAATTGATACTTGCAAGGACTTGAACATTTGGAGAATCACCTTCCAATGCGTCACCGGAAACTAAACATGAACTCCAATCTTTTACTTGTTTTCTTTCCGGTTCTTTAGAACCAACATTTCATTCATGAATTTTGACACGACAATCCGCTTTATATGCCCTATTTTTCCACACCGGTAGCACTTAACATTTTTCCTTCTTGGAGCTTCATTCTTGCTAAATGAACTTTCACCTTCACGTATGCTTCTATAATTTCTTTGGATCCCACTTCTTGCCTTTAGTAAGCAATGCTTCTTCACCCTCATCTTTACCGGAGATCGAACATTCCGCCATTTGATTCGCCAAGGCCTCTTGATTACTAAGCAAATTTTCAAATTCCACTAATGAAGGTTGTGTCACCCAACCTTGTAGAGATGAGACAAACGGATTATATTCTTTCCGAAGCCCTCGGATAATATACCGTTTGAACTTTGCTTCACTAATAGCTTCATCCGGATTCAAATTTGATATTTCGACACATAGGTTCTTTACCTTTAGAAAGTACTTTGAAATGCTCATGCTCCCTTGAATTAGGTTTGATAACTTATTCTCAAGAAATTGCAGCCAAGCCTCATTCTTTTTGTAAATAGTTTCCCAAAAATATCGTACACTTCTTTTGGTGTTTTAGCCCATCTAATATGATCAAATAAATCTATTGAATTATGTCTTTAAGGCAAACATTGTCTTACCGCTTCTAGCAAGCCATTTCTTTCTTTCCTCTATTTTTTTTGTTCTTCCTCCAGTATTTTGGTATCATTCCCATCACCGTGTCCCACAACTCTTGGCCTTGAAGGTATGCTTCCATACATGACTTCCAAATTGGATAATTTGAACTTGTGAGTCCTTCTAGTCCAAGATGATTGAAGCCTCCAATAGAATCCATTATAGATGAATTTCAACAAACACCTTATATACACTGCTTGCAAAACACCTCCCTCTTACTTCCCAAGGATGTAGGATCTCCAATCTCACTACAAAAACCATTGTAGCTCTGATACCATGAAGAGAAATATAGAAACGGCTCTGACCCGAGCACACCTTTTTTTTCTCCGATGTGTAGAAACCGAAAATTCAAGTTTCCTACATGCCAAAGATCGCACAACCACCATAGAAGACAAGAACGGAGAAATAGAAAGCTCACAATAATAATCTTAAACAACTACACATATAAAATTAATAAACTTCACCAAGAATATCTAAAAACACTTTTCAATGAGAAACTAAAAAATACCAAATAAATCTTCAACTGAAAAAACCTTACAATGAATGTTCACAAGAGAGAGAAAGAGGTAGATTAGAGGTCACCCACCTCAAACCTAGCAACCCTCTTTCACACTTCTCTTGCTCTTGAGAGAAACACTACATACGGGAATAATAGAAGAATGGAGAATAATCTAATTCCTTTTCTTAACCCTATTCTTAACCCTCTACTTGACTTTTTTATTCTTTTGACCCCTAACTAAAACTCATGTGGCCCAATTTGACCCACTCAATTCAAAAGTAAACCACATAATTGAACTTGAATCAAAAGAACAAACAAAAAACCCATTTAAATACTAAATCAAATGGGATCCTACAAATACGCTTATTAATTTAGTAAACCAAAATAAAAACAAAAAACAAGTTTGGCACTAATTTTTAAGAAAACATTGAACAATTCTATGTACGCTAGTTATTTTGTGTGTACTGGTTCAGCTCCAGTAAGTATTCTTGCAACTAACAAATATGACGCTCTAGATACAATTTCAGAGAAACGATTCAAAAGCAAAGCAGGAGAAAAATGAAGGGAAGTAATCATTCCACATAGAGTGAGTATACAAATTTTTGAGACTACATGATATGTACTTCCAAGTTAAGAAAAGCTGCAAACAACTAAGGAAAAACAGTATAATATCACAGCATTGCACATCAATGAAGATGGAAATCTGGGAAATTTGACCACGTAAGAGAAGTATCAATATGGAATCGAGCAATCAGAATGTCAATAACATAAGTACGAGATGAATCACAAAATGCAGAATAGTCAGTTCCAGCTTAAACTTACTCATTTTGTTTCTTCGTCGGCTTACAACAAGATCACCATCTTTATCCACAGTTAGATTGTCAGATGAAGCATCTTCATCACAGTGGTCACTACATTCAACATTACCATGTACGGCTGAAAATCATAATCACGTCGCATGAACATTTATCCTACGTGTGGTTATCGAGTAGAAAAAATCAAAGACGAACTCAAAACTAACAAGAACTATTCTTTTCCGTGAGGATTGCATGATCACCATTATCATCCAAACTAAGCTTCTGATTATTCCTCCCATCCACGATATCTGATTTAACGAACTCAGATAAGTTATGTCCATATACAAAAAAAATCAATTGATTTACCCAGTAAGTACATTATAAATTAAGATTACAAACAGATATACAGTTTCCCAAATACCACCTTGAGCATAAGAAAGCTAATAAAGAACTCAAGTCTCACATTAAACAAGTTGACTCAAAAATTCTAGTCAACTATGAGGGTGCCGCTTTGGCACTCAAATTTTAATTAGTTGCAATTTCTGGCTCAAAACATTTAGAATTGTTAGAATCAAGTGCTATAACTTTATTTAGTTGACTAAATATTGATATAATGCTAATATAAAAATGATGTAGCAGCGTTGTGATCGATGATTCATCAATAATTAAAATATCACATCACTTTTACATCAGTGATACGTCAATATTTAATCATCTAAATTGGATTGTGGGACTTAATTACAATAATTCTGAAAGTGCAAGCCAGAATTACGACAAATTAAAATTTAAGGACTAAAGTGTCACCTGCCTTACAGTTTGAGGACCAACCGAGCAATTTACCCTATCTTTTATATGTATCGATACTTTGATGTTTCATCACATATTTCGATCCTTAAGTATGAACTAAAGTGAGAAACTTTCAGAAGTTTGGGTGCACTACGAGGACCAAAGTGAAATTTAACTAGAAATTCAAGGACTAACAGTGCAATTTACCTATCATCAAATGAATCTAGTGGGCCATTTTCTAAACATAAAAAACAAATAAAAAGAATGGTTTCCAGTAATTGAACCAAAGCACCAGATATGTGTATGATGAAATGCCTCTGAGAACTATCGGAAAAAAAATTAAAAAAAGAAAATGCTTCCTGTACACTTCAAAAATGGTGTATATTTTACATCCCACCTATTCTGAAGTGAGGTGAATTCGACTAGTCATTTAGAAATGACCACCCCATATTTAGATGAGTGGGATGTGCATCATACACCCCTTTTAGGATGTATGAGTAGCATTGCTATTTGAGTAATGCTACTCAACTATAAAAAAAAAATAATGCTATTCGTACATCCCATTTTGGAATGTACGATGTACACCCCACCGATCCTATGGTGGGAGATTCTTTACTAATGACTTCGAAGTGACCAAGTAAAATCCACTTCATTCTAGAATGGGTTTTCATTCTAGAATGGGTGGGCGCAAGATGTATTAATATTTTTGTAAAATAACACGTAAAGATGTATGGGGTCAATTAGTATTAGTATTGTTTGAAATTAAGTAATTTTTGTAAAAAAATTTGGAGATTTCATCAAATTTAATGACTTAAAAATTAAGTTTTTAGTAATTAATACCAAATAAATTAACCATTAATAACTAATAGAGCCATTAAATTTGAAAAAAAAAAAATTTAACTTAATTAAGCAAAAAAATTCAGTTAAAAAATATTTGCAAGTTAAAGTTGAGGAGGCTCTTTCAGAAGCTCCTATAGTTAAAGAATCACTTAACAATTTCACCAAAATTTAAAAAGAAAAAAGACAAAAAGAAAAAAATCACCTATCGATGGAACGGAGAAGGTGAAGTGGGTGGTGCAGGGTCCGATGCATCGCGGTGGGCATCCCAAATGGATCTCGCTCATCACCTGCTCTTCTCCCTCTTCTTGTTCTTCTTCTTCTTCTTCTTCTTCCATGGACGAAGAAGTGCTTTTGGAGAAAGCAGATGATAAAATATCCTCCCTCTTCTTCTCCACGGAGGAAGAGCTTCTTCAGGAAGCAGATAAATTTCTCAGATTATTCGACCAGCTAAGAAGCAAGTGCGTTTAGGGCGATAAATGGACCCGGGCCAAGAAGAAGGCTCGATACGTCGGGTCTTTTTCTCAACAATATGCCCCGAACTATAAATTATTTTGATTTTACTATTTAATTTTTTAAAATTTTAATTTTATTATCTAATTTTTTATTTATTTAATTTATCTAAAAATTTAAATTTTAAAATAATTACTTATTTTAATAATTTTATAATTACGCAAATTGTATGAGATATACTAACTAAATTTATAAAAATAAACAATATATTTAAATTTTAAAATTAAAATATTATAAATTAATTTAAATTAAACAAATTAAAAGATTGAATAGTAAAATAAAATTTTAAAATACAGAATAGTCCAATCAAAATGACTCACATATAAATTCTAGGGAAAAACTAGATGTACATCCCCAAAAGAGTGTACAGGTAGCCGTTTTACTTGGACACCTCCTAAGCATTAACTCGTTTTGAAAATGAACCACCTAATTTTTTTTTTTGTTTGATTTATTCCCCACTCTACTTACTAATTATTTAATTTAGCTCTTTCGGTAGATATTTTAGATATATTCATTTATAATCAAAATGAGCGCCCATGAGAGATGGGCATGATCAAGAATTATTTTAGTCAAAAAAAAAAAAAAAGAAAAAAAGAAAATCCTGTGCTTCTCTTGTGGCGGGTTTGATTCTAAAAATCAAATCTCCAAAATTGCGAAAGAAAAAAAACTAAATAAATAAAAAAAAAGAAGTTCAGGATGCCAATTTCAAAACTTGTTAAAGTTCAAGGGTGTTTATGCATGTTAACTCTTTTTTTTTTTTTTTTTTTTTTTTTAGCAATACTATTCATATATTCCAAATGAGGTTCCAAATGAGGCGGTCTTCTTCACTAGTTATTTCGAAATGACTAATAAAATTTATCATATTTGAAAATATATGGTGCGTAAGATATACATCCCAAATGGAGTGTACAAGTAATTCTTTTTTTCTTTTTTTTTTAATAATGTTATTCATATATTTCAAATAGAATGTATGATAAACATTCCATCCATTCTATGGTTGGAATTTGTTTATTGCAGTGACTAGAAAAAATTATTTTATTTTAAAATGAGTGGGTGTAAGATATATACTTTATTTGGAATATACAAGTAGTATTTTCTCTTTTATTTTGTAATGAAGTCCCGCTAAAATAGTTTTAGAAGCATTGTAGCCTTCGTATTTTTAAATTATTTTCAATGATGGAATATCTGAATTGACAATAAACTTTATTAGATATTATCTATATTATTAGAAGTATTTAAAAACTAGATTTTATGATTTTTAAATATTTTTCGTCTAGTTATCAAAATATCTAAATATCTCAAAATTACGAATTTTAATGAGTGATACAATTCATTCGTAAGTTTAACGGTTAGAACCATCCAAATCATAAAAAAATCTAATAGAATTTTCTTTTTTTGCATTATCTAGAATATGATCAATACCTCTTATATAAAATTTAAGTTTTTTATTATTATTTTTATAAAAAAAAAAATTAGGCATTTTTTTGAAATAATTAATTTAATAACAAAATATCAAAAAACTATAAAATTTAATTTCTAGTTACTTTTAATAATATAGATCACACATAACAAAATCGGCTGTAGATTCGAATGTCCCACCATCTGTCACGTTTCGAATTTTAAAAAACAATCTATTTTTTTATGTATAAATCAGAATTTAAAACATGAATATGATGATCAGATCGCCACGTGTATAAAAAATTTCCTATTCATTCGGACAAAATCTTTCATATATATGCATGGCTAAGCAAGTACATCAATAATACCAAACTATCATAATTTACTAAATATAAAGCTAAATAATTAAAACAATAAACTATAAGCTAAATACAACTAATACAAATCCACAACTACTACCACAATATCCAAGGTGATGTATACTACTTTAATAACATGATAATCAAAAGTAGAATACTAAATCTCTGGCATAAATATAAGGCATGATAAACAACCAGCTCTCTGGCTAGCAAGTAGGGACAACTCTATCACGTGAACCTCACATCATTGTCCAACTGCTCACCACCCAACGGACCTGAAAAATGGGTTACCAAAGGGTATGAGACACAACTAAATGTATCACAGTGAGTACAACGAGTCGGAGACGAGCATGTCGTACCTACTGGTATACAATAATCAAAAGGCGGTAAGGCAGGTGCTGGTGTCACGCCCCGGGGTCGAAACTGCGACCCGATCTCGCCAACAGATTCGCCACCCATACGGGAATCCCCGCATAGGCGAAGCATCCAATCTGCAAAAGGTAACATCTAATCACTATACAGATATCAGAGCTGAAAATAACTGCTGTAATAAAAATCTGAACCACTGTACAACTGAAATAAAGGTATAATATCCATCACCCAAAAAAAACAATACAATAATCTGGTCCACTAAATCAAAGTACAAATAGAATCCTCCTATACAACATCTATGGATCCAAAAAAGGAGATAAACTAAAACGATAAAATACAACAGTGTACAGTAAAATCTACAATCCGGGTTGGTAGATCTATCTCACCAAAATGAACAATACTGGTAGGGATCTATCTCGCAACTCCCTCGTGTTGATCCGTCGAGCCAACTGAAGCAGGGAAGGAAGGAAAGCCTTTGTAAAACTGTCACCAACAGAGGGTGTGAGAACTATATCAATCAGTAGTTCTCAGTGGGGTACCATCTCCAAGCCCAACGGTCTGCCCACTAAGTCTACTAGAGATATAAGATAATAGGAAACTGTAAATACAAATAGATAAGCTAGAAAGTAATCTACAGCTATGATGCCTCTATCTATGATGCTCAATGGGTGAAATAGATGATGATATGCAACCACTCTAACTCAAGGTGCCCAAAACGACCTAATCGTAAAGACTGCCAAAAGTGGCCAGTCATGCCTGCGCTCACCTACGGTTCCTCCATGATCTAGGCAGGAATAACGTAGGGCGCCCCAACGGACTAGTATGCTCTCACCTACCACCAATGTCCTATCTGGACTGGTCTCGTAGGGCGTCCCATTGGACTAATATGCTCTCACCTACCACCACTGTCCTATTTGAGCTGGTCTCGTAGGGCGTCCCAATGGACTATCGTTCGCTTACCTACCACCACTATCCTATCTGGACTGGTCTCGTAGGGCGCTCAAATGAAACGAAACAATCATCGCATCCGGAGCGACACTCAAGGGGAGCGACCCTACTGAGGAAAAGAACCGTGCAGAATCGATAACCAGAGCTGTAGCACATGCAGGCTGTAATCGAAGACCACGATCAAACAGATCGGAAAACTCGTAAACCCAAAACGACTAACCATGCTGGCCAGAATACTCATCAGCCCAACATCGAACTCAAGCGACTAACAACATCGGGACCGAGAATTTCGGGAAACTGACGCCTACAATCCTAATCAAACAAGAACAGGTTCCAGGCCCAGTCTCCCGTAGCTCTCGCCCCAAACAAGGAGGCAGCCTTTAGAACCCAGATTACCCGAACCCTCATCGGGGTGAGGAGGTTTATATAAAAAGATGATATTTGTTTCAGAAAACCATTTCACTCGACCGCTCTCTAGGTGAAGACAAAAAGTATCTTCTTTTTAGAAAACCATCTTGATTTAAAGAAACCCAATTTTAGTAAAGTTTAGTTCTTAAGAAAAACAGTTAAAAACGGTTTATTTTTCTAAATCTCGAAGGACTAGTGCTTTCTCCCTAATCAAATAATAACGGGTTCTAGCGCCCCTCGAAACTTGGAACGAAGCATTAATTTACTAAAATCATTTGTGTCTAAAAGCGTGTCTGAGTTCAAAGTCCTGCTATCATAAGATCAACACCGCTACAACTCAGTGGCAATGAACCGATCAGAGGAAAACCCAACAACCCGGGATCACCGTCATCCCAAATGGCTCCTGACACTAGCACTAAACTAACCTCAACCACCAGACTCCACTCAGCCCCCCGGCACGAGTGCAACATGCGTCCTACACTGTCCCGACCACTCGGCCCACTACCCGGTCGAGGAGAAACTCTAAGTCCAGGAAAAAAGATGCAATGTGTAGGAAGACTAAAGCATAAAAGAATTTAGCCCAAGTGAGAGTTTCTAATAGTCTGATTAATACATGTAAATATATGACGGGGTGCTAGTCAAAGTTCCACAATTTAACATACAACATAACCAATACTCAAACCATTTACTCTAGCATGCATTCATCTTGATCAATACATAAACCACCAACCATAGCATGCATTATTCTTAATCAACAAATAAGCCACCAACTATATCATGCATATATCTCAACCAATATAAATCACTAACTTAAACATATATGCTCTCAACCAATATACGGTATACTATTCTTATCATGCTTGCTTCCAAAAAATAAGGAGTACAACCAAGACATGGGTTATGTTAATAATTGATCTGAATAGGGAAAAAACCACTTAGAGGGGGGGTGAATAGGTGTAAACAATAAACACACCAAATCATTGCGTAAAAATAACTCAATGTGGAAAATAAATAAGTACGCAAGATTTTACGTGGAAAACTCCGTCACAAGAGTAAAAAACCACGGGACCGATAACACGGCGAAATCCACTAAGATTAAACACGTACAAGGTGATTTACCATAACACTACGACTCAACCTTTTCCATACGCTCCGAGTAGATCTTCTCCGCTCGCTCCACAACGCGTCTCGAATCCACGATTTGCGTCCAGCGTCGAATCCACGATTTGCGTCCAACGTCGAATCTACGACGTCCAACCGAATCCACGATCTTCACCAATGTAGCACGTATCGATCATACGAACGTACCTCGCTCCGAATCCACGAGAGCGGTAGGACCTTAAATCCACAAGGCCATGCGAATCCACGCGCCGATTTTGGGAAATCGTTGTTTGTTTATTGGTGATGATAATCTGCCGAATACTTAGATCATAGATAGACAAGAAATTACCATCCAAGTATTCATCAATTTGATTCTACAAGAAATACGAGTTTGGAAACCCTAGAATCAAATTGATCAATATAGACGAAGAAACATGAAATTAATCGTGTTTTCCTTTCTTCTATATATATGTGGATTTTTTCATTTTTTGGATTACATGGATTAACCCTAAAAGATGAAAGTAGGGTCTATTTATAGGTTAGAAACCTTTGGAAAGAGATAAGCAACAAAAACTGACTTAACAAACTTTTTCCCGCACGACGGTCCGGACTGGATTTTGGCTGATCCGGACTGTCGTCTTTTTCAAAGAATTTTCTGAAAAAACAGTTCTGGGTCCGGACTGGATGTGGCATGATCTGGACTGTTCATGCGATTTCAGCAAACACAAGGTTCGGGGTCCGGACTCAAAGGAGGCTGATACAGACTAGAATTCCGCACGAACAAACCTATGTTCGGGGTCCAGACTGGATGGTCCTGATCCGAATCCTGAACACTCAAATTATCCAGTTTTTTATTTTTATGTAATGAGAAATATTCCAAGTGTTTCTAAACTACAAGAATGTATTCGGATCACCAAAATTATTTAGTTAAACGTACCTGATCATTTTGAATTTATTCTTCTTGAGATTAATGTATGTGATCCACAATTCTTCAACTTCAATCTTCAAGACTTAGAACACTTCACGAAATACGCCAAAACAAAATCCTTAACAATGCATGCTCTCATTCAATAAGAAGTGCATCTCTAGCATGCATGCTTACTACACAATAGAATTAGGAAGTCGTCTGCTAATCTTGGAGAAAATTTCAACCCACCTGAAACTTATCGATCCGATGTCCGATCTGGCTGAAATTTGGCGTGTAGAATTTTCAGCCTCTTAGGAATCCAATGCAGCAAGAATCATCCAAATCCACCACTTGGATTGGTCGTAATCATGAAAACAACAATCGCTGCGCAAAAATCCCAGAATTTCAGCAAGCATACATATGCTAAATAAAATGCATGTACAACCTCAAATACCTCAAATTGAAGTTCCCAACAATAAAACAAAGGCATCCTCTGTCATATGAACATCTCCAAGTCTTCAAAAATCCATCATTACTTCCCCTTAATAATCAAATTAAGCAAAGGGTGTAAAGTTGCCCAAGAACACATTGAAATTTTAGCATCAACTTCCAAAAATTGTAGGGATCAATCCAAATGAAATTTGCCACTGAAATAAAAAGAGAAATTGCTCATCTTTAACTTAAAAAGATACTGGAACTTTAAAATCCAGAAAACAACTAAGAACTCATCAAGAAATCTGCATTCCAAGCTTCATTCATCAACATAACAACTAAAACAGTGAACTGCTATAAACCTTAATACAGGGGCGGAAAGATCATTAAAGTTACCTAGGCAAATGAACTCTAAATCCAGCAAGTAAGATAACAATGGATTTCTCTTCGAGAGTAGATGCAAATCAAGCCAAAAAACTCCAAAATCCATGGACAAATGAAAGAGAAATTCCATAAATACTTTGAACTATCAAAAAGTCTAATTTGTTCACAAGTCCTCCAAAGATGACAAATAAACTCCAATAAAACTCCAGATCCAGGGGAAGTAATACATACCAAAGTTGTAGAGCTTCAAGTCCTGAAGATTTTCCCACAAAAATTAGCTTGAAACTCCCATTCTACTATCCAGAGGAGGGAAAATACTATGTTCTATCCAAACTTCCAGACTGTGCACAAGGGTCCTAGAGATGACATAAAAACTCCATGAAAACTCAAGATTTAGGGGAAGTGTTGAATATCAAAATTGTAGGCCTACTTATCCTAGAGATGGCAAACTAAAAATCACCCAACAACTTTAAGAAATGAGCTCTATAAAGCCTTTACATTGAAACGCGACGAAAATGGATCAAAATGCTTTAATGGATCTTCATCTTCAAGCTTGGGGTAGGAGATGATGAGAAAGCTCCCCAAAGTCCTTCAATGGTGATCGGCTGATGGAGAAGAAGATGGTGACCTCCCCTCTAAAAATCTCCAAGAGAACACAATTCCAAAAACCTAAAAATGGAGGAGAATGGAGCTCTAAATAGTCCAAAAATTTATCTGCAATCCACTTCTGGGTACATCCCTGGGGACTCACAGCCGGCTGGGGAGAGAACGCGCAGGACGTGTGGCGTGCATCCGCACGCGCGAGGCTCGGATCGGCCGCTCCAGCGCCCACCACGTGGCTCCTCTTGAGTGGCCGACAAAAATCCGACGGCAGCCAATGGGAGGCTGTCGCGTGTCCATCCCCTATCCATAGCGCGCCAATCGCGCGCGGTCGCGTGGCGGGCGGCTGCCCGCGCCGCTCGTATGGACCGCGCCTAGTGAGCCCGCCAATCCGGTGCCGCCGCGTGGCCCTCCCGGTCCACGACTCCCCTCGTGCACCCGAACTTCAGTAAAATTTTCAGTTGTCCGTTTTCGGGCGTCCGGATTCAGAAAATTAAATCCAAATAGCCAATTTTGATCCTTTTTTTGTGCTGAATCCAAATCCGGTGTTCGTTTTGCGCGAAACCACTTTTATTTTTTGACGAAGGCATCCGAATAGGTAATTTTGATCTATTTTTCACGCTGGGTCCATTTCTCGCGTCTGCTTTGCGTGCAAACCCCTCTATCACACAAAATAGGCCTCCAGAAGCCACAGACCACGCCGCAAAACCTCCACGGAGATCCGAGTCATCATATCCTCCCCCACTAAAAGAAAGCTTTGTCTTCGAAACTAACAAACCTCAAACAGGAGTCTCAAACCAGAAGGGTGGGTATCCATCACCACCGTCACCAGCTCTCATGTTGTCGCTCACTCCTCGTGATTACTCCTCAGCATCAACATGTACGGCATGGCCCAGTTGAGCAATTCCCTCAACTCTCGAGCAAGAATTCGCAACGGACGTCCCTCATACCCCAGACACTCACTGGTCTCAAGTGGAGCGAGTCAATCACGGGCGAGGAATCCAAAACATATCTCCTCTGAGCTGAGATGTGGAAAACATCAAGGACTCCAACAAGTCGCGAGGGGGGGTGAGAAGAAGTAATCCTGTAATCACTGATCCAAAACATTCCAAAACCTCACCCTCGGTACCAACTCATGTAACACGATCCAAAACACACCCATGCAACCATCCATGAAAGGAAGGAGTCCAACACTAGGAACATCATCAACCACAACTCTCAACATAGAAAATCGCTGAAAACAGCGAAGAGTCCGAAAATCTCGAAAGGCCAGTGCCTTCACCCTAATCAAACAAGAACAGGCTTCGGCACTGTCTCCATTTCTAGAGTAGCCTTTCGAAGTTTTCGGCCCATTCGCGAAGCCACGACATAAGGAAGTGAAAAAAGAAAAAGAAGTGTTGAAGTTGTTCCTGCTGTGGCTGTCACTCTGCTCTAGCTCCTCATCGAACTGGGGATCCTCAATCCAACACTCTCTGATCTCATCCATCGGTGTGTGTTGCTCAATCGAAAACTAAAATCTCATCCGCTCCAGGAGTAGCGCCTACCGTGCAAACATCGGCTCAAGCTCTGTACTGCACTCATGCCCAAAATACCTGCACATATCCAAGGCTACCGTGGGGGCATCACTACAAATCAACCTCGTCGAGTCCACTGCCACACTGGCGGCTGAATCAACAAGATCCAAAAGGGTAACCTCTCGGAGCCAAAACTTACTCTTCTCAAACTTGGCATGCAGCTTCCTCTATCCCAGAAGCTGTAGCACCATCCTCAAGGATTCCTCAAGCTATGATGACCTAGATCTCCGTAGAGCTTTTGCAGTGTGATCAGCGACTTCTGGAGCTTTATTCGGTGAGATGGAGGTGCTTGTGCGCAAATCGGGCCTCAAGATTGGACCCAGCGCGAAATTTGGATTAAGATTACCTGTCCGGATGCCTTCGACAAATTTTAGAAGTGGAATTTGGCAAAACAGACATCGAATTTGGACTCAGCGCGCGAAAACGATGAAAATGGACTATTTACTTGTATTTTTCGGAGCCCGGATGCCAAAATACGAATTTCGAGGCACTTTGTTACTGTTCCGGAGGCTAGAGCAGCACCGGCGGCGGCGGGTAGGCGGCGGAGCGTGGCGGCGCGGCCGCGGCGGCGGGCAGGCAGGCGGAGCGAGGCGGCGCGGGCGCGTGCGCGGCGGCGGGCAGGCCGGTCCACGGGACTTGGCGTGCACCGCGACCAGAGAACGTGGCGGAGGACCACGTGGCGCGCGCGGATTGGACGGTCAACGCACACGCGACAGCGCGCCGGGCGCGGCGCACCGTGGGTTAACGCAAGCGCGACAGCGCGCCGGGCACGGCACACCGTGGACCCTGCCAGGCCACGTGTCGCCTGTTCATTGGCGGGTGCAGCGACCCGGCTGGGTCGCCGTGAACCGAGGCCCATGGTCCCCGCCGTGGACCGCGCTGCCACACGACGCGCCGCGATTGGCGGGCGCTTATGCGCAGGGCGCGCGGGGCGCGGAATGGACACGTGGCGTGTTGTGGATGTTTCGGGCATGCATAGTGCTTGGGCCGTGCCGGATTCAGGCGCCCGATTCATGCGCCCGAATTCGAGGCCCTTTTGGTGGACTAGGGCTATAAATAGCCCATTTGGGCTATAAATAGCCCCTTTGGGCTTCATTCTTGAGCTTTTGCCCTGCGATTTCTCAGCCTATTTTCGACAGCGAGGTTCCTCTACGAGTCTTGTTCGACTTTTGGTATCCCGGTGTCACGCCCCGAGTTCGAAAAACAGCGTCTAAATTATTATTATTATTTTTTAAATCAGAGTTTAAAACCAGCCAGAGCGCGACAGACCGCCACATATAAGAAAATTCCCAATTCCCCTTGGAATTGAGCCTTTTCTATATATGCACGGCTAAGCCTTTACAGCAATACCAGAGTAATCTAACTACGTAGAACTAAACAATTAAACAATTAAAATATTACAACAACTTATTACAAATTGAATTACAAGCTTGAAACAGAAATATCAACGGATGTCCAGGATCAAATCTATCGCGGCATCTCACCAACACGTCCCGACATCCCAACACCCGATCGACCTGAAAAATGGTCACCCAGGGGGTGTGAGATACACTGTACATGTATCCCAGTAGGCACGACGAGCCGAGAAATAGCAGATCGTACCTACTGGCATACAATACTAGAGGATAGTAGAAATCAACATGTTAAGTAAGCATGATTAAGAAGCGGATAATTAATCAATAAGTAAAGCAGATATAGATTTCAACAGGATTATACTGAAATAAATACTGAATAATCCAATAACAGGTCTACTGTTAGTCAAAGTATACTGAGCAGAAGCTGAATAATCAAATATCAGGTCTACTGATAATCAAAGTATACTGAGCAGGAATAGGTACTGAAATAAGCATGCTAGAACATAAAAGTATATAAACTATGCATCAATCAAAGAACATCAAGTACCCAATCAATGCCACTATTGGTCACGAGGACCTCAGGCTCATGCCACTATCTGGCACCTATCTGGCTGACATAACCCCGCACCTACAAGTGCTATCTGGGGGCTCACGGGTCTTTCCTCTAGACCACTTTACCGGTAAAGAACAATAATCCACGGGGCGCGACCCTGGCAATGTTCGTGAAGTAAAGGGGTGCGTGGCGATCATAGTGCTATGCTCAAGCTCGCGGTCTAACGACCGGGTAATCGGCAACAAGCCGAGAAAATCCCAACAGGGATGCAATGACAAAGGCCAACTGAATCTCAACTCATGGTAATTGGCAACAAGCCGGGAAAGATCCCAACAGGGATGCAAATGCAGAATAGGCAACTGAATCTCAATCATAGTGCAGAATATAATCAACAACTACTATAACATGGATCAGGATGTACTGATAATCAATAAGGTGTGCAAACTAGCTAATGACCAAGCAGGCATGGCAAATGTCCAGAATAATGTCATAATAACTGGAAGGAACTAAAATCAATCATGCAAGGCATCATATAATCAGATAACTAATAAGGATCATAAATCGGGCATATAGCAGTATAAAACTGATCAAAAGAAAGGCAGACTCAAATATACGTCTAGGCTACAAGAACAGGGGTCCAACCAATACTATACCCCAGAGGGCCGAAATGATAAAGCCTGGGCCGAAGATAAACCCATCTATCGTTTTGCAGGCGACTATTGACTCCAACAGAAAGCTCGAAAACTGTGCCAACCTGAATCAAAAATACTGATCAGGGGAAACTCAAACCCGACCAACAACTCACCTAGACCCAAATAGCAGAATCTGACTTTATCTACAGCGTTGGAATGTTCCAACCATAACACTTGACGATATCACTTGGCTAGTTACAACCTTATGGTAATAAAATTACCAAAATGGCCCTCCCGGGAATTCCTTTCGGATTTCCGGGAGACTCGGGCTTTAACACTTTGCCGCTGGCTCAACCAGATTCTAATGGGACTCAACAGTCGGCTAGGCGGAACCGCCGCAATTTCCCAAATTGCACGATTGCCACCGGAACGCCGTTAAATCGACGATTTTGCCGATTCTCGGACCGATATCCGATTTTCGCTCAACGGGAGCCGTTGGATTCCTAATGAAAAGCTTAGGAATTATTTACACACTGCCCAAGGCAGCACATACTGTCACAATTACATTTAAACCCCTAGGGTTTCCAAAAATTGCACCTTTATAGCTTTTGGAGAGTCGTTTTCGCTCGTTCTCTTAACTGGAATATTATTTTTACGAACCGTCACCTCCAGTAGGTGACCCTCGACTCGTTGAACACTGTGCTCACCCATTTGCAGCAGCACGGAACCCGAGGAAAACTTCGGGTCATAATTTACTATTCTAACATAGCCTTAAGGCATTTTTATTTCTTCGGCTCGACAAAACTCAAATCTAACGCGAGCATCGCGTCCAGTGATCCCAAAATAGCCAGGAGCTCACTGTCGCAGCTTCGCAAACAACCCCAAACAGACCCAAGGCCATCTAGCCTTCCTAGAGCTTCAACTTGCTCCAATTCGAAATCTAACTGTGCAAATTTAAAACCAACTTGTTCATTTATCTCTGGACAGCACAGGGACTCAGAGGCTTGCTATTTAGCAGCCCAGAAACTCCTGGATCAAAAGATCCCAACCCCTTGTGTTACGGCTTTTTGTGTTGGCATATTTCGTGAGTTGAGTCGGAGTCTTAAAGTGATCAAATTGTCAATCAGCAATTGAAGACTCAGAGAAGATTCAACAAGATCTCAAGTTGACACTCAGTGTTTTGAGTCTTGAAGATTGAAGTTGAAGAATTGTGGATCATATACATCAATCTTAAAGAAAATGGATTCGGATTGATCAAGTACGTTTAACTAAATAATTTTGGTGATCCGAATACATTTGTGTAGTTTAGAAACACTTGGATAAGTTTTCATTGCTTAAAAATCAAAAACTGGACAAATTGGATGTTCAGAGTCCGGATCAGAATTCTGATCCTGAACCGATCCGGATCAGAATTCCGATCCGGATCAGAATTCCGATCCGGTTCAGAATTCCGATCCGGATCAGAATTTCGATTCGGATCCTGAACCTTATTTTTTCAGGAATTGCTGAAAAAAGACGACAGTCAGGATCGCCGTAAATCCGATCCGGATCGTCGTACGGGAAAATTTATGTTAAGTCAGTTTTTTATGCTAATCTCTTTCCAAAGGTTTCTAAACTATAAATAGACACTTAGGGTTTCTCAAGAACTCCTATTAATTTATAAAACACTTGAGAGCAACCCTAGAGGCTAGGTTTTTATCGTTCTTCTTTATAGCCTCTTTTAGGTCAATTCGACGGTTCTTCCAAGATCTATTGTGAGGACCCGGATCCCCACGACGAGATTACTGGTTGACCAGCAGCTCCTGGAGGCCTATGGGGCGTGTCAGTGGTATTTGTGCACCAATTGGACACAAGTGATGGGCTCAGTGTGTTAAATGGATCACGTGGGTGATCGGTGGACTCCGTCGGAGCTTCAGAAGTGGTTTCGCGCGCAATAGATATTAAAATTGGGCTCAACGCGAAGTTTGGATCAAGTAACACCCTTCCGGATGCCTTTGACAATTTTTAGAGTTGGAATTTGGCAAAATGGACCTCGGATTTGGATTCAGCGCGTGAAAACAATGAAAATGGACTATTCACTTGCATTTTTCGGAGTCCGGATGATTCGGCACGTTTTTCGAGGCAAGGTTACTGTTCCGGCACCGGCGGCGGCGGCGTGCGGCGGCGGGCAGCGGCGGAGCGCGGCGGAGCAGGCTCGGGCAGGTGCGCGGTCCACCGCGGAGGCGTGCACCGGTCGCGGGCCACGTGGCGGCTCCCGGTTGGGCCGGCGCAGCGGGCGCGGTCCACGGGAAAGGCGAGTGTACGGTGGACCGGTTGGGGGACACGTGGCGCACACCGGTTGGCCGGTCCACGTGCACTCGGTCCACGGTGCAGGTACGGGCGCCTCGGGAAGCGTGCGTGCAGAGGCGCAGGCGGCGGGCGCAGGGCGCACGTGGGTGCGTTGACGCGCTGTTCCCGCGCGTGGGCGGCCACGTGTCGGCGTCTAGGGGCGCCACGTGTCGCGTTGTGAGCGGCGGGAGTTGCTGTCGCCTGTTTGGGCGGCGACGTGGAGGCCCAGGGTACTTTCGGGCTGCTACAGTGCGCGCCCTTGGGAGTTTCGGGCTGCTACAATACGCGCCCGAAAGTCGCATGCGCCCGGAAATCCGAACTTATCCGGTATTTCGTGAATTGTTTTTGGAGCCTATAAAAGCGATCCGAACTTCCTCCTTTCCCCTTTTTCCAGCATTTCCGAGCCTCCTCTCGCCATGGTGCCTTCAGCAAAGATGATCCCCGAGCTATGCTGCATCCTTCTGCAAAGTTTTGAGATTTTTGGTGGCACGCTTATCGAGGTTTCCATTTTTACGGCGCGGCGCGACGCTCGTCCATTTGGGTTCCCCTTCGTCGCATTTCGGTGCGCGAGCTCCCCCGGCCTACTCCGACCACCTTTTCGAGCGATTTCTTCTCCGCTGGATCCGCGACGGACAGATTTACGATCTTGGTATTTTCAGCTTTCCCTCATCTCATGCTTTTCGAGGTGTTTGTTCGAGCTTACTGTGACCCCATTTCTGTGATGGAGATTTGGACAGCGGCGTGGTCTTTCGGCGATATCTCTGCAACCGGGCATCGTATGGCGACGTGCTTGTACACTTTTTTCGTCTACTCGACGCAAGGATTATCACAGTATTTTTCTTGGATTTTTCTGAGTTTTGCCCGAAGGTATATGTTTTTCCCCTTATCTGTAAATGGAATTACAGTTATGTTGCTGTGTGATTTTGCGCACCTGTACTGTGGAATTTGTAACTCGGCCTACGGGTCTCGGAATTGGACGTGCAGGTACTTGTTTCGAAGGTATCGACACGAGGATTGCTGTGATATTTTTATTGGATTTTTTTGGGCACTTTCGGCAGGTGAAATAAGCATATCTTTGGGACTGATTTTCTGTGTGTTTGTGGTGGTTAATTTTTGGAATAAAGGTGTAATGTTGGACCTTATTGTTGTACCCAGGGGTGTTTCCAAGTGTTGCTGGACCCGATGGATCTGCAGACTTTGATTTCGAGGTACTTTTAGTTGTTTGGAGCCACGGCTTGCGCGACATGTACCGAGGGTGCAATTTTGACAGATTTTGGACTGTGAGCGTCTACACTCTTCGCCGACTTCAGGTTTGCCTTGGTTTAAGCGCTTCAGGTGGGTAAACTTAATATCAGTAACTGTATAAGGCAATGATAAGATCTTCATGGATGACTATGTTATGGCGAATATATGTGTGCTTGTGGGAACGTCACCCCTCTATGACTGATATCATGCATGTTTAATGTACAACCCATATTTAGCATCGAGAGGAAAAGCTTGAATAATGGCCTAGATCATACAGATTGATATGCTTTAGTAATGATCTTTTAGCATGCCAGGTTACACATAGCCTTTTATGATATGATTACTCGATGGAGTAGGGGGCTATATCTATGTGCGGGTATTATTATGATCATTCTGTTGATGGACCCTGGATTGTGGACAGGTTTAGTTCTTTAGGGATTCCGGCATGTTCTTTATTCCTAGAGGATCTATTATTATGCTTTACCCCCTTTCATTTCCTTGAGGACAAAAGCATGCTTGTATGGACATGTAGTTAGGCCATCTTTTATTGCTACACTACTTATTGGAACTTGACTTAGGAGAAACCATGCTTTTCCTTTCTCCTTCTTTGTTAGTCAGGTGGTCAGTGTTGCTCGGGTTCGAGCAGGGATCTGGGTAGTGTAGTCGGGACTTGGTGTCTGGGACAGGTTGGGTTAGTGTGGGGCTTTGCGGCAACCGCGGAGATTGGGCGGTCGACCGGATATTTATTTATGCACCAGATTGGGTATTTGGTTTCCTTAGTGGTTGAGCTTTCCCACTTCGATCGGAGTGTGCGACCGTGCCGGTCAGGAGCCGGTCTATCATTAATCTGTGTGCGACCGTGCCGGTCAGGAGCCGGTCTATCACTTATGTGGGTGCGACCGTGCCGGTCAGGAGCCGGTCCGTCACTTATTCGGGTGCGACCGTGCTGGTCAGGAGCCGGTCTATCACTTAATTTGGGTGCGACCGTACCGGCCAGTAGTCGGTCTGTCACCTATTTTGGGATGCGACCGTACCGGTCAGTAGTCGGTCAGTATTCCCGCAGATGAGTTCGACAGCAGGCAGGCAGTACCAGTATTTCTGGCGTCACTAGATTGGGTCTATTACAGACGTTTACTTTACTGTTACGCTCGTGCCAGGGGGACCGAGTGGAGTCTAGTAGCCGTGTTTAGACCAGTGCTAGTGTTGTTGGGAACTGTTTGGGGATACGGTGGTCCCAAGGTCCTTCTGAGTTGTTGACCGTTGTATAGGCAGGCAGGCAGGCATAGCAGGTATAGGCAGGCAGGCAGGCATAGCAGGTATAGGCAGGCAGGCAGGCATAGCAGGCATAGGCAGGCAGGCAGGCATAGCAGGCATAGGCAGGAAGGCAGGCATGGCAGGCATAGGCAGGCATAGCAAGCATAGAGGCATGATAGCTGTTGAGAGTCTCCAGCTTCCTTATTTCAGTCTTTACGGCTTTGGTTAGTTTTTGTCTCTTGAGGAATTGGTGGGCAGACCGTCGGGTCTGGCGGTGTTACCCACTGAGAACTCCCTTTTTGGTGTAGTTCTCACACCCTTTGGGGGTTTTCCCCTTCCTTTTCCTTTCTCTCCTTGTTTTGCAGAGTCTTGCGGGTGTTGCTGATTCTGCAGTTGTTGATCGGCGTGAGGGAGTCACGAGCTAGATCCCTACCCATCGTTGGAGAGTAGCGGTACCCCTGCAGAGGAGATCTTCAGTAGTGTAGCTGTTTTGTTTTCCTCTTTTGAGAGACTGATGTAGTGAGGATATATTATGTATTGAGAGACTGTACACTGGTGTATTTATTGGAGATACCTCCCGGTTGGGTTCTGAGCTTGTATTTGAGGATATTGTATTATTTTTTTTTTTTTGGGAGGCGGACATTATTGTATTATTTCCAGTTGTACAGTGATTGATTTTAGTTACAGCAGATTTTTATTTATAGCTCTGATATCTGTTTAGCTGTAGTACCTTTCTTGCAGGTAGGACGCTTCGCTTATGCAGGTTGGCATAGGTGGCGGATCTGTTGGCGAGCCTGGATCGCAGTTTCGACCCTGGGGCGTGACATCTATCTTTTGTCGAATTGATCTAGTCTTTGCTTAGAGATTTCTTCTACGGTTCCTCAATGATAATCTAAGCAAAGGATCACCATCGAAGCCTATATTCTATATCGGCCGTTTGCGCGTGGATTCGACGTAGCATCGTGGATTCGATGTGTTGAAGGCGTTTCGTGGATTCGAAACGTGTGCTCGTGGATTCGAGTGGCGTTCGTGGATTCGAACGTGTGCAGTGGACGTGCAATCGGTGAGCGCAAGGTCCGAAAAAGTTGAAGGAGGGGTTTGAGTCCGTGGAGTCGGTAATCACCTTGTTATTCTTCTATTCTTAGTGGATTGTTATTGCGTGTTGGTCCCGTGGTTTTTCTCCTGGATTGGAGTTTCCACGTATATCTCGGTGTGCTGTTTTTTATTTCCGCATTGGTTTTTATTTTGCACTGAGATTGGTTTTATAAGTATTACACCTATTCACCCCCCCTCTAGTTGTTTTATAGTACCTATTTAGATCCGTGTGGATCCTTAAATATAATAAAAACCTACAAGTGGTATCAGAGCGGGTTTTAGGTTTATCTATCATGTCGGGTGGAAGTGGTAATATTTATAGACCTCCTCTTTTTTATGGGACTAATTATGCTTATTGGAAAGTGCGGATGAGAGCTTTTCTCATCGCAATTGATGAGCGGGTATGGCAATCCGTGGAATACGGTTGAGTGCATCCTGTTGAGGAAGTAGGAAATTCTACTACCCCAAAACCTCGCTCTAGATGGTCCCAAGAAGAATTCGAAAGTTCTTCTTACAATGGGAAGGGTATGAACGCTTTATTTAATTCTCTTTCCTCGACTGAGTTCACACGAATTTCCACGTGTGAAACCGCGAAGGAAATTTGGGATATTCTCAAAATTACACATGAGGGTACTAATCTAGTAAAAATTCAAAAGCTCCAGATGCTTACAAGTCAATTTGACTCTATTCATATGGATGAGCATGAATTATTTACAGATTATTACACTAGACTTCAAGATGTGATCAATACTTGTGCTAATTTAGGAGAAAAGATCCCGGAGTCGAGAATTGTAAGAAAGATACTTCGGACTCTTCCGGAACGGTTTAGGGCAAAGGTTACCGCCATTGAAACCGTTAGTCATCCGGATGAGATGAGAGTAGAGGAATTAGTAGGTGCTTTGCAAACTTATGAAATGACTTTTCCTACTAATCAAGTTTCTTCCAAGTCGTCTTCTTCTAAGCTTACAGGTATTGCATTCAAATCAACAAAGGAAGAAGATAGCGAATCAAGTTCCGACGATGAAATCTCTTTTGCTGATTTTGAAGAACAATTGGCGCGGATCGTAAAGAAATTTCGTCAGAAATTTTGGAAGAATCGAACTGATGGATCTTCATCCTCGAAACCAACTAAAGGATCATCGGGTTCTAAATCCTCTAACCTCAAAAGCTCTGCAAAACTTTCTAAGGAAAAAGATGAATTCGAAGGGGAAATCCAATGTTATAGATGCAAAGGCTACGGCCATATTTCAACGGATTGTCCTTCTCCGAAATCATATATAAAGAAGGCTTTGCAAGCGAAAACTTGGGACGATTCTACTTCTAATGAATCGACCTCAAGTAAAGAGAAAAAAGTCGTTGCCTTACATGCCTCCCATATTCCCTCTTCTAATGTTTGCTTATCATCTTTAATCACTGACTCTATTCCTTTGATTTTGCATGAAACATCAACATCCGGCGGAGAGTCATCAAGTGAGGGGGAGTCGGACGAAGAAGAACTCGTTGAGGCATATCAACAACTTCTTACGGCATCAAAGAAGATGACCAAGCATATTAAGAAGTTGAGGAAGCAACGACTTGAGATTCAAGACGAGAATCATGCTTTAAAGATCAAACTTCATGATCTCGAGGAGGAACGAGAGCTTTTATTGGATAATAATAAAATCCTCCAAGAAAAGATAAATCAATCGGAAATGATCGTTAATTCCCATATTAACAAGATTGATTTTCTTGAAAAACAGTTTGAGGAAATTCATGTCACCAACCAAGCCTTGACCAAGCAAGTTCATCAACATAAATCCGACATACAGAGGCTTTCAACCGGTTCGAAGAAACTTGATTGTATGTCCGGATTAGGTCAAACAAGCAAGGTTGGTTTGGGATTTAAAAAGAACCAAACTGTGAAGGCTTCAAGTTCCACAACTAAATTGAAAGGAATAACTTGTCGCCAATGTGGACTTGAAGGTCACTTGATGAAGTCGTGCCCGAAAAAGAGAAAGAAGAATTCTTCGGCAACTTCATCTACGGAGCGAACTCAACGGAATCAAAAGACACATCAAGTTAAAGGAGTTCACTCAACCCACCAAAGGTCCGAGCCACAACATCAATCATACAAGTGGATCATTGCGAGGCAAAGACCAAAGGTGGACCAACAGTCAAAGCTATCATCTCCCGGCCACAACGAATCAAGACAACCCAAAATCCGACGATTTTGGATTCGGAAAGGTGATATCTTTCCTTGTCTTAAGTTCTAAATAGCTTATGACTGTATGTAATGCTTTGATTGGTTTTCCTTTCATATTTTTCTGAATCTCTGCATTACATGTTTTCAATGCTCTTCGTTTTTATGTTTTGTTTTTAAACAAAAGGGTTTTAACGAACAAGTGCATTGGATAAAAAGGGTTTCACTTCCAATCACTCCAATTTAATTTTATATGAATTATCAACTTTACTCCATAATCATAATTCTTGAAGATACTTCATTATAGGAGTTTTTGATAATTATATTCATCAAATTTTAGTAATCATGTGTGATCTTTAGATGCTTAACCTATCTCGGTTGTGTGAATTCTTTGTGATAAACATGTGACAACCGATAGACTAAAATTTGGGATTTAATTCTTTCACATAAGAGATTGTATTTTCTTACAAAGGTAATGAAATGAATTGCAAAAGATGTGGAAAGAATTACATCCGAAAGGAGTGTGAAAACTACCACCACATGTTGGAAAGAGCTGCCACCCCGGTCGTCCGGTTTGTGTGTGAAGCTACCACATGTTTTGGATGCTTGAAAAATATTTTTTTGGAAAAATCTTTAGATGAAGCATTTGGAGATCATATTCAAAGTTCTTATTTTGAACAATCTCCTGGTTGGTATAAGGTGGGATAGTTGAAAGATGCTCAAAGAGCCACCCTTAGGTATTTTAGTGCATATCTCAATTTAGAAGGGTAAAATTCAAAATTGATGTCATTTGAAAATCTCTGTAAGTCATCTTTGTAAATCCGTTACATCTTGATAGAGTTTGGATCTCTAGGTTATTTTTGATGACTTGTGTTTGACGAATATAACATGAAAAACGTTTATAATGTTTTATCTTTGTTTTTCATGATTTCGGAGTAAATCTTTTTAATTTTTGTAAAATTAATTGGATTGAATGACATTTATGTGATCTCATATTATTTTCAAGGACTTAAATTATTTTCTTGATGGAATTAATGCAAATCGGTATTTGAAAGATTTCAAAATTTGGATTTATTTCAAGAATTTTTGTGATTTTTGCCTTCGAGGACCGGTACGAAATCGACGTTTTTGTTATATACCGGAACTGAGCTTTTATCTCTCTTTCTCTATGAACTAATGGTGTTAGTGATTTCTTTTTGCCTATATTCACAGTTTGACAATTTGTGATAAAAAGGGGGAGAACAGAGATGCTCAAGATAGGGGGAGAAAAAGAAAAGAGATGACGAAAAAGGAGCCGAAAAACAAAAAGAACCAAAAGGACGAATCAAATGTAGGATTTACATTTTATTTCTGACAACTGACTTTTGATTTGTTTGGAGTTTTGTTTTGCAGGATCTACATCACTTTAAGACTCCAAGTCCTAAGTCATAGAGTTTGTTCTAAGACTGGTTCAAATGTAATTTTTGTTTGTTGGATCTTTCACGCAAAGAAAGTCAATGTTTTGGTGATGACATTGAGTTTCGATTTTTTGGTTTAAGATGAGTGTCTTGAGCGTTTTATATATTTTTGGGTTTTGTCACGAAATTGCCAAAGGGGGAGATTGTTACGGCTTTTTGTGTTGGCATATTTCGTGAGTTGAGTCGGAGTCTTGAAGTGATCAAATTGTCAATCAGCAATTGAAGACTCAGAGAAGATTCAACAAGATCTCAAGTTGACACTCAGTGTTTTGAGTCTTGAAGATTGAAGTTGAAGAATTGTGGATCATATACATCAATCTTAAAGAAAATGGATTCGGATTGATCAGGTACGTTTAACTAAATAATTTTGGTGATTCGAATACATTTGTGTAGTTTAGAAACACTTGGATAAGTTTTCATTGCTTAAAAATAAAAAACTGGACAAATTGGATGTTCAGAGTCCGGATCAGAATTCTGATCCTGAACCGATCCGGATCAGAATTCCGATCCGGATCAGAATTCCGATCCGGATCCCGAACCTTGTTTTTTCAGGAATTGCTAAAAAAAGACGACAGTCAGGATCGCCGTAAATCCGATCCGGATCGTCGTGCGGGAAAATTTCTGTTAAGTTAGTTTTTTATGCTTATCTCTTTCCAAAGGTTTCTAAACTATAAATAGACACTTAGGGTTTCTCAAGAACTACCGATTAATTTATAAAACACTTGAGAGCAACCCTAGAGGCTAGGTTTTAATCGTTCTTCTTTATAGCCTCTTTTAGGTCAATTCGACGGTTCTTCCAAGATCTATCTTTTGTCGAATTGATTTAGTCTTTGCTTAGAGATTTCTTCTACGGTTCCTTAATGATAATCTAAGCAAAGGATCACCATCGAAGCCTATATTCTATATCGGCCGTTTGCGCGTGGATTCGACGTAGCATCGTGGATTCGATGTGTTGAAGGCGTTTCGTGGATTCGAAACGTGTGCTCGTGGATTGGAGTGGCGTTCGTGGATTCGAACGTGTGCAGTGGACGTGCAATCGATGAGAGCAAGGTCCGAAGAAGTTGAAGGAGGGGTTTGAGTCCGTGGAGTCGGTAATCACCTTGTTATTCTTCTATTTTTAGTGGATTGTTATTGCGTGTTGGTCCCGTGGTTTTTCTCCTGGATTGGAGTTTCCACGTATATCTCGGTGTGCTGTTTTTTATTTCCGCATTGGTTTTTATTTTGCACTGAGATTGGTTTTATAAGTATTACACCTATTCACCCCCCTTATAGTTGTTTTATAGTACCTATTTAGATCCGTGTGGATCCTTAAATATAATAAAAACCTACACCTTGCTCTCTAACTTTACAACCCTGCTCCACACACAAATCCACACTAACCACATTTGATCTGAAATGAGCATCAAGCTCAGGGGAAAGCATGGAGCAACTTTAATATTCAGCTCGAAACCTGAAACCAAACTTTTCTTCATTGATGCATTTTATCAAACACTTGGTGTGCACACTTTCTCAACACACAAGCAAATGAATCCCAAGCTAGTTCTTTGCAGAGGGGCAACCTGGGGCTTCCTAAGATGGAGGGAAATGCTCCTCCAAGTTGCAGAAGATTTTCCCTGCAACTTGGATCAAGCTTCTCTCTCGGATTGGCCGGGAACCAAGGTTGAAGATGAAGCTAAAGCTTCGAAATTTGTGACCATTCAACCAAAGCTTCTGGGACTCAACCACTTGCACCAACAGATGCTAAAACCCATCACAAGCTTACCTGAACCCATGCCCGGCGACAGGGCACGGCGGCGGCGGTGGTGGAGCAAAGCTCGGTTTGAGCTTCACCACCTCTAATGGTGGATTTCCACAGAAGCTGCATAAAGCCTTTTCACATGCATGGTTGGTATTCTCTTAATCCCAGCAACCTTCCTGACCACTCCCCACCCGCTGGCGACGGCCGGAAAGCCGGCAACCGCATCTTGGTCCTTTCTCGGGTCATCCATGGCACCCCCACTTTCGGGCTGCATGGATGCCATGCAAGAGCATGGATGGAACCTCCTTGCTCCTAGGAAGCTTCTCGGCCACTTGGCCGGAGGTGGGGAGGCTCGCCGGCGCCGGAGCAACGAGCTCGGCAAAGGTGAAAAAAAATCCGAAACTAGGGTTTCAATCTGCCACTCAACCACTTGATCAAACTCTACCAAATTTGGTAGAGTTGATCCTTATCTCCTACAGAACTTCCCCATGATTTTGGTTTGGAGTTTGGACCACTGGTTGAAGAGTTTGGCCGCGGCGGAGCTATCTAGGGTTCCGGCGAAGAGCTTTCTCCCGCCGGCAACCTACTGTGCATGGGGGCTCGGGGCTTGGCAGGGAGCATCCTTAGAACATAATTAAACTACTGCTAGGGATCTAGGGTCCATACAACCACTGGTTTAGAGAGACTCACCTCGCCGGAGTTGGAGAAGAATTGGAAGAAGCCGGTTCTCTCCTTCCCCCCTTCGCGCGGCCACGGTAAGCTCCAAGGTGGTCCTCAGACGCAGGAAAACACCTTAGGGACACCAGAGAGCAAGTTGGTGCAACTTTCTCCAACCTCCACTCTCCTCTCTCTCTCTCTCGGATCTTCCCCTCAATGGATGGTGTCTCCTCAGCGTCCCAGAGCAAAAGGGAAGGAGCGTTTAGCTTCTCTGCATTACTCTCCAACCTTTAAGAAGCCTATCAGAAGCCTGTAACCCCCCACGAGTAGCCCAAGAGTCTTGGTGGAGATTTAATGAATTTCAAACTTTCTTCTCCCACAACCACCACGGCCTGCCTCAGCCTCCAGCACCCATTCGTGGGCTCCAAATGCTGGTAGGAGCCCAGCTCCAAAGCCCCAATAGCTTAGGCCCAAGAAACATTAGGTTTCTTGCAAAATAGTTGATTCTTTCGGCACTTTTCGCGTATTTCAAGACAACCCGATCGTCGAATTGCGGAACGGACAACCCCACGACGTCCGGCTCGTCGAGACATATCAGAAAGTGCCCTTGCTTGATCGATTCGGTGCACTATTAAATTCTCGGGCCATAATCTTCTTTATGTTGTATAACGACGCACGCATTTCGATGCACCCGGATCGCCAAACGCGAAATCCGACAGTGCCATTGTCCTCAGAACATCGAAAATAGTTAGAATTGACTACTCATACTACTATGCCTGGGGTCCAGACGGCGAAACAGCCGACGTTGGTCGTAAGGGGATTTAAATCAGGGGTTACTATTCACAACTTAAGTTGTGGGGCCCGCTTTTCTTTCGCTGTTTTGCGGAAGATCCGACCGTCGGATCGAAAACATGTGAATATCAATTTTTCATGTTTCGACGAGATGGTCACAATGGTGATCTCGGATTTTCAAGATCAGACCCCGATCAAAAGTTGATATTTTCGGGTCACCATTGCACTACTAATTATCCATTTTGCCATTTAAATAATCCAGAAAATTATTTAAGCTTAGACTTTGAATTTTAAAAAAGTACGGTTACTACACCCGGGAATTTTTGGAGGCCGCAATATCGGCGTTTTTTGCGACGCGGTGCACTTCGACGCTCCTTCGGTTGTGGCTTCTACCGTCGCATTTTAGTCCGCGAGGCCCCCTGGATCACTCCGATGGAGTTTTAGGCCGATTTTTGTGACAGCGCGTTCATGAGAGGTACACCTTCGATTTCCGTGTTGATTACTTTGCTCTGTTTCGAGTTTTTGGTGGTGTTCCCGAGGTACCTTTTGACCCCTTGTACTGTTGCGATGTTTTGGACAGTAGTGGAGTATTGTTGGGATTTCTCGGCCTACGGGCATCGGAACGGGACGTGTGAGGACTCGATCGACATCTACGCTTCGAGAGGAACGCAACCGTATTTTTATCGGATTTTTTGGAGGACTTTTCAAAGGTGATATTTAAGCTTCTTCGTGACTGATTTCCGCATATTTGCGAGTTATGGATTGATTGGCTTACCACGATGTTCTATTTGTATCTTGGCTTACAGGTGTCGGAATGAGGAGTATAAGTACTCGATTTGCATCTACTCGTCGCGAGAATCGCAGCCGTGATTTTTCTGGATTTTTTGGAGGACTGCACGCAGGTGAAAAATCCCCTGCTTTGTGCTGGTTTGTAAAAACAGCAAGTGCTGTTTGGGGTGTGTTTGTGGTGTTGATTGTGGTATTGGCTGTGATGTTGGTTTGAGCAGAGGCTTGTGCGACCGTGTACCGAGGATGCGGTTTCGACGGATTTTGATAGCGAGTGACGGCGCACTTCACCGACTTCGGCTTTGCCTGCGGAAAACGATTCAGGTGGGTTGCTTCGTCTCTAAAACCGGTGGACGGTTCTCTAATTCTATTTGATAGAATACATGCATGTTTAGTGTACCAATGTATGGTTGAGGGGTAAGCTTAGAAATGGTATTGTATGGGAAATTGCAAGATAATTATTCATGTTAGGTTTTATGAGAACTTGCAAGATTTGGATATTCATGATTATGTTTAATGAAAGCTTACCCAAGGGAAGTGTTACCCTATGTGATTGATAGCATGCATAATTAATGTACAACCAATAGGATTGAGATGTAAGCATGAGAATGGCCTAGATTATGTGGATTGATATACTATTGTAGTGATGTATTAGCATGCCATGTTAGCACATAGCCTTTCATGAGGATTGATTATTCGAGGGGACAGGATGATATATCTATGTGCGGGTACTACTCTGAGGAGTTATTATGGATCATGGATTATGGACAGGTGTAGTTCATTAGTGATTTTGGCATGTTGGTTATACCTATGTGGAGCCACTAGTTTATATACTCTATTTCTTCTATCTTCCTTGAGGACAATTGCATGTTTGTATGGACATCTAGATAGGCCATCTTTTATTGCTACACTATCATGTTGGGACTTGACTTAGGAGAAACCATCTTTGCTTCTTTTCTCCTTTTTAGTCAAGTATGTGGTTCATGTTGCTCAGGTTCGAGCAGGGGTTTGGGATAGTGTAGTCGAGACTTTGAGTATGGGACAGGTTGGACTTGATTGTGGGGTGTTGCGGCAACCGCGGATATTAGGCGGTTGTCCGGATGTTGGTTGTTGTACCAGATTGTGGATTGTGGGGTGTTGCGGCAACCACGGACATTGGGCGGTTGACCGGATGTTTACTTGTGCATCAGATTGGGGATCAGATCTCTCTAGTGGATGGAGTTTCCCACTTATTGTGTACTTTTGCATCAAATTGGGATCGGGTTCCTTTAGTGGATGAATTTTCTCACTTTGATCAGAGTCGTGATCCAGTCCTGCTATTTTGAGATACTTGACATGGGTTACTTATTTACTCGAGCAGGTCGCTCCCCTCGAGTGCCACTCCGGAGTAGGCGATTTACACAGCGGCCAGTGAGTACCGGACAGTGAGTGCCGGTCAGTGAGTGCCGATCTGTTAGCAGATACTTGATACAGTTTGAGCAGGCAGTGCCAGTTTTACTGGTCCATTGATTAGGTTTATTTAGGCAGATACTTTTATTGTTGCACTCGTGCTTGGAGGGCTGAGTGGAGTCTGGAAGCTGTGATTTGACCCGTGCTAGTGTTGTTGGGAGCTGTTTGGGTTGTCGGTGGTCCTGGGTCGTTGGGAGTACTTTGACCTTTGTGCGAGATGCTTGAGGATCTTGAGTCTATCCGTTCTGAGAGAGAGCGTGGATTTCGACTACAGCCTGCATGTGCCACTATTCGATAGCGAGTTAGTCCGATTGGACACCCTATGTTGATACACTAGGGAGGCGCAAGCTTGACTGGGCCAAATGTGGCAGTCAGTTCGATTGGGTCGATTGAGCATCTTGTGTGCGAGTGGTTGCATATCTTTCATCAGTTTTTCTCATTGAGCATTTAAATAGAGGCATGGTAGCTGTTGAGTATCTCCAGCTTTTCTTTTCAGTTTTTACTGCATCGTTATCTTATGCCTCTAGTAGACTTAGTGGGCAGACCGTCGGGCCTGGTGGCGGTACCCACTGAGAACTACCTGTTGGTATAGTTCTCACACCCGTTGGGGGTCATCCCCCTCATTTTTCTTTCCTCTCATTTGTTTTGCAGAGTCATTGCGGGAGTTGCTGATTCTGCTGTTGCTGTTCAAGGCGAGGGAGTCACGAGCTAGATCCCTACCTATCTTTGGAGAGTAGCTGTACCCCCACATTGGAGATTTGTAGTACAGTCAGTAGATTAGCTTTATTTCCACTTTTGAGAGACTGATGTATTGTGAGGATCTGACTTGTACTGAGAGCTTGTACACTGATGTATTATTTCAGTTTACCTCCCTGTTGAGTTCTTGGTTTTGTATCAAAGGATTTTTGCATATGATCATATTTGGGAGATGGTTATTGTATCATTATTTCCAGTTGTACAGTAGTTGGATTTTAGTTTCATAACAGTTTTCTTTATAGCTCTGATATCTGCTTAGCTGTAGTACATTTTCTTGCAGGTTGGACGCTTCGCCTATGCGGGGTTTTGTATAGGCGGCGGATTTGTTGGCGAGCCCGGGTCGCAGCTTCGACCCCGGGGCGTGACAGATTAGAGTGGTATCAGAGCCTAGGATGTAGGTCATTGTGGACTTAGAAACCCTAGGCTTGTGGTTGGACCCTAGGATGACTTCGTGAGAGTCGTGATTTATAGCGAGAGTCCTGATTGAGTTTTATATCTCTCCTAAGGGACGGGATGAGTGATCTGCATGTTTATTCTCCTAAATGATTATGTTGGTTGCAGACAACATAATGCTGTGGAAAGGGTGACATGCTCTAGACTTTCGCTAGATTGGGTCGAGTGTTTGTTGTGTGCTGATTTACAGTTTTTGTCGTGGTGAACGGTGTCTCCCCGATGCTGGGTTCTGACCCGTGTGCACCCCGTCGCAGTAGTTGAGCCAGAGCTGTTAGATTCAGGCCGGATACCCAGATTGAGGTCAGAGAGCTCCGGACCCAGATGGCATGATTGCTAGAGGTAGATCAGCGGCGGAGTGGGCAGCTGGTTTAGGTGACACAGTTGTCGGTGCACTGAGTAGCCCCCTCTGTGCCAACGCTTAGTGCCGAGGCACCGAGGCAGGGTGGACTGTTGACAGCATATGAGTTGTGGGACATCATCGATTGATTGAGCTAGTTTTGGGCAGATGAACCACCCCAATTCTTAGGATTGAGTCTGGAACCTTTAGAGGCAGAGTCGTGGTTGGTGGTGATGGAGAGACTATTTGAGAGGCTCCCTGTGCCAGAGAGTTTACGCAGTTGCTGAATTACGCGCTCCATGTTTAGAGGGACGAGGCGCAAAGGATATGTGTGTCTGGAGTGGATTGCGCCAGGATATCTTTCAGCTCATTCGGTCCCTCCGTTACAGATTTTGGATGCCTCGATGGAGTAGGCGTGGTACTTGGAGCGTGGCGCTGTAGTTCCTTTGGATAGGGATCTGCCGCCAGAGGCGAGTTCTGGATAGAGGCGCTTG
Organism: Tillandsia leiboldiana; assembly: GCA_029204045.2. Classification (NCBI taxonomy): domain Eukaryota; kingdom Viridiplantae; phylum Streptophyta; class Magnoliopsida; order Poales; family Bromeliaceae; genus Tillandsia; species Tillandsia leiboldiana. The sequence goes on from CM055083.1 coordinate 3,733,124, forward strand.
GCGCTAGGTGATGGAAGACAGATCGGCCGGCAGGGGCATTCCCGATTTCCTTCCCCGGGGTAGTGGATTTCTAAGACGCCAGGGGTCGGGTGGACCCGGATGGCAGCATCAGCATTAGTGTCATGCCCCGGGGTCGAAACTGCGACCCGGGCCCGCCAATAGATCCGCCGCCCATACGGGAAGCCCCGTATAGACGAAGCGTCTAACCTACAAAAAGAAGGATACTATAGCTATACAGATATCAGAGCGAAAAGTAAAGTACTGAAATAAATATACAATTCCAAATAGTACATGTCAGGTCCTCACAAATACATAAGTCTCTCCAAAAAGAATAAAGCTCTCAAAAGTAAAAGTACAAGATACATCCCAAAATTACTGATAGTACTAATACATCACCAAAAGGGGTACAACTACTCTCTCTAGAAGAAGACTAGTAGGGATCTAGCTCGCGACTCCCTTACCTCGGTCAGCAGGATCAGCAACAGGAGCAGCAGGAACTGGAGAAGAGCTCCCTGGGAAAAAGTCACCACAGCGGGTGTGAGAACTACATCCCACAGTAGTTCTCAGTGGGTACCGCCAACAAGCCCGACGGTCTGCCCACTAAGTCTACTAGAGGCATAAAGCAACAAATGCAATACTGAAAGGAAAAGGGCTGGAAAATAACTCTACAGCTACTATGCCTCTATCTAAATGCTCGAGGAGTGATATAGATGGAAACATGATGCATCTACTAACTCTCAAAATACAGTCACCCAATCTACACCGACTGCCACATGGGGTCCAGTCAAACTTGCGCCTACCTACTGCCATTACATCCACGGAGGACTGGACTTACGTAGGGCGTCCGTGACTGCCAAAACTGGCCCAGCCAGACGGACTGCGTCGACAAGTCGCGATAACAAAGTAACAAGCCTAGCTCCGGAGCGGCACTCGAGGGGCGCGACCCCACCGAGAAAAGTATCCGTGCATCTCTGTCGAGCTCAATGCGGCTCATGCAGGCTATAGTCCAAATCCACGATCAACAAGATCGACAGTACCCAAATCACCTCTCCAACTCACTAACAGGAAAAATACTCGAACAGTCAGGACCGCTGTCAACCCAACGGCTCCCTAAGTAGGACATCAACTCAACATGAAAACTCACTAGCTGGGTATACTCCACAGCCGACAACAATGAAGGGTCCGGGAACCCCGAAAGACTAGAACCTACAACCCAAATCAAACAAGAACAGGCTCTAGGCATAGCCTCTCGTTGTTCTCGACCCAAAGAAAAGGTAGCCCTTAGAACCCAGACCACTCGAATCCTCTCGAGTGGGGAAGTTTACAGGAAAAATGTGACATTTATTACTGAAAGCCATTTTTCACTCAAACCCACGCGGGGTGAGGACTAAAGGTAGTTCCTTTTTGAAAAACCATCTTGATTTGAGGAAAACCCATTTTTAATGATTTTTAGTTCTTTTAGAAAAAACAGTTAGAAAACAAGTTTTATTCCCAAATCCCGAAGGGCTAATGCCTTCGTCCAATCAGACAAAAACAGACTCCGGCGACCCTTCGATGTTTGGAAGAAAAACATTGGTTGACTAATATCATGTGTGTCCAAAAAGGTTCTGGGTTCAAGGTCCTGCTATCACTGGTATACTACTGCCACTAACACAGTGGCGAAACATAAAATAGAGAAACAAGACATCCCGGGACCACCGTTTACCCAAATGGCTCCCGCCACATATATAAGACCAGCTACATCTACCAGACTCCACTCTGCCCCCAAGCACGAGTGTAACATGCATCCCACACTAAAAAAAAATCCCGACCACTCGGCCCACTACCCGAGCGAGGAAAAACACTATGTCCAGGAATAGAATAAGAAGTGTGGATGTCTAGAGCATAAATAAATCTAGCCCAAGTGAGGGTTTTCTACTAGTCTGGTTACACATGCAACATATGACAGGGTGCTAGGTCAAGTTCCAATAGTAGCATTTAGTTTAACTAAAGCAAGATCAGAGAACATTAACCAACATGATTTCAATAACAACACAGGAAAGACAACATCTCTCTAACATGCATTCTAACATATCTCACGATCATGCATGCTTTCTATACAACAGAATTAATGAACCGTCCACCGGTTTTGGAGATGAAGCAACCCACCTGAAGCGCGCGTCAATCCAAGATCAAAAGGGCTGAAATAGAACGGGGATAATCCTCAAGTTCTCATAATTCCAACGAGCCCAAAAACACCAGAAAACTCCTCCTGGGTACAAAGATATGGTCCAAACATTGCAATAAGCAAAAACTCCCACAAACACATGTTGCTGTAAAATCAGTCCAGAAAATGTTTAAATACCACCTGCGAGATAATCTCCAAAAGTTTCAATAAAAATACAACGGCGATCATCGCGAAGCGTAGATGTAAATCGAGTCCTCACGGACTGGAATTCGATACCCGAGCACGGAAATAAAAATCCGACAAGCCTCCGCTGTCCAGAACAACCACGAGCAGGAAAGGGGTTCAAAGATGTTCCAGAAACCCCAATAAAAACCCAAAACTGAGAGGAGCGGGAACACGAAAAATGAGATCTACCTCTCGTGAATCCGACGCAGCAAAAGTCGTCCAAAAATTTCTTCGGAGTAGCTCCGTGGACCTCGTGGACCGAAACGCGACGGAAATGGGCCACCGAAGAAGAAACGTCGCACTGTGCCGAATCGCCGAAGCCGTCAATGCCACGCCCTCTAAAAATTCCGAAACTCCTTCGAGAGATGCAGCACAAGAAGAGAAACAACTTCTCTAAAGCACTCAACCACAGGGGGGCTCGAGAAAAAGGCCAAAAAGCCGAGCAAAAGGGCCAATTTATAGGCCCCTCCAAAAAGAACCCAAAAAAATCAAGCTACTGGGCTTTCGGGCCCAACATTCGGGCGCCCGAAACCCAATCGGGCCGCTACAGTGCCCCAGCCCGGCCCGCAACCCGCGCCTGGAACGCCCAGAAGCCGCCACGTGTCCCTTCCGCGCCCCGCGCGCCCGCCAATCGAGGCGTCCCGCGTGGCCGCGGTCAACGGCGGGAACCGTGGGCCGCGGTTCACGGTGGGCCGCCCGGGTCACTGCGCCCGCCAATGAGCGGGCGACACGTGGTATGGTGAGGTCCACCGTGCACCGCGCCCGGTGCAGAACGCGCGCTGTCATGTGTGCGTTGACCCGCCAATCGGCGCGCGCCACATGGCACTCCGCCGTCTTCGCTGATCCCGGTGCACGCCAAGTGGGCCGTGGACCGGCCGACCCGAGAAATCGGCCCGTTTCGCCTAAAAATAGCCGATTTTTAACGTTTTCGCGCGCTGAATCCGTTTTTAGCATCCGTTTGATGCACAACGGGCTCGATACACTAATAATAGGTGTTTTCTCACCGCCGACCACCCAAACAGGTCGAACGGAAAATATCGGGACACCACAATTAGTATCAGCATTAGTACCGCCGCATTTCCTGCATGTGCTAGTAGTGCATTTGCATCTCTGCATGGATAAGAGATAGGATTATTACTACTTGTATTAGTGGTTTAGATTCCTGATCGTATTCTGCGAGTAGAGGAGATTTGTGGAGCACGATCAGTGCAGAGGAGACTTGGGATTATATCGGCAGACATGACGGTTTAGTAGCAGTCCCAAGACTTTGGCCGGCGCACAGGATAGACCAGTTGGCGCGGCATCATGCGACGACTGATTGAAGGATGAGAACAGTGACCTTTCCGCGAGTTGGACAAGAGGAGTTCATTTTTCTTAGGCTGTCATAGTACCCTTTTGACAGCAACGGCTTCAGCGGCAAGGACGGACGCCACCACTAGAGCGTATGTGACGATTAGGACTAGAGGTTGTGTCCCTAGGGGTCACGGTTGGATCGTAGCTTTCGTTTTTGTAGCCACAATATGAACGGCTTCAACACTTCTCTCCCTTTTTCTCGCATTTATGCTGAAACTTACGAACGAGACGAAAACTTCGAAAATCTACTCCAGAAATGGAGACAGTGCCCGAACCTGTTCTTGTTTGATTAGGGCGAAGGCACTGGCCTTTCAGAATTTTCGAACTTTTTGCTATTCTCGGCTGCTTTCTAAATAGAGAGTTGGAGTTGATGACGTTCATGATGGTGGGGCCTTTACCTTTCTTGATTGGTTGTCATGGCGTACTTCGAGTAGATTTGGACGAGTTGGTTTTGTGGTTGTGGTGCATTTTAGTTTTGAGAACAAAACTTTCTTTTAGTGGGGGAGAATGTGATGATCCCGATCTCCGCGAAGTTCTTGCGGAGTGAATTGTGGTTTTTGAGGCCTATGATGTGTGATGGAGATGGTTGCGCACAAATCGGACCTCAGGATTGGATCCAGCACGAAATTTAGATTAAGATTACTTATCCGGATGCCTTCGACAAATTTTAGAAGTGGAATTTGGCAAAACGGTATCGGATTTGGACTCAGCGCGCGAAAATAATGAAAACGGCTATTTACTTATATTTTTCGGAGCCCGAATGCCCAAAAACGGATTTTGAGGCATGAGGTACTGTTCCGGCGGCCGGGGCAGCGCCGGCGGCGGTGGGCAGGCGGCGGCGCGACCACGGGCAGGCTCGGAGGTGCGGGCAGGCTGGTCCACAGCCCTGGCGTGCACCGGGACCAGGGAAAAGGTGCACTGCCACGTAACAGCACCGGATTGGTTGGGCTGTGTCAAACGCGGCGGCGGGGCGGCGCCATGTGCCACCTTCTGATTGGCCGACAAGATTCGGAAGACCCGGCGCGTAGACCGGCACGTGGACAACGTGGGACACGTGGCGCTCTTCCATTGGCGGGCGCAGCCGCCGGGCGTGCACCGGGCGCACAGAACAGCTGGAGTTGGACACGTGACGCAATCTCGCAGTTTCGGGCGCACGACGTGGACGGCTAGATGGCTGCCACGTGTCCGGGCGCTTGTCGGGTCTGATCCGGGCGCCCGAAATCCCCCTTGACCCGCAATAGTGAGTCTCCTTGGATTTCAGGCTATAAATTGGCATTTGTGGACTCATTTTGAGGGCTTTCGGAGATCCGATTTGGGAGCCGTTTTCAACAGTGAGTTCTTCTTCAAGTCTTCTACACTTCTTGGGGGTTCAAGAGAATTTTTGTAGATCGTTTGATATTTTTCCCTACTAGATCTCGAGAGTTGCGATGTTTCTTTGACATCGGTTTTTGCCGTCGGCTCTTCGTTTGTGAGCTCCCCCGAGCTGATCTTTTGGAGTTTTTTGCCGATTTTTGCGGCAACGTTTCCATGACAGGTAGGCCTTCGATTTTGGTAATTACTACTTTGCTCCATTTCTAGTTTTTATGGATGTTTTTATAGTATCTTTAGACCCTCTTTTTCTGTGACACTTTTCTGGACAGCGGAGGAGTTATCTTGCACTTTCTCGTGCTACGGTTGTCGGAACTGGGAGTTTAAGGACTCGATTTCTATCTAAACTTCGCAAAGATCGCAACTGTATTTTTCTTGAAATTTTTGGAGGGCATCTCGCAGGAGGTAATTTCCTATTTTGTGAACTGTTGCACAAGAGGATTACTGTTTTGAGTGATTTGACCTTACCGCGATGTTCGACTTATATCTCAGTGACCGGGAGGAGTTTTCTGACGATTTTTGGTGCGTTGGAACCATGTGAATCTGAGGAGCACTCACATTCAGTTTTAGCTTTTTTAGACTTCGGAATAGCGAGTTCTAGGTTGGTTGGATTTCTTCCAAAATTAGCGGACAACATACTAATTCTACGTTATAGTATGCATGCGTGATTAATAAGCACTCTTTTTGTCGACCAAGATGCAAGCATGAATACTTAGTAAATCGTCCATCTCTTGTGATAATAAAATATTGGAACCTTGACTAGCACCCCGTCATATGTCTGCAAGTATTTGACCAGACTAGTAGAAAATCCTCACTTGGGCTAGTTTTCTTCATGTTCTAGTTTTCCCACACTTTGTATCATTTATTACCAGGACTTGGAGTTTCTCCTCGCCCGGTTAGCGGGCCGAGTGGTCGGGTTATTGTGGGATGCATTGACACACGTGTCTGGAGACCAAGTGGAGTCTGATAGCGGTTGCTAGTCTTATGTCGGTGTCGGAGCCATTGAGTAAACGGTGATTCCGGGTTGTCGAGTTTTCTCTGATCTTTTTGTCGTCACTGTGTTCGTGGCAGTAGTGTACTAGTGATGGCAGGACCCTGAACCCAGACTATTTTGGACACACACATGATTTCAGTAAATCGATGTTTTCCTTCCGAACTTCGAAGGGTCGCCGGAACCTGTTCTTGTTTGATTAGGCGAAGGCATTAGCTATTCGGGATTTGGAAAATAAAACTTGTTTTAACTGATTTTTCTTAAACAACTAAAATTCATTAAATTGGGCTTCTTAAATAAAAATAGTTTTTGATAATAACTATCATCTTTTCTTGCAAACTTCCCCGCCCTAAAGGGGTTTGATTGATCTGGGTTCGAGGGGCTGTTTCCATATTTGCGACGAAAGCTACGGGGGCTGTGCCTGGAATCTGTTCTTGTTTGATAGGGTTGTAGGTGTTAGTCTCCCGGAACTTTCAGACCCTGGTTGATTTCTTCCGGATGTTTTACCGAGGGAGTTGTTTTTCCGAACTGTAAGGGGTCGAGAACTTCGAAAGGCGGAGCCTGGAGTCTGTTCTTGTTTGATTGGGGTTCTAGGCACCGACCTATCGGGATTCCTGAACTCTTATGGTGTCGGTTCATTTTGGGTCATTTGTGAGTTGGGTGTTCTGTTTTGGGGAGCCATTTGGATTGACGGTGGTCCCGAGCTGTGGAGTGTCTCCGGCAGATATTGTTAGAGTGGAGTTATTGTTGTCGATCTAATTGATCGTGGATTTGGATTATAGCCTGCATGAGCTATATTGAGCTCGACAGAGATGCGCGGATATTTTCCTCGGTGGGGTCACGCCCCTCGAGTGCCGCTCCAGAGTTAGGCCTGTTACTTATCTTTCGCAGCTTGTCGACGTAGTTCAAGTGGGACTGCCTACGTAATTCCCGTTCCAGTGGGGATGGGTGGTAGTAGGTTGGCGCAGGTTTGACTGGACCCTATGTGGCAGTCAGTGTGATTGGGTTGACCAAGTATTTTGAGTTAGAGTCGATGCATCATTTTCATCTGTATCACCCTTTGAGCATTATAGATAGAGACATGGTAGCAGTAGAGTTTATTTCCTGCTTACTTACCTTTCCATATAGCTGTGAGGACCCAAATTTCTGCGAGAGGATTACTGTTGGATCAACAGCTTCTGGAGGCCTTTGTTGGGTGTTGGAGGTGTTGGGTGCGTATCGGACTCAAGAAAATGGCTCAGTGCGTTGAATGGATCACGAGTGTATTCGGATGCACCCGTCGAATTTTAGAAGTGGTTTTGCGTGAAACGGACATCAGATTTAGATTCAGTGCGGAAAAATGATGGAAATTGACTACTTGGTTGTATTTTTCTAAGTCCGGACGCCCGAAAACCGATACCCGGAAGATTTCAGTGTTTTCGGGTGCACGGTGGACCGGTGGACCGAGGATGTGCCACGTGGCGGCTTCCTATTGGTGTCGTACGCCACGTGGCGTAGCGGGAGGTGCTCTGTAGTGGGCTCGGCCCACGGGAGCAGGCGCAGGCAGCACGCGGGCCGGGCAGGCGCGCGGGCAGCTGCGGTGCTGCGGGGACTGGTGTGCCAAGCGGCGGCTTCCCATTGGAGCGCATTGGACACGTGGCAGCTCAAGATTGGCTGGTGCAGGAAGCGCGGTCCACGGAGAGGCGCGGGATGGCGCATGGACCGAGCGGGGACACGTGGCAGCTTCTGGTTGGCGGGCTCTCGAAGGCACGGTCTGCGGGGTGCACGGGGGGTGCCTCGGGATGCGTGCATGGCAGGGTGGCAGGCGGCGCGGCAGGGCGCGGTCGGGGGCGTTGGTGCGGGACACGTGGCGCCCGGGGATTCGTGGGCGCCACTCACCCGCTTTGACCCGACCGGGCCACGTGGCAGCGCCCGGACGGCCTTGCACCGCTGTCCGCTGTTCGGTGCGACATGGCGTTGTGTGGGCGATCCGGGCGCTCCTCGCGGGGAGCCTCTCAAGTGATTCGGGCGCCCGATTTCATCCCGAGCGCCCGAATCCACGGACAAGATGGGAATTGTTCGATTTCTTCGGCTGGGCCTATAAATAGGCCCATTCCAGCTCCGATTCAGGTTTTTTTGGGCTGTTTCTCTTTGGGAGTTCTACAGTAAATCTCTCCCTCTACCAGTGCCATAACTCATGGAGGATTTCTGGGATTTTAGGAGGCCACTGTACCGACTTTTTCGGCGATTTGGCGCGCTTCGACGCTTCTTCTCCGGCGACCCTTCCCGGTGCGTTTCGGTGCGCGGACTCCCTCGGGCTACCCCAAAGGAATTTTTGGGTAATTCTTGCGTCAGTGTTTCCATGACAGGTAGGGCTACGATTCCCTTGTATACAATTTCTTTCCATTTCGAGGTATTCTTGCGCTTTTTGGACCATTTTGTGACCTCATTTTCTGGGGTGGAATTTTGGACAGCATTGGAGTATTTGTGGGATATCTCGGCCCACAAGCATCGGAATGATGAGTGCAAGTACTTGATCTTCATCTACGCATCACAAGGAATATTGCCGTGATTTTTTTGGGATTTTTGGAGGTTGCTGCGAAGGTGATAATCCCACTTTTTTGGACTAAATGCTACAGGATTTTGATTATGGGAAGTTTTGGGCACGCCGCGATTTTTATTTTGTAACTTGGCCTACAGTTATCGGAACGGAACGTGCGAGTACTCGTTTTACATCTACTCGTCGCGTGGATCGCAACGGTTATTTTTTTGGAATTTTTCGAGGTCACCTCGCAGGTAAAATTTGGCCATTTTCGGGACTGGTTGTATGGACGGCGGCAAATTGTGCATTTTTTAGATTGATTGTATGTCGTTTGGGTTATCTTTGCAGTTTGTGCGGTGTGCCATGGTTACCTAGTGTGAGGGCGTATTTAGGCTGTGCTTCGCGTGCTTCACGACCGAGGTGGGTGGTTGTTATATCCCTCTACTTTGACGAGCTCACTAGGAATATTAGAAAGATCCCTATATTAGACTTATTGATTAATCATGCTCGTGGTTGGGTTTATACATGCTTGTGTGGATTTATGGTTTGCTTTGTTAACGTTTAACCTTGCATGTGGAAATTGAATATTAAATTGGGACAAATTGGTTTACCTTGATGGTGGGTACCACTTGGGGATATTTTTTGGACATGCATAGGTAGATGGTTTATGTGTGGAGTGAGTAGCGGTTTATGTGAGGTTCATGATTATTGTTACTCTTTATTTTTCTTTTCAAAAGAGAACACTTGCATGCTTGTATGGACATCTAGTTAGGCCATCTTTTATTGCTACACTATCATGATGGAACTTGACTTAGGAGAAATCATGTTTGCTTCTTTTCTCCTTATTCTTTAGTCAGGTGGTTCTTGTTGCTCGGGTTCGAGCAGGGGTTTGGGATAGTGTAGTCGGGGCCTGGATTATGGATTCTGGGGTATTGCGGCGACCGCGGATATTGGGCGGTTGACTGGATGTCTGTTGTGGGACATGATTGTGGATGGCAGGGTATTGCGGCAACCGCGGATATTGGGCGGTTGACCGGGTGTCGGTTATTGGACTTGATTATAGATTGTGGGGTATTGTGGCAATCGCGGACATTGGGCGATTGACCGGATGTTCACTTATGCATCAGATTGGGGATTGGGGTTTCTTTAGTAGAGGGATTTGTTCCACTTGGGCATTGTAGTGATCCAGTCCTGCTTTTATGATACTTGTGACATGGTTAGTTTCCTCGTGTGGATAGCTCCCCTCGAGTTCCCCTCTGGAGCGTGGGGGTCAGGCAGTTATTGAGTTTTGCCATCACATCGGCGCGGCTTTACTTGCCCGATGATGAGGGCGGCAGCAGGAGTTTTGCCATCACATCGGCGCGGCTTTACGTGCCCGATGATGAGGGCGGTAGCAGGCAGCACCAGTTTTTACTGGTGGATAGATTAGGTTTATCTGGGCGGTAGGTTACTGATACATACTTACGGTTATTCTAATTTCGGATTGTATTTAGAGGCATAGTAGTGGCTGCTTCTTTTTCTTGGCAGTTCTGTTTATAACTTGCCACCTCTTTTTTTCCCTTTTTGTCTCTGGTAGACCTAGTGGGTGCGTCGGAGTTAGAGGATTTACCCACTAGGGGAGGCTACTGGTTTACTAGTAGTTCTCACCCCCATTCTTCTTTCCCTCTTTTTCTTCTCCTTTGTTTTGCAGTGTCTTCTGCGGGAGCTGCTGGGCTTTCGGCGGCGGGTCGAGGAGAGAGGACGGCTGAGTAGATAGATCTCGAGGCAGGATGAGCGAGTTAGCTGGACTGTTGGTGTACCCATTTTTCCTCAGACGGTTGTACTTTTACTTTTGGGTCTGGCTTTTGCCAGCAGGTTGTATTTATTTTGGTGAGCTGGGAGAGACAGATATATTATTTTTACATATGTACTATATTTTATTTCCAGCTTCAGTCTGAGAGGTAGTAGTTTTAAGTTCAGCTCTATTTTTATTGCTCTTTATTATATCTCTTATATCTGAGCAGGTTGCTGGCGCTTCGTGTACGTGGGAAATTCTGTGTGCACGGCGGATCTGTAGACGGGCCCGGGTTCTGATTTACACCCGGGGCGTGACAATAGCATTGTTATCTTATGCCTCTAGTAGACTTAGTGGGCAGACCGTTGGTCTTGGAGACGGTACCCACTGAGAACTACGTGACGGTGTAGTTCTCACACCCGTTGTTGGTGACAAATTTTCCAGAGGCATCTACCAATGTTCCTACTCCTGTTGACGCACTTGCTGATCGAGGTAAGGGAGTCGTGAGCTAGTTCCCTACCCGTCCTTGGAGTATAGTGGTACCCTTTTTTTGGGAGCTTTGTAGTACAGTCTGCTGGATTATTGTAGATAGTTATTTTTGTGAGTTTTATTTTGAGAGACTTATGTATTGTGAGCTTCAGATCTGTATTATTTGGAGTTGTACTTTTATAATTCTATAGTTTATTTTACAGCTATGATATTTGTATAGTTGTAGTATTATCTTTTGCAGATTAGACGCTTCGTCTATGCGGTTTCCCGTATGGGCGGGGGATCTGTTAGGGAGCCCGGGTCGCTGTCTCGACTCCAGGGCGTGACAATCGGATTATTGATGAAAGGTAGCTTTGGTCATATCCATTTTTAAATTCGGGGAGTGTGTTGCACCGAAAAATATGAAAAATAAAATTTTGACGGGTAGGCGGGTTCTCCCCGTAAAATATTCGAGCTGATTTTTGGGTGAGATTCTTGGAAGGGAAGGTCGTCACTCTGTCGGCGTCGTCAAATGGAGAACAACGGTGCGTTCGGATCTCAAATCCGAATTCCGGATCTTCCATAAATGCACTTTTACCGTAACGGATCCGAAAAGCTGTTTTGGGTATTTTCGGTATCCGTTAAGGGGTATCAGCGCATCAGAATGCGTGGAATCTGATTAAAATTATTTTGGCATGCTTTTCGAGGATTTTGGAGTTGAGCGTATGGTTTATTTTTTTGGGGAAAAGAGGGAATTTTATCTTGGGGAAATTTATTGGTTATTATAAGTTGTTTTAAGTGTGGGGTCCACAAGGGTAAAGAGGTTTAGGGCTTGGGTAAATCTTAATTAACCTTAACCAACCTCTTCCTCCCTCACCCGATGTAGAAGAGAAAGGAAACCCTAGACTTCTTCTTCCTCTCCTCCGAATCCTCCCTCACCCGATATAGAAGAGAAAGGAAACCCTAGACTTCTTCTTCCTCTCATCCGAATGCCATTGCTCCGCCATCGAAGATGGAGCCGGACTGGATCTGGGTGGGCCCTCATTGCAGCGCTGCGTAGTAGAGCACCCGCACGCGTTCGCCGCGCGTGGGAACCGCGCTGCCGCCCTGAGCTACGACAGGCTGCGCGGAATGCAACCCTGCGCGCCCTGCACTAGGGGCGGGCGCCGGCCGCTAGGGGTGTCAACGAGCCGAACATGAGCGAGCTGGGGTCGACTCGTGTTCGGCTTGTTTAATAAACGAGCCTAACACGAGCCGGCTCGTTTAAATATCAAGCTGAAAAATTCGGCTCATGTTCAGCTCGTTTATTAATGAGCCGAGCACGAGCTGGCTCGCGAACAACAAGTTTGATTTTCATTCCTACTATTAGGTGTAAAGTTGAAAGAAAATTTTAAAATTAAAATTTTAATCTAATAATTAAAATTCACAAAAAAATATTAGCCTAAAATCTAAATAGTAAAGTTTATATATATATATATATATATATATATATATATATATATATATATATAAAATTGAGCTCCTATGCTTGTTAAAGTACAAAGTTATTTGTTCTTGTAAGTTTTTTACCATTGAATGTAGGAATGTGCGGTTAGGATGATAGTGGACCCATTGGGTTGAGTGGGTGATTGGTGAAATAGTATGATCTAAGAGGTATAATTAATTAAAGAATTAGATCTAACGGTAGAAAACTTACAAGCACCAATTGCTTGGTGCTTGTACAAGCATAGTAGCCAGACTCTCTCTCTCTCTCTCTCTATATATATATATATATAGTAGAGCTTATATACTTTTAAAAGCACAAGATAAACTATTCTTGTGAATTTTTTATTTATTGAATTTGCATTAAGATTTGTGCAATTGTACTTTTTCTTTCTTTCTCTTTAGTTGACTTTATAATTGCACAAATCTCAATACAAATCCAATGGTAAAAAATTCACAAGCATAGTTTATCTTGTGCTTTTAAAAGTATATAAGCTCTACTATATATATATATATATATATATATATATATATATATATATATATATATATATATATATATATATATATATATATATATATATATATATATATATATATATATATTCGAGCTGTTATCGAGCCGAACACGAGCGAGCTGACCCTAACTCGTGTTCGGCTCTTTTATTAAACGAGCTAAAAAAATCAGCTCGTGTTCGGCTCGTTTACTAAACGAACGATTCGATCTCGAGCTCATTTCGAGCCGAACACGAGCTGGCTCGCGAACAGCGAGCTGGATTGCCACATCTACCAGTTGTTGCCTCCTACCGCGCCAGGCCCAGGGCGCGCGGGCCCGAGCGAGCGGGCCGCACGCGCCGCACGAGGCCCATGGCGCGCGGGCCCGAGCGTGCGAGGGCCAGGCCGCGCGAAGCCCTGGCCGTGCGGGCCTTCGCGCGGGGAGCCACGCCGTCGCGCCCTCTCCTCCCTCCCTGAGATCTCTGCGCCCAGATCTGGAGCCCTACCTTGCTCCCTCCCATGGCAGCAGCTCCACATCCCTGCTCTCTTTTCTTGGACAGAGCAACTGTGATCTTGCCGTTTCATCGGGTCGGGGCTGGGCTGAGCTATCTCGAACTTTGTCGCGGACATTGCAGCAACGTTGTAGAGCCCTGGGTTTGCTTTGGGTTGCATGTCGGGCTGCGCCACCTCCAACGATCTTGGGGTTGGAGGTACAGATTGTTCCAGCACACTCCTCGGATAATCATTTTCGCTCTGAATAGCGAACGTGGCGTTCCTTGCGTCGAGATCTATGAAGCCTCATGTCACGCCCCGGGGGTTTTTAGTTAAAGGTAAGCGGAAAAAGCGTATGTATTTTTTTTTCTTTATGAATAGGTATCGACCTCTCCCCAGTGCGTGTCAGACCCGCCACATATACAAATTCACCCTTCAAACGGACAGAGTCTCCTTTGTATATGCACGGCGTCACGATATTACAACAACGACATCACGTCATTCATCACCCAAACTTTAACCACACAGTCACTGTCAACCAGTACAAGAGTGTAAAACATTCAATCACATTAAGAGGAACCTACAAGTTTGCAATCGGTGTCCACTCGACAACCAATCCTTTTAAAAACGTCTACACATTCGCAGTAAGGCGGCTACATCGTTTGGAAAGGATAAATCCACAGGTTTTTAAAGTAGTGCCCACACGACACTTCATTTTTGAAAGGCATTTTCGAAGTCCCTTTTTATATCGTAAAACGGCCGCAATGATTGAGAACAATAATTTAAATCTACGGTGTAAACAACCAGCTAACCAACCATCCAGCATGATTCGCATCCACACAAATTAAACTACAACTACTCTAAAGAGAAGGAATAGAGATAAGAGATAACCAAAATAACAGTTCTGACATAAGGCCTCATACGGCCACAACTATGACTGCGATGCCTCACCACCGTCCCGCTGACCATACTTATTTGAACCTGTCACGGAGTGGGTAAAGTCAGTGACAAACAAAGTAGATGTTACAACATTAATGGACGATAACTTTAAATGAAATACTCTGCACCGGAACCTTTCGCTATCCTTCGTCATAAGTCCACTTTATTTAATTTAATGACACCGTCACGTCAGGGTAGTCGACGATCTCCCCACGCGACACTTACGATGCATTTTACCCCTTCACGATGCGTGAGCGACATGTTTAGCTATCGTGAAGAGGTCCCCACCCTACACACGTGGGGCACATGGGTCATTCTGACCACTCCTCCGGAAAAGTACACCCATGCGAAGGCCAATCCGCCTGTGTACGTGCAGCATCCAAAACTGGTTCGCCGAAGTCGGCATAAATTAAGCACCGCGACACTTGGTCGCCACAAATATCAACAAAAGAATGGTACATGGTAATGTGAAGGGTTAATTCACTAGAAATACCTCATCTACTTTATTAAACAGGTTAGCACGAACATTTAGATGATACACTGCACCTAATGCACTTACAGCACTTGTTGCATAAGAACCCACCTGGTTGAGGGAAGGTCGGGGTACTTGGGGTCTGTGACACTCTCCTGCTGCGCACCTGGACCTAACGAAATCCCCAGAAACAGCAGTTAATAACACATACGAATACCGGGAAACGGAAACCGAACTAACTCCACGCCGAAAACCCCCAAACCGGCGCCAACAACTATACTCGATGATTCCTCGCGCGCGCGCGCACGACGACCGCCGGCCCGCGGGGGCCCCGCGCGGCTCCAGGCCACGCGACGTGCGCCTGCGGGTGGTGCCAGCGCGGCGCCCGCGCGGTGACTGCCCGCGCGGCGTCCGCGCGGCGCCCGCGCGGGTGCGGCCCGCGCGGCGCCCGCGGGTGCTGCCCGCGGGCTGTGCCCACGGTTGCGGGCCCGCGTGGCGCCCGCGGGTGCCACCCGCGGCGGCGCCGGTGCGGCGCCCGCGTGACGCCCGCGCGACGCCCGCGCGGCGCCCGCCTTGCGGTGTCCACCCGCGTGGTGCCCTAGCGGCACCACGCGTCTCCCCAGCCCCTCCCGCCTGCGTTGTGCCCTAAGTTGCACGGCGACGACGGCGGGCCGACGGAGACGGAGACGGAGAAGACAACAAAAGTACGAAAACCCCAAAGATGCTACGAACGTAAAAATCACTCACCGGATAATCCGACGGGGGAGTCGTCCGATCGCGTTCTTGCTTCCGGTACGTGGTTCGGGGTGATCGGATCCCGCCGTTTTCTTCCTCTTTCTTTCCTCTGGTTAGGGTTCCGCCTTTTTCTTTTCCTTCCGTTCTCTCGGTTAGGGTTTCGTTTTCCTCTTTTACGAAAAATGGGATTTTCCTCTCTCGTACGTACAATTAAATTCCATTTTTACTTTCCGTCACTGAATAATTAATTATTTAATTAATTATTCCTACGAGATAAACTCCCACCTTTTAATCTCCGTCACCAATTAATTAATTCCTTAATTAATTAATCCTACGGGATAACCCACCTTGTAATACCCGTAACCGAATAACTAATTCTCTAACTAATTAATCGCACGAGATAAACCCACCCTTTTCTCGGAAAACGTGCAGGATATTTTACACAGATTCCGATGCACGTTAAGTCACCGCGACACTAAAAACCCTATTCCGAGAGATTCCTAAATCGGATTTTAGATCCGATTGCACCGTCGGTCATCATTTTTCATGCTCTTTCACAGAAAAATACTCATGCAATACACCGACCGACTTACAAAAACTCGATAATTTCGATTCACTCAAAGGGGTACTTTATTAGAAGGGAGGGGTAAAATATTACTAAAAAGCCGTGTCATTACACCTCACTGCTGGTTCGCCTCCGAAGTGTACGGTTTTCGGTAAAAATAATATTTACCCATTCTTTATGTTTTTATGCACTTTTTGGAACGGTTATGATCCAAAATGGACATCAACCGTACAGGTTGCCTCGGGCAACGTGCACAGGCCCTTAGACTGTTTGTCCATGATCCACGACCTTTGTGGAAGTGTAATAGGGGTTCCAGGGTCGATTCCGGCAATTTTGGAAAAATTCGTTCGACTTAATTGCGTTTAGAAGTATTTGACAATTTTAGTGTTAGTGTTTGCTGTCCGGGCACCTGTTTCGGTGCATTTTGGGACAGTGGGTGATCTAGTAAATTATTAGGATTTTTTCGGATCAGTTTGGAGGTTCCGGGAGAGTTCTGGTGGATTTCTGGTAGGCTCCAAAAGCCGATTTAAGAAATCGATCTTTTCTTTAGTGTTGGAATAGAGAGATGGGGGTTTTTGAGTGTTGAGTCTAGTTTTGACTCGGTGAATCTTTTGCAGGTTCGGTCTCTGATCGGGAGCATCGTGAGAGTTCGATGGTTCGCCGGCTTAGGTGGGTACAACCTTGGAACTTTTTATCACACGTTTGATATATACGCGTAATTCTTTACATGGAAAAATATTTTGCGTGTTATTCTATGGGTATTGACCTCCCGATGAACGAATGTCACGATAAAAGTATTGTGGGCAATTTGTCCTTATCCGAACAACGGTAAAGTCGTTCGGGGCATATTTTGACCAATGCAATGGTCGGTGCGACAATTCGAAAATCGGGAGGGGGTTCCGGTAAACTGGAACAAAGGGGATTTTGGCACAGTGGCCGGGACCACTAAATTGTTGGTTAATGTAAAACTAGATATTTGCTTTTGGTGGACCTTGGATAGGTCCGGGTGATTCACAGATGTTCGTGAAGGAGTCATGGACTCAGGTTGACCATCCGGTAGAGATGGGTATCCCGATCCGAAGTCGGGAACACTGGCAAATCGGTAACATCTAACCTTACACTTCTTTCTTATCGTTTTTCCTCATGACTATGGTATGTCAGTAGGTTGGATGTTAGTCACAATTATTGTGACGCCATAGTATGTTACTATTACATTTGACCTTTCGGTCGGTTTCTCCTATATATCACTTGGGCGACTGCTTGTCGCGGGACGAGGTTTTGGATATTATATTGTGATTTGTCATTGCTCATGGCGCTTATCCCGCACACCAGCGGTTTGGCCACCGCACAGGTGTACTTTTCCGAAGAGGTGGTCCGATGGACCCGTGATCCCTGTGCAGTTTTCTTTTGCGTGAGGGGACCCCCAGCGGTCATTGCAGTTTAGCGGCTATTGCGATTGGGGTTACTTTGCACCGGCTTATGAGCGGGGTATGACAGTTTGCCTGAGGTCGATTGACCAACATGGCGGTATGGCAGTATCACGGCTATTGCGATTGGGGTTGTTTTGCATTAGCTTATGAGCGGGGTATGACAGTTTGCCTGAGGTCGATTGACCGACATGGCGGTATGGCAGTATCGCGCCTATTGCGAATGGAGTTATTTTGCACCGGCTTATGAGCGGGGTATGACAGTTTGCCTGAGGTTGATTGACCGACATGGCGGTATGGCAGTATCGCTGCTATTGCGATTGGGGTTGTTTTGCATCGGCTTATGAGAGGGGTATGACAGTTTGCCTGAGGTCGATTGACCGACATGGCGGTATGGCAGTATCGCAGCTATTGTGATTAGGTGGTTTACACCCGTTTGCCTGTGGTCAGCAGACTGACATGGGGTTGATGTTGGATGACAGTGATATGGTATACGACTCCTAGGATAGTTTTGGTAGCGATATGGTATTCTAGCTTTTTGGTATACGATTGGGTGTTCTTCCGCTATTACAGTACCTCATTTATAGACTACTTGCTTTATCTTACCATAGATTGTTACTGACTCTCACTGTGTGACAGGTTCAGTCGGGAGTGGAGATTAGGACGAAGGTGAAGACGCTACTTAGTGAGATGTAGATTCTTCCTCGATCAGGTTATGTCCTTCCTTCTTTAACTATTGGTTATTTCCATTCTAGTCAGTATCTGTGCATGCGAATGAGGATATTGTGGATGATGTGGATGTTGAGACAGCTTTGGGTTTTTGGTTGCTAGTTACTATTTGGAACTATGTTTTCAGTCCATGGTTTTACGGATGCGTCGTGCGGACGCGGGGCTTTTAAAATATAAAAAGGATTTGCGAAAATGTTTTGAAAACTGAGTGTCGTGTGGGCACTATTTTTAAACCCTATGGATTTATCCT
The DNA here is from genome assembly GCA_029204045.2 of Tillandsia leiboldiana. Classification (NCBI taxonomy): domain Eukaryota; kingdom Viridiplantae; phylum Streptophyta; class Magnoliopsida; order Poales; family Bromeliaceae; genus Tillandsia; species Tillandsia leiboldiana. Next base: position 3,751,577 of record CM055083.1, read on the forward strand.
TTTAAACTTATAATACATCGGGTGGGCGTTGGTTTTCAAATAAATGATTTTATTAAATTTTGGCACTGTGTCGGTAATGTTTGTGGTTGATGTATATGTGGTTGCGACGCCGTGCATATGTAGGGGAGACTCTATCCGTGTGTACAGAGAGATCTTGTATATGTGGCGGGTCATGCATGTGCCAGAGCGGGAGAAAAAAAAGGGGTTCCAAAAAAAAAAAAAAAAATCCGGCATTTTTCGCTTTAAAATTGTTCCCGGGGTGTGACATAATCGAGTCCGGCTGGAATACTATCGATAACACTAAGCAATTGATGCTACCAAATTTTCAACCCTTATATGAAAGGATGTGCGGTTGGGATTATAATCGTCTCCTAAGATTTTTACTATTCAACCAACGACCCACTAAACCCTAGGGGACCACTATCATCCTAACCGCACATCTCTTAATCCAAGTGTGACGCCCCACTTCCCAGGGGGTCACCCATCCTAGAACTACTCTAGCTCTAGCACGCTTAACTCTCATGTTCCTCTTGGATCTTGCTACCATCCAAAATGCTATAGCCGGGTTAGAGATTTAGTCCTATTATATCATTTATATAGAGGACTAATCCAAATTCCGGGGGTGTTACATTCTTCCCCCCTTTAAGCCCTGACGTCCACGTCAGGCTCAAGCACACTCACAAGCACCAGGCGATGTGAGACTCGTCTCGCTAGCCTTAGCCGACCTTGTGAGGAGCTGCACTCCACTCACAACGGTCATTAGCCGGGGAGCCTCGCTCTACCCGCTATATAACCCTGGCTCAGCCGAGACTCATCTCACATTTTCGGCTGGTGAATGGCTCTGATACCAACTGTGACGCCCCACTTCCCAGGGGGTCACCCATCCTAGAACTACTCTAGCTCTAGCACGCTTAACTCTCATGTTCCTCTTGGATCTTGCTACCATCCAAAATGCTATAGCCGGGTTAGAGATTTAGTCCTATTATATCATTTATATAGAGGACTAATCCAAATTCCGGGGGTGTTACAAATAACCAGCCGGAAGTGTGTGACGAGTTTCGGCTGAGCCTGTGCCTAAATGATAGGGCTAGCGAGACAAGTCTCACATCGCTTGGTGATCTTGGGCTGTGTGTGTGTGTGTGTGTGTTTGGGCTGACGAGGACGCCAGGCCTAAACGGGGGAGGAGTCTGTGACACCAAATAATCCCACATCGGATGGGAATGGATTGTGATTGGGTATAATAGACAATAGACATTAGTAATAATAACTGGATTTAAGTATTTTGGATTGTGGTTTAGGCCCAACGAGTTATTATTGCTAATGGGTCGGATCGTTACAAGGTGTCTAATATGCAAATATAACATCTATAGCTATACAAGTATAATAGCTGAAAGCTAAAATAGCTACAACATGTCTCACATAACTGTACATCTGAAATAAAATACATAATCCATCTCCCAAAAATATATACAATACATCAAAAATACAACCAAAAATAAAATACATAATCCATCTCCCAAAAATATATACAATACATCAAAGATACAACCAGACAGTACAGTGCTAACACAAAAGCTCTCCAGGGTACTTCTAGCTCTCACAAAAATAGGTAGGGAACTAATTGGCCACACCCTTACCTCGGTCAGCTGGAACTGGAGCAGGAATCTCTGAAAAGGAAACACCAACTGCGGGTGTGAGAACTACATCAACCAGGTAGTTCTCGGTGGGTACCGTCTCCAAAATCCACGATATGCCACTAAGTGTGAGAACTACATCAACCAGGTAGTTCTCGGTGGGTACCGTCTCCAAAATCCACGATATGCCACTAAGTCTACTGGAGGCAAAAGTAACAAGTATACCAAAAAGTAATAAAGCTGAATAAAAACCCATGCGAAAAACCCTACATAGGCGAAGCGTCAAACTAGCAAAAGAGATATACAATATCTATACAAATATCAGGAGCCGAAAAAGAAACTAATAATAACTCACATCACTGTACAACTATCATCTCATATACATAAACCTCTCCCAAATACATAGCCATTTCTCAACAGAGTAAGGTAAAATAAAATACAGTATGTACAGTACTATCAGCTCCAAAACTAAAACAGGGTCCTCCGTCTACTCTCCTCAAGTATGGGTAGCGATCTAGCTCGCGACTGAAACAGGGTCCTCCGTCTACTCTCCTCAAGTATGGGTAGCGATCTAGCTCGCGACTCGATCATAAGGAATAGCAGGTGCAGGAACAGAAAAAGGGACCTCTGTAAAATAGTCACCACGGAGGGTGTGAGAACTACATCAAACAGTAGTTCTCAGTAGGTACCGTCTCCAAGACCAACGGTCTACCCACTAAGTCTACTCGAGACATAAGATAACAAAACTATTGTAAGTACTAAGTCTACTAGAGGCATAACATAACAAAACTATTGTAAGTAGAAAAGAAGTAAGCTGGAATAAAGTCTACAACTATTATGCCTCTATCTACAATACTCAATGGGTGAAACAGATGATAGTATGCAACTACTCGAACTCGAGGTGCTCAATCGACCTAATCAACTGATTGGTACTATACCCGGTCCTTCCTGCCCGCACAACCATCACAATCGGTCACACTAACACCTGTGTATTGCCGACGTGGAATCATACTCCAATATCAATCCAGCCGCCTACACCGGAGTGACACTCGGGGGGCGCGACCCAACCCGAGGAACATAGGTAAGTCGAGTATGTAAGTAGGCAAAAGTCCAAATCCGCAATCACTAGATCGAAAGGTCACAAACCCAACAGCTAACAACACCGGCCGGAAAACACTTATCGGTCCGGGACCACCGTATATCCAAACGGCTCCAATAACACCGGCAGGAAAACACTCAACAGCCCGGAACCACCGTCTACCCCCACGGCTAGAGGTGTAATGTGGGTCGTGCCGGGCCGGCATGACCCACATTTTTCGGGCCGAAACAGGCTAGAGGCCAGCCCGGCTCGGCCCGTATTCAAATCTGAGCCGGGCCGGGCCGGATCAGATCTCTTAAGCATCCGGCCCAGCATGGCCCTTCGGCCCGGAAGGCACAGGCCGGGTCGGCTTCTTAAAATTTTTATTTTTATTTTTTTAAAAAAATATATAAAATTTTAAAATTTAAATAATAAATTATTTCTATTTAATTTTATATTTTAATAAATAAAATAAAATTTATAAAAATAATTATAAAATAATAATTTTTTAAAATTTTAAAAATATATTTATAAATTTTTATTAAAAAAAATAAATTTGAAAAAGAGCTTTGGTACAATGGACTATAAATTTTTGATCCATTGGACTAAAACCACATCTCTTAAGGTCTGCGATGAAACCCCACCTCGAAATTCGAGCTCTAGAGAGAGAATCTCAGTTTGAGCCCTCTACAAAAGTTCTTCCTCTCTCTCTTCTCTCCCTCTCCTCCAAATTCCAGAATTTCTGGAGTTACACTTAGTGAGTTATCTGCGACGCGGCGCACTGCGATGGTTTTCTTTTTCGGCCCATTTCCCGTCGCAGTTCAGTCAAAAATTCCCTGTGGGCTAACCAGGAGGAATTTTTGGACGATTTTTGCGACAGCGCGTTCCTAAGAGGTAAGGCTTCGATTTCCGTGTTGATCACTTTGCTCCATTTTGTACTTTTGGCATGATTCCCGAGGTCTCTTTGACCCCCTTTTTGCTGTGGAAATTTCTGGACAGCATCGACTTCTCCGATTTTTATCTTGGCGTAGGAGCATCAGATCGAGGCGTTTAACGAGTCGATTTTGATCTACTCTTCGCGAGGAACGCAACCGTAATTTTTCTGGATTTTTCTGAGCACTGTACAGAGGTGAAAAACTCCTCTCTTTTCGTGCTATTTGAAAAACAGCAAAAGCTGTATTTTTATGAATAATATAGTTACACCCTGTGCAATGTGTGTTGCTGTAGGGCACCGTTTTCGGCAGACAGCGGTTCTAGGGGACTGTGGACAGCCAGGAGACTATCTGGGTGTGATTTGAGCTGTTCGAGGTGGGCGGTTGTTGCTTACCTCATTTTTGACAAGCTCACTGGGATTAGTGGAACTCCCCAAAAATTTAATATGACAATTGATGAGAACCACTGGGACAAACTAATATGATAATTGATAAGAACTAACATGACAAACTAACAGGACAAACTAACAGGACAATTGATGAGAACCATTGGGACGAACTCTCCTAAAATTTAATATAACCCCACAGATAACTTATATTGGGACACTGTGATTGGGACAAAGGCTATAATCTCGCATGCAAATAACTTTTATAACAATCAATCTTTTTAAAATAAATATTTGACACTTTTCTACAGCTTTTAAATAATGGCATGCTTTCTTGCTCATCTAGTTAGCCACTATTTATTGCTACACTATCATCTTGGGATTGGTACATGTTTCATTGTTGTCCTGTGCATCCAGAGGCTTGTTGCTCAAGTATGAGCAGGGTTTGGGGTAGTGTAGTCGAGATTGCATTAGATCGTGGATGGGTGGGATATTGCGGTGACCGCAGACAGTAGGCGGTCGACCAGATGTTTATCCTTGCATCAGATTGGGGTTGAGTCTGGTTTATTGTTTGCATCTGTTGGGATTTGGGTTTTCTGTAGTGGATGGAGTTTCCCACTTTGATCATAGTTATGATCCAGTCCTGCTATATTGAGACATGTGCTACAGAGATACTTGTGATACTGATGACAGAGATACTTTACTCGTGTGGGTCGCTCCCCTCGAGTGCCACTCCGGAGGTGGGCTTTTTCAGACCCAGCCGTGTGTGCCGGTCTGATACTTATGTTGGGATGCGAGCCGTGCGAGCCGATCCTGCGGTTTCGAGCCGTGTGTGCAGATTCCGCTGAGCAGGCAGTACCAGTTGTTACTGGTGTCTAGATTGGATTTATTTGGACAGATACCATTTCTGATGCATGCATACAGTTTTGACAGCATAGTAGCGGTAGTTTTCCTGTTTCAGCATCTTATGTATTTTACCACTCCCCCTTTTCCCTTTTGCCTCTAGTAGTCCTAGTGGGTGCGTCAGAGTTGAGGTTTTACCCACTAGGGGAGGCTGCTGGTTTATCTGGTAGTTCTCACCCCCCATTGTTATTTTCTGTTTCTTTCTTCTCCTTTATTTTGCAGAGTCATCTGCAGGAGCTGCTAGGCCTTCGACAGCGGATCGAGGTAAGGGGATCGCCGAATAGATAGATCTCCTGTGGGATTGAGAGCTGTAAATAGATGTTGTACCCTTCACTCAGACTGTGGTATTCTCCTTTTATTTGGGTCTGGCTTCTGCCAGCAGGTTGTACTATTTGGTGAGCTGAGAGATTATTGTACTTATTACTGCTTTATTTGTAGTTCCAGTCTGAGATACTATGTGGTTCTTCTACTTCAGCTCTGTATTATGCTCTTTTATTGTTCATATTATATCGGAGCAGGTTACCAGCGCTTCGTGTACTCGGGAAATCCCGTGTGCACGGCGGATCTGTTGGCGAGCCCGGGTTCCGGGGCGTGACAAACGGGCCTTGAAGGAATGTCCTAGCACGACCCAGAAATTTGGATCGGGCCGGCCCAGCACGAAGCTACAGTAACCGTGCTGGGCCACAGCTCGGTCCGGAGTCGTGCCGGGCCAGACGGGCCACGGACCGCCCGACCCGTTTTACACCCCTACCAACGGCTCCCGACACTAGAACAAGATCTAGCCTCAACTACTAGACTCCACTCGGCCCCCAGGCACGAGCGCAAAATGCAACCTACACTGTTCCGACCATTCAGCCCACAGCCAGGGTGAGGACAAACTCAGAGTCTAAGAGAAATATGCAAGTAGTGTAGAAAGTCCAAATACAGATAAAGATGTCAAAGTTAAGAGTTTTCTAGGGTCTGGTCAGATATCAAGCAGCATACGACATGGGTGCTAGTCAGAGTTCCAAACTTACTCAATACTATAATCAATATTCCTCCTCGCAGGCGCGCGAATATAGGTGCAGCCCGTCAAACCCAGATCCTCAAACCCTCCACTTGGGCGAGGAAGGATATTTAAATTCCGTTACCTCAAACCCTTTCTTTAGAACTTTTGTGTTTAGAAAACCTTTTGTATAAATCTTGATTTGAGGCGACCAATTTTAACATATTTTTAGATTTTAAGAAATCAGTTAAAATAGCTTTATTTTTTAAACCCCGAAAGGCTAGTGCCTACAACCCCAATCAAACAAGAATATATTCCAGGCACAACCTCTCGAAGTTCTCGAGGAAAACATTCGTTTAGAGAAAAACCAGTGTGTTCAAAAACATCATGGGTTCGAGGTCTCACCGACACACATCTCCAAGTAACAAACAGGTTCAACATATAATAATAACGTAAACCCTACGTCTAACATGCAACAACTATCTGATAGACGTAAAGGGGAGTCCACCGCTTTTGAAAGAAATTCAACCCACCTAAAACATATCGATTCGAAATCTGATCGGGCTGAAACTTGGTGTGCACGTTCCTCAGGCTCCTACGGTTCCAACAAACCAAAAAACTCCCAAAAACTCCTGTCGGATAGAGCACAAGAGAAAAAACATTAAGTCAGGCGTGAAAATTTTAGCATGTGGCTCAATAAGCGAAACAGTGTCCAAACAGAACTCATACCACAACGAGATGATCCAAACAGGGTTCCTAAATTCCCCTTTAACTTAGGAATGTCCGAGAATCCATAAAAAGCTATCTTTAAGTCTCAAAGTTCAACCAATAATCAGATTTTAATGATATTGTCCCAAAATCTGCATCATTTTAGCGGCTGAAATGTAACTTGTAGTAGAGTCCAAATGAAACAAAACCATAAGTTGGAACTAATAAAGAAATTGCTCACCATACTCAGGATGTTGTGATTAACCTCTTAGATGAACCCTTAACCACCAAAGAAATTGCCCACCATACTCAGGATGTTGTGATTAACCTCTTAGATTAACAATAAAACCCCACTTAAGCCATGAAATGCCCTCACAACTGAAAGTAACACCAAAGGGTTCATCAATATAACCTGCAAAAATTTTAGCATCTTGGCTCTCCAAAAAGACATAGTAAGATGTATAAAATATCCTTAAAAATCTAAAAATAAGGTTCTCGGCTGTTCCTCTTGAAGTCTAGATCAATCCCAAACATTTAAATCCTCAATTCCATAAGAAAATGACAAAAAAATTCCATAAATACTCAGCTATGTCTAGAAACTCTAATCTGTACACAAGGTGCTCAAAGATGACTATAAATACCTATTTAAATGCTGGAATGAGTGGTTGCCACCAGTACCAAACTTGTAGATCCAAGAGAGATGAAGCTCCCCTCCAAAAATTAGATCAAAATTCCAAGTACCCTATCCAGGGGAAGTTCAGGAAATTTTGTCGACGAATCTGCCAACAGCTTCAGCAATGCTCCAAGCTCAACAATGGTGATGGAGGGAGGAAGAAGAAGCTCACAAACCATTCCAAAATGCTCAAGGATGAGGGGGGGGGGGGGGGAGAGTGAAGGAGCTCTAACCCTGGTCGAAACAACCATAAAAAAAGTCTCCAAGATGGTGAAGAGCCCCCTATTTATAGCCACAATGAAACAACAAGCTCTCAGCAAAAATCCCAAATTTCGGGTGCCCAGATTCACCCCATGCCCGCGCTCGAAAATCACTAGACACGTGGCGCCAATCTAGGGTGCACCCGAATCCTGATCGCGCCGTCCAGAGCTCGGCACGCGCCACCCGACACGGCAGTTGGCACTAGCCAATCCGCACGCGCCACGTGGCAGGCGGAGTGGGAGCGTGTGTTGACTGTACCGCGCACGCCGTACCTGCAAGATTGGTCCACTCCCAGGCTGCCACGTGTCCCACGCCACACAAATCCAAGCTCAACACATGTCCCTGTTGACCCGTGGTCCGCAGGCTATGGTCTGAACATTCGAGCGCCCGAATCATGGATTTGGGCGCTTGAATCCTCCCAAAACACAAAAATATGTGTTTTTTTGATCGAATTTTCGCGCTGAGTCCGTTTCTTGCGTCCATTTGAAGCGCAAACGCACTTGACACACAAAGATAGGTGTCTACATGCTGCTGACCACGTAGCCAAATATTACGGGGATTCGGGTCACCACAACTATGCCTCAATGTATCATGCTCAAATGGATGAAAACATATAATGAAAATGCTATGCAACCACTCGCTCACGAGGTGCTCTCATATCGACCCAATCTATCTGACTACCATATAGGGTCCAGTCAAACATGCGCCCCCTACTACTCCAACATAGGGTGTCCCAAAGGACTATCTCAATATATGCAAAACTGCCTCAACAGCCCAGCATCCAGAGTGGCACTCGAAGGGAGCGACCCCACCGAGGAAAAAATAGCGTATCTCAATCAAGTCAACAAGTGGCTCATGTAGGCTATAATCAATCCACGAGAGATATGAGTGACTTCCATTTCGAGATTGTCCTGGGGAGATCCCCCAAAACAAAGGTAAGACTTGCCTGTCAAAAGCGAACAAGAGGTAAGATACAGTGTAAGGAATCAACCAGATCGAAAACTCAGAATGCTCAACTAGCTCACAACAAGTGTCGGAGAACTCTCAACGACTCATAACCACTGTATCCCTAGAATCATAAGACACTAGAATCTCAATATACTAAACTATAAAAATCTATTCGCCCCCAGGTATGGATATAAATGCAAGCCATACTACCCGGACCACTCATAACCCTCTATTCGGGTAAAGATAAAATAAAAACCACGTTTTAGTTAAAAACAATATAGTTAATTTTATGAAGGTTCTGATGTAGTTCAAACAGTGAATAAACAACATTTTCTAGTGTCTAATAGTCTAAATATCATGGCAAAAATGTCAGGGTTCCATAATCATCATTCTATAATTTTTCAGGCAACTGTCAGATTTTACCAGTTATACCGATAGCTAAAATAAGCATGCTGAAAATCTAAACAATAGATCTAGAGGGAATTTCATAAATTTCGAAAGAATTCCAACCTACCTGGATCGCTATCCACATGCAGCAAGAAGCCGAAGTAGTGCGATGCTACTCACTGTTAAGAAAACTGCCGGAATGGTCCCTCCGCAACCCGCACTCGGACCACCTTCATCTTCAGTCCAAAATATCCCAAGAAGCACCAGTACACTCCAAAAAGGCCTCATAGTTGAGTGCCTCACCCTTAGCTCAAACTCACGCTCCCAAGTCCCCAACACACAGCACACTCAAAACTTGAAGCTTAAATTCTTCACAGTACAGTGAACAGGGTAACACCAAAATCCTCTTCTGTTCACTTCACTCTAAACACAAGAGCTGCACCTCACAACACAGGGAAAGGGAGGAAGGAACCACTAAAAACCAAATCCTACAAAAATACTCAATCAACCAGGCAAAATGAAAATACGAGGAAATCCACAAAAACTCGAAAAACACACTACGTACTTCAATTCCCGTTGCACAGGGATCCAATGGAACCCTCCTCAACAGGATCAACTTCCCACCTTGCTCACGACCAACACCGCAGCGTCGTGCCGAAGGAATTTCCGCAATTTTTCCCAAGTTGCAGTTCCACAGTGCAACTTCCAGTGCTACAGTCGCTCAAGCTCCTTCTCTAGTACTTAGGCTGGGAGGGAGGAAGAAGAAAATGGGGAAGGAGTAGTGTAGTGGCCTCAGGCTACTCCCCTTAAGCTGGAATCAACACATGTAGCATGAAGCCTCCAACATCAAATCTCAAAGTAAAATAATCTGCGGAACAACTCGAAGCACTAACCTGTCTCACGGCAAAATCCGCGTTTCGGGCGCCCTAAACTAAACCCCGGGCACCCTAAACTTCGTAGCTACAGTGTTAATGGGCACTCCCCGGCCGCCCGCACTGCTACAATAGAGGGCACTAAACCTCAACATAGTGCACTCTCAGTTCTTCAACCCTGCATGTGCCCTCACCCTGCGCCCGGTGCTACAATACAGCACCCCAAACTCCACCACCTACACAAAAGGCACAAATCTCGAGAAAATCACAGCCAATCATCCTCCGGGGGCTTGCAACAGTAATTTTCGGGCATCCTCAAATAGGATCCACAAATGTGTAACTATTTCGGACGTCCGGAAAAATCTTTAGGGCGCCCGAAACATCTGGAACTTCAGTTCCTTGCTGTTTGCGGTTCAGAGTCCGTTTTGCGCGCTTTTTATGCATTAAATGGCACTCACTTGATCTGGGCATCTCTAGATGTCTCGGTCAACTAACAAGGACACAATCGAACAGTTATAAAGCCCCGGTACTCTACACGGATAAATCCGCTCCGTTCAAATTCGAGCTCGGATAAAATTTTGGGTATCCGCATCTATTAATATCCCTACTCTGGTGAAGTATATAAACCTACATCTCTTTAATGGATGATATCACTTATTTTATCATCTAAGCGAGTAACTTAAAATAGTAGAGTATATAAATTACTATATCTTATCAAGTTTCATTTAAGACAAAATTTATGTTTCGTAAGTAAAGTACAAGCTTTCTGGTCAAATTTATTTGATTTTGAGCCACCCTAAAAGTCTATAGATAAAAATGAAGTTTTAAACCACTTTTAAGTTAAATAAATACTAACAAGCATCACTAAAGCGAAAACCCCTATCCGAATCTGAATTTCAATGACCTCTTGAGGACCATTCTTGCCCCTCTCACCTCGCGATTCGACTTAATGATTGTTGCTTGCTAGTCATTCTCTATAAATACAGGTTACCGAATATTCAAATCAGTGCCATCATAAGAGATATTTTTATAATAGAAAGCTCATGATTTCCTAATATGGGATTTTTTTTAAACTAACCTTAAAAAATATTAATATTTGCAAAGTAACCCTTGTAAATTTTTTTTTGCAAAACTAACCCTGCTTTTGCCAGCAGGGCGCAACGGATGCGGGATGACCTGAAGGCGCTGAATCGTTCAGCGTCTTCACAAAAACCCTGTGAAGACGCTGAATGAATCAGCGCCTTCATACTATATACTGAAGGCGCTGATTCATTCAGCCCTTCAGCACATACTATTAAGGCGCTGATTCATTCAGCGCATTCAGCATATACTATGAAGGCGCTGAGGACTTGGCTAATTTTCGTGAAAATTGGCTAAGTCCGCAGAGATAACTGCTAAAGGCGCTGAATAGTTCAGTGCCTTTAACATCATATGTTAAAGGCTCTGGTTGGTTCAGTGCCTCTAACAAATATGTTGAAGGCGTTGAACCATTCGGCGCCTTTAGTGTTTTACAAAAAAGGCGCTGAGTAACGAAATTCTTCTCTTCTATAATTTGTTAAACGATACATTCTCGTCTCGAAACTAGTATATGTACAATCAGAAGGTATCACGATTAATTTTTTTCGACCGCCGGTATATTTTGGACCATTCTCATCGATAACTAACTGTCCATCCCAATGAACACTTAGCGACATGCGACGATTAGCCATTTTAACTACAAAAAAAATTAAGCACTTTAAAATACTAATTTGAACTTCACCATGAGAGAGCGACAGTGAAACCTCTCACAGTGAGATCTCACAAGGTAATGCTAAGGGCGACAGTGCGCGATCTCACGCGAACACAGTAAAATCTCTCGCACAGTGAGAAATCCCTCACTGTGAGAGAACCCTCACAGTCGGTTCTCTCACAGTGAGGACTATGAGAGTTCTCTCACAGTAAGGGATCTCTCACAGTGAGATAACTCTCTCATTGTGAGAGATCCCTCTCGGATCCCTCACTGTGAGAACAGACCACACTGTGAGAACAGAGGATCCCTCACTGTGAGATAACTCTCACAGTGAGGGGATCGCTTACTGTGAGCGATCTCATAGTGAGGAGATCGCTCACTGTGAGCGATCTCACAGTTCTCTCTCTCACTGTGAGAGGATATCTCATTGTGAGAGATCCCTCTCTCATAGTGAGAGAGAAAGAGAGTGAGAGAGAGAGAAGAGAGAAGGAGCGAGGCTCACAGTGAGAGATGTAGAGAGCGAGAGAGACGGCGACGGCAACAATGTGCTTCCTCTCGGCGATGGCGACAGGAGCTCGGCACTGTGCGGGAGAGGAGATCGACATTGTGCGGGAGAAGAGATCGGCACTGTGCGGGAGAGGAGATCGGCACTGTGCGGGATTGAAGAGAGGAAACGAGGAGATCGACACTGTGCGGGATTGAAGAGAGGAAACGAGGAGATCGACACTATGCGGGATTGAAGAGAGGAAATGAGCGCACTGCTGCCCGCGCGGGTGGGTATAGTGGTGAAGAAGGCGCTGAATCGTTCAGCGCCTTTAACATAAATGTTAAAGGCGCTGAACTATTCAGCGTTTCTAACAAATATGTTAAAGACGCTGAATAGTTCAGCGCCTTTAACATATTTGTTAGAGACGCTGAACCAACCAGCGCCTTTAACATATGATATTAAAGGCGCTGAACTATTAAGCACCTTTAGCAGTTATATCTAAGGACTTAGCCAATTTTCGTGAAAATTGGCCAAGTCCTCAGCGCCTTCATAGTATATGTTGAAGGCGTTGAATGAATCAGCACCTTCAGGCTGAAAGCGCTGAATGAATCAGCGCCTTAATAGTATATGCTGAAGGCGCTAAATGAATCAGCGTCTTCAGCATATAGTATGAAGGCGCTGATTCATTCAGCGTCTTCACAGGGTTTTTGTGAAGACGCTGAACGATTCAGCGCCTTCAGGTCGTTCCGCCTCTGTGGCGCCCTGCTGGCAAAAGCAGGGTTAATTTAATTTACAATTATTTTTTTACAAGGGTTACTTTGCAAATATTAATATTTTTTAAGGTTAGTTTAAAAAAAAAGTCTATTTAATATCGTCGACTTAAATTTATGATAAGAATGTCGATGGATTGTGAGGCGAAGGGGAGCAAGGATGGCCTTCAAATAGGTCGTCAAAATTCAGATTTAGAGAAAGGTTTGCGGTTTGGCGATGCTTATTAGTATTTATTTAATTTTAAAATAATTTAAAATTTTAGGTGTTTATTGTGGCTCAAATTTTTTTAAAAAAATATTACTAATACACTCTTAAAAAAATACATATATATCTTACCTCTCATTTATTTTATAATAAAATAATTTTTACTAATCACGTCAATAACACTAGAAAAAATTCAAAAATTTTTATACTTAGATAAATAGATGTAGATCCGAAATGAGATAATATAAATAACATTGCTCAAATCTATATTTATATAAATAACATTGCTCAAATCTATATTTATATACCTATATACCTATATCTATATCTATACAAACTATAAATTGCCGGTTTCTAAAAGCATACGTGTCGGCTTCTCCTTCAATTCACTGACGTGTCTTCTATTTACGGTTCGTTTGTCCCGAGGCTGTGGTTCGTTTTACCCGAGGCTACCACCAAACCATCTAAAAAAAATATTCACTTTTTTTTATTCAATTTATTTATTCCGAACCTACCACCGAACCATCTTAAATATTTATTTACAATTTTATTTTTTCCGAACCTATTACCGAACCACTTCTTAAAATTTACTCCGAACCTACGCTATTCCGCGCCTCCTCGGTACTATACCCATCCGCCCATTCGCCTGCTTTTTCTCTCTCCTCGCGATTTCTCTTCCCCAGGCTATCTCCAGTGCCGCATCAAGCTCCTAGCCGCGGCGCTCGCCATGGTCGTAGTGGCCGCCACCACGCAGGCTCAGGGCGCCGCCCCCGCCGCCGCCCCGACCTTGCCGCCCAAGGCTGCGCCCGTCGCTCCTCCCACGGCGCCACCGACCCCAGCCCCGGCCCCCACGGCCCCAGCTCCGGCCCTCAAAGCCCCCGCCCCGGCCCCCTCCATCTCCCCTTCCGCCTCACCCCCGGCACCCCCTACCTCCTCCTCCCCGTCCCCCTCCGAAGCCCCTTCCTCCCCGGAGACCCCCGCCTCCGCCATCTCCGCCCTCCGCCCCGCCGCTCTGCTATTCTCCGCCGTCGCCGTCGCCTTCGCCTTCGCCTTCGCCTTCGCCTTCGCCTTCGCCTTCGCCTTCGCCTTCGCCGCCTTCTAGATCGACCTATCCCCCCTCTTCCCCGAGGATCTGATAGTGATTGATCGGTCGCTTGCTTCATTATTTCCACATTATATATTATGTGATTTTTATCATTCAGATCGGATTCCTTATTTCCCTTCATCTTCTTTTTTTTTGTATTTTTTTTTTCTTTTTGGGTTCAGTATGAGCTGGAAATTTCTATGATTTCAATGAGCTTACTGTATTTTCATTCATATTTCTTAGCCTGGTATTGATGGTCAATTATTTTTTGTACCCACGAGAAATTAAAGTCTGGTACTTTTATTTTTCTCAAGTTCTTATTTTCTACCTAATTTGATTTTTAGTGGTGGTTGGACTGTCAATGGTACTCTGGATCTGCATGACCCTAGGGTCCTTGCAATGGCAGCAGCACAACGCCAATTCCTTGAAGCCGAATATGATGATTATGCTGGTACAAATGGCAGTGGTGCTGCCTTTTGTCGGTCTGCTGCTTTAATTGTAAGTTCATTATATGAATTTTAGTATTTCAATTTTGCCCATTTGTCCTAGACCAATATTTTTTCTTCACTTAATGATAATGGTTTATGCCCTAATAAATTCTGAACGTTGTTTGAAGCAAGTGATGAAGGTCCTAGATATCATTAATATTTGTGGCTTTTAGCTTGAATTTTGGCTTCTCCTAGAGTGGAAAGTTAATAATTACACTGCATCTATTTTGAGCCATATTAACTGTTTTTCTTTTCCAACATCTAGCATTTGCGAAGCATAATTAAATGTTTTCTTTTATAGATTTTTGGGATGCAATGATTAAGAATGTTTTGGTTAGCTTGATCATGTTCTGCACTAATAAATTTTTAATTTTTTCCGTTTGTTTTAGTTCATGGCTCTTCTGCTGCTTAGGCATGCATTGGTCTTCACTAATGGTGATGAAGAGGATGATGACATTTCCGTAATTTTCTCAGTGAGTGAAAAATCTCAGAATATATTTCTGATATCTTTTTTCTGTTTTTCATTTGCCTTTTCTTTTTTGTTTGTATTTGTGATGCCACTTTGAATATTGCCAGCTCTTTCTACTGCGAGTTGCTGGATTTCTGCTTCCATGCTACATCATGGCTTGGGCCATTAGTATCCTGCAGCGCCGAAGACAAAGACAGGTTAGTATATTTCTATTGATTATATTTACATTTCATAATCAGGTCAAAAGGATATGCTTCGATATATTTACGCCATCATAATTAGGAAAGCAGTTCTTTGTGATTGGCTTACAATCGGATGGTCCGAGGGTTGGCTTCCGTTTGATGGTCCGTCCGATTGGTTTCGACAGGTTAATTTAATTTTTAAATTTTGTAGTGAAATTGGCACCAAATAGGGAGGATGGTTCGAATATTTTGAAATTTTCAAGAGAATTTCTAAGATTTTGTAGATTTTAAAATTTTCCGATTGGTTTCGACAGGTTAATAAAGAAGAGGAATTTTTAATATAAAAAATTAAAAATAATCATAAATTTAAATTTACTTTGTGTATATAAAATTTAGTATTAGTTTATTAAAAAGAATTACTATTTTGCAAATGTAAATTTTAAAATTTTAATATATATAAGTGTTACATGAGATGGTCCGAGGGTCGGATTCTTTATATATATATATATATATATATATATATATATATATATATATATATATATATATATATATATATATATATATATATATATATATATATATATATATATATATATATATATATATATATATATATATATATATATATATATATATATATATATATATATATATATATATATATATATATATATATGTTAGATTAGATCTTTATTTCTCTGTTAGATTTTTTTTTCTCTGTTAGATGTTTAGATTAGTATTAAAGCTGTACCAGATGTAAAAAATTATATTTGGTTTGATAAAGAATAAAGAAAACAAAATTATATTACTTAACTTAAAAAATTACTCTTAAAAAAACTATTTCTTAAATAATTAATTAAATTTATATTATTTGATTTTTAGTCTGGTACTTTTATTTTTCATAAGAAATTTAAGAAAGTCTGGTACTTTTATTTTTCATAAGAAATTTAAGAAAGTCTGGTATTGTCAATGAGCTTACCTAATTTGATTTTTAGTTTTTTCTTTTAAAATATTTTCATAAGATTTGCTATGATGTTCATTTAATGGTGATGTGATGTGGATTCCTTCTCATTTAAAGTTGATTTGATGTTTCTAAATTTGTTTGAGGATATATGTTTTTAGAGCAACGCTACATGTACACCCCCAAAGGGGGTGTACATCTTACACCCACCCATCTAAGGGTCGGAGGGTCACTTCACAAATTGTGAAGTGACCCCTCACCACACCCCACCCATTGGATGGGTGGGGTGTGCGATGTACACCCCCAAATGGGGTGTACAAGTAGCATTTTCCATGTTTTTAGTATATTCATCAGATTTAGTACATCATATCTTAAGATATGATATGTTAAGCTCATAATATCTAAATATAAAACTATATATATATTTTAATATCTAAATATAAAACTATATATATTTTAAAAATTAGTTTGTAGTAATTAGTTTTCTTTGCTTTAAGATTTAGATAATAATATACAAAAAAAAATAATGTGGTATAGTAATAAAATAGGGGTATCATCATATCATATATTAATGTGACATTAGAAGATTTGGTCCAGATTTTTTAGATTTGAATGAGAATGAGATCTTTGTATATCTATAATTATTAGATTTGATTCTGATGTGATATTAGAATATTTGATATGATGTTTTACTGAAAAATAGATTTGATTCTGATATGATATTAGAATATTTGATATGATATTTTACTGAAAAATGTGCCACACCTACCATACCTACTCCTTTCTTCATACTTTTCCTATAAATATATACATTGATTGATTGAGTCCTTTACTATTAACTCTTTCTATTTCAACGCATAAAAGGTAATATGATTGTCTCTGTAGAAAAATAATGATTCCTCAAAGATTTTAAACAGATTTGTATAGCTTTATTAGATTACAGTAGATTTGCTATCATATTAAATATATAATTCGATTTCGTTTTCCTAAAAATAGTTATTCTCCAACAGATTTTGACAGTTTTGTTACATTATGATAGATTTTGCTATCATAAGTACCATTTTCCTCTTCCCAAAATTCATGTGGCACCTGAAGATCTCCTATCATAACCCAAAAATTTGGAAGTGATCTGCTAAATTATGTATTGAAGAATGTGCCAAATTCTTTCACATAACATACTAAGCTAACTTTTAAATTATTATTATTAACTGATTTTATCATATATTTATTAATTTTCGGAATTATTCCAACTATGCAATTTCATAATTACTAAATTTTCTTTGTAATACTACAAGATTTGTTTTTAGATTGATGTGACAACTGAAGATTTCCTATTATGTCTCTAAAATTTGCTTTGAAATTGATGTGACCATTGAAGATTTTTGAAAGTGATGTTTGTTTTTATTCATAATTATTAGACTTTAGTTTGATGTGATATTAGAATATTTTTCTGAATTTCATAATTACTAAATCCTCTTTGTAATATTACAAGATTTACTTTGTGGGTGATGTGACTACTGGAGATTTCAGATTTTAGATTTAGATTTAGTGTGATATTAGAATATTTCATATTGTTTTGAAGATTGTGCCAGATTCTTTTAGGATCTATATCATGATGCAAATCTACTAATAAAATTTGCTATCATTTGTTATCATCCTATTAAATTCTATAGATAATATATATCTATTTTATAAAATGATATAATATTAGCAGATTACTATCATAATTATTAGTAGATTCTATTTGGAGATTTGCAAGCTATTATATATATATATTCATTAGTCATTCCAGGTTATAATTACTACTTTTAACTGATGTGACCTCTGGAGATATTCTATCATACTACTAAATTTGAAAATAATGTTTGTATATTCATAATTATGTATTGAAAAATGTGCCAGATTCTTTTATTATATATAAGTGTATAAGTATATAAAAGATTTGGTGAAATTAATAGTTACATTAAAATATTATTATATATCACCTAAGATGTAGGAATAAATTAGTAAATTAATAGTTACATTAAAATATTATTATATATCACCTAAGGTGTAGAAATAAATTATTTAAATATCTAATATGTCTTATTTTATATCGGTTAAGTTTTATCAATTAATATTTTGCAATAAATATATTATATATAATATAAGATAAAATTTTGTAACATTAATATTTAAATATAATATTTAAATATATGATTTGATTTGATTAATGCTGTTTTCCTAAAAATGATCATTCCCCAAAAATTTTGATTTTGTTAGATTATAGTAAATTTGTTATTAAATTAAATATATATAATTTAATTTTATTGATGTTAAATATAATATTTAAATATATGATTTGATTTGACTTATATCTTTTTTTTCTAAAAATAATGATTACTCAAAGATTTTAAACAGATTTGTATAGTTTTATTAGATTACATTAGATTTGTTATCATATTAAATATATGATTCAATTTCGTTTTCTTAAAAATAGTTATTCTCCAAATATTTACAACAGATTTAGACAGTTTTGTTACATTATGATAGATTTTGCTATCATAAATATCATTTTTCTCTTCCCAAAATTCATGTGACACCTGAAAATCTCCTATCATAACCGAAAAATTTGGAAGTGATCTGCTAAATTATGTATTGAAGAATGTGTCAAATTCTTTCACATAACATACTAAGCTAACTTTTAAATTATTATTATTAACTGATTTGATCTTATATTTATTAATTTCCGGAATTATTCCAACTATGCAATTTCATAATCACTAAATTTTCTTTGTAATACTACAAGATTTGCTTTTAGATTGATGTGACACCTGAAGATTTTCTATTATGTCACTAAGATTTGCTTTGAGATTGATGTGACCATTGAAGATTTTTGAAAGTGAGATTTGTTTTTATTCATAATTATTAGACTTTAGTTTGATGTGATATTAGAATATTTTCCTGAATTTCATAATTACTAAATCCTCTTTGTAATATTACAAGATTTACTTTGTGGGTGATGTGACTACTAGAGATTTCGGATTTTATATTTAGATTTAGTGTGATATTAGAATATTTCCTATCATATTGTTTTGAAGATTGTGCCAGATTCTTTTAGGATCTATATCATGATGCAAATCTACTAATAAGATTTGCTATCATTTGCTATCATCCTATTAAATTCTATAGATAATATATATCTATTTTATAAAATGATATAATATTAGCAGATTACTATTATAATTATTAGTAGATTCTATTTGGAGATTTGCAAGCTATTATATATATATATATTCATTAGTCATTCCAGGATATAATTACTACTTTTAACTGATGTGACCTCTGGAGATATTCTATCATACCACTAAATTTGAAAGTGATATTTGTATATTCATAATTATGTATTAAAAAATGTGCCAGATTATTTTATTATATATAAGTGTATAAGTATATAAAAGATTTGGTGAAATTAATAGTTACATTAAAATATTATTACATATCACCTAAGATGTAGGAATAAATTAGTAAATTAATAGTTATATTAAAATATTATTATATATCACCTAAGGTGTAGAAATAAATTAGTTAAATATCTAATATGTATTATTTTATATCGGTTAAGTTTTATCAATTAATATTTTGCAATAAATATATTATATATAATATAAGATAAAATTTTGTAACATTAATATTTAAATATAATATTTAAATATATGATTTGATTTGATTAATGCTGTTTTTCTAAAAATGATCATTCTCCAAAAATTTTGATTTTGTTAGATTATAGTAAATTTGTTATTAAAGCTATTAGTGGATTTTCCTATTAATTGTAATGTCAAAGGGAAGTCTCCTATAGAAAAAAATTTGCTCATCAAATATGAAGAACAACTGCAGTCTCCTACTGCTCACAAAGAAATTAACAGAGATTTATTTACAGAAACACCACCAGATGTAGAAATTTCTTCCAGGTATTTTTCTATCATTTATGTTAAGTAATATTTTTGATAAATTTGTATAAATATATTTTTTTCGCTTTTTTAACTTTAGTAAATATTTTTATGATCAGCTGAAGGCATTTTGTCGATGATATATCTGAAATACATCATCGTAAAAAACTTCGCCTTACGTAAGATATCTAATCTAAATTACTTTTCTTAATTATTTATTTATGATTATATATATATATATATATATATATATATATATATATATATATATATATATATATATATATATATATATATAACATTAAATTTTTTACATTAATTGTAGGTTCGATGAAGAAGAACTTTCTGATAGAGAGACAAGATGAAGCATTATATACTACAAACAATTTACTAATATAATATTTGTGTGCTGTATATAATATATGCTGTTTAATCTTTAATACTTAGTTTAATATTTAGTATTTGCATTTTTTTTTTATAATTTTAAACTATAAAGTATTTAAATTTCAATGAAGGATACTTTGTTAGATAAAGTGATATTTAGTAATTCTCAAAAATATTGTCGAAATTTTATATTTCTGGCTTTTCAAAATATATTGACATATTTTGTAAGATTGTATAAAATTTTTGTAATCTTTCAAAGAAACTTTAAATTAAATATAGTATATCTAATTTTTTCTATCTTTTAAATATAATAATTGTTTTTATATTTTTCTAAAAAACTAATTATAAGCTATTTTTAATTTTTAAATTTAATAAATTATGTTTAATATCTAATTATTTTTTAGTTCCCGCAGCGAAGCGCGGGTATTTAACTAGTAATATATAATTTGACAATTTTTTTAATCCACCTGGCATGTTTTCTTTTGCCTCTCCAGATGGAATGGAATCCCATCTTCCCTCCTCATCTCTCTATCCTCTCTCCTCTCTTTTCCTCTCTCTCCTCTCTTCTCTCTCTTCCCCTCTCTCTCTCTTACCTCTCTTTATTTCTTTCAATCTTGTCCTTCTCTCTCTCTCCTCTCTTTCTCAATCTTAAAATTTTTCTTAAAATTGAGAGAAAGAGAGAGAGACAGAGAGAAATTGAAAGATTTTTTTTTTAACAATATTAATTTTTTTTTTAAATGTTAGACTATATTTTTTATATTTATTATTTTGTTTGAAAGGTATTTTTTTTAACAATATTAATTTTTCAATTAGCATTATGTTTTTTTTTAAAAGATATTGTTTTTTTAACTGTGTTGTTTGTTTTTTAAAACGAAGTTTTCTTTAATAACATTATTTTTTAAATGATATTTTTTTTAAATGGCGTTGTTGTATTTTTTAGCTACATTATTTTTTTTTGAACTGAAATTTGTTTTAAAAAATTTTAAACAGGTATTATTTTTTTATTTTTTTTGAAAGGCGGTATTAGTATTATTTTTTAAACATGAGAGACTCCATTCCAACTGCCATAGTTAATTTGACTGGTATTAATTATAGTAGTTGGACCTTCTCATGCATATGTAATTGCAACAGTTAAATTAGCTGCATCAAACCAAACTACAGTTAGAAATGAATGTAATCAAACAACCCTAAATAAAAACAAAAAGTGAATAAAGCTTTTCATGCATATGCAATCGCAAAAGTTGGACTAACTACATCAAACTAAAACTGTAATTGAAAATACATATAACTAAACAGCCCCAAATGAAAATAAAAAGTGAAAACTAAAACTGTAATTGAAAATGCATTCGACTAAACAGTCCCGAATGAAAATAAAAAGTGAATAAATATAAGAAGTGAAAAAATATAATTGATGCTTCAAGATAAATTTATATTTATAATATATATTTTATTAAAAAATTTATTATTATTTTTTATATTATTTTTTAATAATAAAATTATTAAAATTACTCACAATTTTATTAAATTATAATATAAAATTAATAGTAATTTACTTAACCGTGCTAGTAAGTTTTTACCTGATAGCTTGCTGCCGATGCAGCAAACCCCTTCATTTCCCCCTCTCTCTCTCTCTCTCTCTCTCTCTCTCTCCCAGCACCCACCAACAATGGCCGTAGCACCTCTCCCTCTTCTCCTCTCTCCTCCTCCTCCACTCCTTCCCCCTCCCCCAACCTCCTCCACCTTCTCCTCATCCTCCGCTTCCACTGCCGCCGCCGCCGCCGCCGCCGCCGCGCTCTCCACGCGCTCCGCCGCCGCGCCGTCCCCGCGTGCCGCCGCGCTCTCCCCGAGCGCTGCCGCGCAGCTCCACGCGCGCGGCCTCCGCCTCGGCGACCCCTCCCTCTCCGCGCGCCTGATCGCCCACTACGCCGCCACCTCCTCCTCCTCCGCCGCCGCCGCCGCCGCCGCCGCCTCCCTCCTCTCCTCCGTCGCCCCCGACCACCTCCTCGCCCCCTTCGCCTTCAACTCCCTCATCCGCGCCCTCGCCTCCTCCTCCGACCCCCGCGGCCCCGCCCTCGCCCTCGACCTCTTCCTCCTCATGCTCCGTTCCCACCTCCGCCCCAACGAGTTCACCTACCCCTTCGCCCTCAAATCCGCCGCCGCGCTCGACCTCCTCCCCCTGGGGCACCAAATCCACTCCTCGCTCCTCAAATCCGGCCTCTTCCCCTCCAACGTCTTCTGCGCCAGCGCCCTCCTCAACCTCTACGTAAAGCTCGCGACTTTAGGCGACGCCCGCTTGGTGTTCGATCGAATTCCCCACAGAACCGGCGTTACATGGAACTCAATGATCTGCGCCTACGCACAAAATGGGTTCTTGGAGGAGGCCCTGAGGTTGATGGATTCGATGGCGGAGTCCGGTTTGGATGTCGGAGTTTCTAGCTGGAATTCGATTGTTGCTGGTTGCGTTCGATTCGGGGATGCCGAGCTCGCGCCGGATGTGCTCAGGGAGATGATTTCAGCTGGCGGGGTGAGACCCAACCCTGCTACGTTCAATACCCTGCTTCCGATAATCCCCTTTGTCCCTTCCTTGGATCGAATTGAGGAGTTGCATGCCTTTGCTTTGAGGAATGTGGAAGTAGTAGGTTTTGATTCGGTAGATATTGATAGGTTGTGGTCATCGATTGCTTCTGGTTATGCCTTCCATGGATGCATGAGCTACGCTTCTCAATTGTATCGTAAAGTCTCATTGAAGACATCCCAGTTGTCGAATTCGATGATCTCGGGGTTTCTTGATTCCGGGCAGACACACGAAGCGTTTGATGTATTCCGTGAGATGGCATTTCAATGCTGTCGTGAAGCGCAAAGTCTATCTCCAGTTTCACTCACCATGATCCTTCCGGCTTGTCATTGGTTATCTAAAAGCGGTTTGGAGATCCATGCTTATGCTTACCGAAGAGGAATGCAATCCCATACGTCCGTGAACAATGCTCTCATGGCCATGTATGCCAAGAGAGGCGACAGAGAAAAGGCTGATAAGGTTTTTCAAGAGAGTCCAGAGAAGGACGTCGTGTCGTGGAATACAATGATTTCGAGCTGTGCTATGACTAATGATTTTGATAGTGCATTCGATCTTTTTCAGGAAATGCTTGCGGACGGCATTAGGCCTGATGAGTACTCGTACAGTTCTGTGCTCAATGGATGTGGTTTCTTAGCCCATCTCAGACAAGGAATGGCCTTACATGGCCAAATTTCAAAAGCCGGCTTATATCATTCTTACCCAGTCGTCCAAAATGCTTTAATGGATGCTTATGGGAAGTGTGGGTGTATCGAGTATGTTCAAAAGGTCTTTGATGAGGTAGATGCTAAAGATACTATTTCTTGGAACACTATCATCTCATCTTACGGTTTCA
The DNA here is from genome assembly GCA_029204045.2 of Tillandsia leiboldiana. Classification (NCBI taxonomy): domain Eukaryota; kingdom Viridiplantae; phylum Streptophyta; class Magnoliopsida; order Poales; family Bromeliaceae; genus Tillandsia; species Tillandsia leiboldiana. Next base: position 3,775,442 of record CM055083.1, read on the forward strand.
ATACTCGCCCTCATGAGGCCATATCTCTCTTTCATAAGATGCAAGAGTTAGGTTTTAAACCCAATCGTGTCACCTTCATTGCGCTCTTGTCGGCTTGTAGCCATGCAGGTTTGATTGATGAGGGTTTGCATTACTTCAATACGATGAGGAGCCACCATGGAATTGTTCCTGATGTGGATCACTGTGCTTGTATAGTAGATACTTTAGGAAGAGCAGGTCAGCTCGATCGAGCTTACCAATTTATCAAAGATATGCCTATAGAGTCTGATGATTGTGTATGGGGTGCTTTTCTTAGCTGCTGCAGGATCCATGGAAATATTGAGCTAGCAGAAATTGCCGCCAAGAAACTTATTGAGTTGGACCCACAGCATTCAGGCTATTGGGTTTTGCTGTCAAATGTATATGCGGACGCTTCTAGGTGGAGTGATGTGGCAGTTGTGCGAGCGGCCATGAAGGACACTGGTGTCATAAAGTGCCCGGGTTTTAGTTGGATTGAAATCGGTGGCAGTGAGGTGCACAGGTTCCTCACTGCCGACAAGTTCCATGCACAGTGCGATGATATTTATTTGGCTCTTGATGGATTAACGGAGCAACTGATAGATGAGGGCTATGTGCCGCTCTTAAAACCCAGATTCGTTGTTTTTGACCAGGAAACTGAGAAAGAAGACATCATAGTTGGCTGAGAGAGCTTTATCGAATTACAGAGTAAAATGAGGTCAAATTGTAAAGCAAAAAGGCAAAATTAACTCGGACAAACTAGCGGACTGGAAATAGATGTTGCAGAGAACTTCAGGATGACTCTTAGTTTGATGGTCTTACTATTGGCATCATAGAGTGATCAGATGCAGAAATAAAAAGTTAGGTCCTGAAGTGATGGCTGTTTTCTTGTTCGAATTGAACTTTTTACGACAGATAGGCATGAGACAAATCTAAAGAATATTTGAGAAAGTGGCGAGAAGACAGAGCACAACCATTTACATGGTTTGGCTTTCAATCCTATATTTATGGGTGAAGATGGAGAAAAGTTTTCACTATGAGAAAAGATGACAAATCATAGGGGTAATCCTAGCCCTAGTAGATTCAAAGGGCTTGATGGCCGGTACTCGAGCTTCCAAGTTCAAAACCTAATTGCTTTACATTTCTAACTGAGTTCTTTTCTTGAAAAAAAATGAACGACATGGGTTGCATGTTACCCTTCTCTCAAAAAACAAAGAGCATGTGCAAAAGAAACAAATCATAATCTAATGTAAAAATGCGAAAAGGAACAGAAAACTAAAGAGAATGTCGGGGATCAAATCAGTACTGCATGGGCTTTATCTCTGAACCTCCAGAGAGGCCAAGGGGGATTCAGGCTTGGACTTTGTTGGAGGCCATTGTTGCAACTATTGACCTCCAAAGAAAATTTGCCATTCGAGCTTTTTCTGAAAAATTTTGGACTGCAACATCGTGTTGGGGGCTACAAAATGGGGACACATGTAGCAACATTTTAGTGGTGATTACGTGCCGAATGTCACGGACTTGAGCGAAATCGCTTGTCGAGTCCATACGGCGCTCGCCTTCCTGCGCGAAGTGAGCAAGTCTGCCCCTCTTCTTGCTAATTAGGACCTATTCGTCCTAAGACTAAGCGCAAGAAAGAGAGGATTTGAGGAATGTTGTATTATATTGCTCGAAGTAGAAAGTACAATTAGATTCATGAGAAAAGAGGGTGGAGGGCACAACCTTATATAGGCCACTTGCCGCCCATAACGCAAATAAAAAGACGCCAAGTGGCGCAAAACTACAAGCCAAAAAAGAAGGCTACAAGCTCCTAAGAGATACGTACTTAATCCTCCTTCTAGAAGCCCTAAGAGGCTCTTGACTCTTCAGCATCGGTGCCTATCGCCTCGAGATTCATAAAGATGCATCTAGAAGGTTATAGCAAAACGCAGAAATCTCCCTTGGAGTTTTGGTGATTGCAAAGGAGAAATCAGCAGAAAATTCAGAATCCCTGAAACAAAGCTGTAACTTTCCGTGTGCCCTAATTGCTTGATGTTCAAATTGATGGTTTACTTCTTGATCTGTGAAGGGATAATGTGGTATTATTTGTATTTCCTGAAGGCGGGAGAGCTTAAGTTTATCTAATGTTGCTGTGAATCTTTTTGCACATTGTATTTATTGGGTTGATGGTGCAGTGCTTGAAGTAGTGAGTATTAAGCTTCATGTGGTTTAAGGACCAAAGACTTGGGCTGAGATGTTGCTGGTTGTAGTTGCAGTTTTTGGTAATTTATAGGGCCATCTGATGCATTCAGTTCAAAATCTTTGAGTTGTGGCATATTTGTGATATTGTGATGTTAGAAGCTGATGATGGGCAGCTTGGAAGAAGGGTTTCGGTTGGCTGTTGAAATGAAGGCTTTTCTTTACATCCTATTTTCTGCTTTACAAGTTGGAAAGTTTCTTACAAAAGTTCTTTTGCTAACTCTGCGCATGAGTAGCATTTGTAGTTATTCGTCCGCATTTTGTCCTGCAATGTGCCGAATACCATCAATAGTTGATGTTTGTTTGTTTGTTTTGTTTGTTCATTTTCCAAGTTTATATTTCTATTGGTTTAGTAATCTTCAATTATGTAATCTTTTGGCTTCAATTGATATCCACTGTAAATTGAGGAAATCTTCCCTGAAAATTATTACAACTATAAATATATGTACTGAATTAATACAACTATTACATTCTACTTTGCTGTTCCACTTAAGTTGATGTTCTTTCTTGTTCATTTCCTCTCTTGCATCTTATATAAATCTTAACCATTACCGGCCATCTTTACAAATCATTAACGCTTTGATCAAGAGATATCTGATGAAAATGCAATAGACCAATATCAGACCTTTTTTTTTCCTCCAAATAACTCTATAAAACTTTATAATTGGCTAAACAATCCTCCAAAAAATTTATTCGGCCAAATAAATAGTTTTTGGCCAACTAGGCATCATGTAGAATAATTTTACCAAAAGCGATAGATAGCGAATGAATGATTCTGCAAATGATTCACCCTTTTCTAAATGTTTTATTAAAGCAGTCGATCGTTCCGTACTTTTAAAAGATTTCTCCCTCAATCGTTCAGTATCTTTTAAGATGATACGAAATTGTTTCAAATATTTTAAATTTTATTCACAATCAATCTGTATAATAAATTCCTATTAAATATTTCAAATTTCATATAGTTCAAATCGTTGGACAATACATCCTTGCGCTCTAAAACCCTGATAGGTAAAGCACGAATTCTCTTAAGTATCCTATTTAAGTTGTTGGAAAGATTTGTAAGGAAATTTTTAAAATAATATTGTTGATTTGTCTTTTGGCTTTTTGGTGAATGGATACAACTCTTAGTGAATGGACGCATCTCTTCGTAAAGAGATGTATTTCTAATCAAAGGGTGTGACTCTTGGTAAAGAGATGTGACTCTTGATAAAGAGATGTGATTCTTGGTAAAAAGATGTGACTCTAATCAAAGGGTGTGACTTTTAGTAAATGAATGTGAATGGATGTGATTCTTAGTGAAAGGATATGGCCTTTGGTGAAAGGGTTAGGCATGAAAGGACACAACTTTATAGTATGTCTCTTCGTGAATATGTCTGTTGGAATTTATTTGTACATTCAATGAATTTGAATGAAAAGTCACAATTTGAAAAGTCACTTAAGCACCCGTTCGTAGTTTATATAAATCCTTAGCGTTGACTACTGAACAACAGTTGAAAAGAGTTCAAGTCTCCATTCATAATAATTTCTTTATTGTTTCTTATTCTGTTTCTCTTTGACAACTTAATCGAGTGAGTGCTCAAAGGTCCAATTTCGTGTGTGCAAACGTAATTGGGGTTTATGCTTCATTGTATCCTGGGAGGCTATTCGTTGACCTGTTGCACACCTAATTGATCAAATGGTGGGGACATATTAAACCTTAAGGAGAGTGGCTTTGCTACACGCCTTGAAGCCCTTTTTTATCTTTCTACTTCATATACACTTTCTACACATAAAAACTCCCCTGACAGGGACGAGAATTGAGCCAGAGAGCTCTTTCCTGTTTGCACATGCGGGTAAGGCTACCGTTGTCTAAACCCAAATTTTTAATTGCACATAAAAACCATTTGATATAGATGAACAAAAATACAATGATAATGTAAATAACAAAAAAACAACAATCTTAAGGCTTAACTCCGAAGATGTTAACTGCTACTCTACGGGAGATGGCAACAAACTTTATGAGACTAGAAAGATTCGACGGCATGGACTTTAGGCGCTGGCAGAAGAAATTATTTTTCCTTTTTTCAACTCTCAAAGTTGCTTACGTCCTCACTACTCCAAGATCAGAAGAAAATGATGATGAACCTATTGCACAAACTCGCACAAGACAAAAATGGGATGAAGATAATAATATATGCCGAGGCAACATACTAAATGGTATGTCAGATGCACTTTTTGACATCTACCAAAATGTGAAAACAGCTAAAGAACTATGGGAAGATCTTGAAGAAAAATACAAATCCGAGGATGCCACAAGTAAGAAGTTTCTTGTTAGCAAACTGAATAACTATAAAATGGTTGATAGTAGATCTGTTCTTGATCAATTGCATGAAATTCAACATATACTCAATCAATTTACTCAACATAATATGAATATGGATGAATGTATTGTTGTGGCTTCAATTATCGATAAACTTCCTCCATCATGGAAAGACTTTAAGAAAAGTTTTAAGCATAGAAAAGAAGAAATTACTCTTAAAGATTTGGCCAACCATCTTTGCATAGAAGAAGAATATCGTATGCAAGATGCAAGAAAGGAGCAAGATGCTCAATATGCCAAAGTTCATGTGATGGAGGACGAGTATAACAAGACCCGTCAACCCACAAAAGAAAATCGAAAGAGAGTCAAGCATCCGATCAACCACAACACGACAAATAAGAAAAAGAAAGGTGCATGTTTCTATTGTGGTAAACTGGGCCATTACAAAAAGGAATGTCGGTTTCTCAAAAGAGAAAATGCACTGGATTCCAAAAAGAATTTTGTGGCTATTATATCCGAGGCTAACATTCTCGAAGATGACGGAGCTTGGTGGATTGATTCGGGTTCCACAAGGCATGTGTGCAAGGATAGAAGTTTATTCAAAACCTATGATGCAGTGGAGGATGAAAATGTTCTCTACATGGGCAATTCTTCAACAGCACAAATCAAAGGAAAAGGCAAGGTGGAACTCGAGTTCACATCAGGAAAATCTCTCACTCTCACCAATATGTATCATGTACCCAAAGTTAGGAAGAACCTTATTTCAGGAAGTCTTCTTAATAAATTTGGATTCAAACTTGTATTTGAGGCCGACAAATTTATTTTGTCGAAGGATGGAATTTTTGTGGGAAAAGGATATTTGTATGAGGGCATGTTCAAACTCAATATTATTAATAAAATGAATGATTCTGCCTATATAGTTGATTCTTCTTTATGGCATAATCGCTTAGGACATGTTAATTATAGAGGATTATATGATATGGCTAAATTAGAATTAGTCCCTAATTTTGATAGTAAATTGGAAAAATGTAAAACTTGCATGCTTACTAAAATTATTAGTAAACCGCTTCCTAAGATTGATAGATATTCTACTCTACTAGATTTGGTGCATAGTGATGTTTATGACTTACATAGTTCTCCTACAATAGGTGGAAAGAAATATTTTGTTACATTCATTGATGATTTTTCTAGATATTATTATGTTTATCTTTTACATTTGAAAAATGAAGTGATAGATAAATTTAGAATCTTCAAATCTGAAGTTGAGGTGAAATGTGAGAAAATGGTTAAATGCCTGAGATCAGATAGAGGAGAATACTATGATCCAACCTTCTTTGAGTCCATTGGTATTGTACATGAGACCTATGCACCTTGTACTCCACAACAAAATGGAGTTGCGGAAAGAAAAAATAGAACATTAATGGAAATGGTCAATGCTATGCTTTCTAACTCTGGATTAAGTTTTGGATTTTGGGGTGAAGCTTTATTAACAGCTTGTCATTTACTAAATAGAATCCCAACAAAAAGGAGTAATAAAACTCCTTATGAATTATTCAAGGCAAGAAAGCCTAATTTAATTTATTTAAAAGTTTGGAGTTGTAGAGGGATTGTGAGGGTTCCAGAACCTAAAAGAAAGAAGCTGGGCGAAAGAGGAATTGAGTGCATATTTATCGGGTATGCACAACGTAGTAAAGCATACAGATCTTATGTGATTGAACTGAATGACTTCATTGAAATCAACATGGTTTTTGAATATAAAGATTATGTATTTGATGAAAATAGATTTGTTTCAATTCCTAGACGCAAAGAACTTATTGTGAGCAAAGAATCCTCTAATGAGAAAAATGATCCTGAAATTGAAATCCCAGAACTTAGAAGAAGTAAAACAGTTAGATATGCTAAAACATTTGGACCAAATTTTTATACTTTTCTAGTTGAGGGTAGTAGAGAAATGATTAAATAAAGTTTTCAAATTTGTTTAAACATTGACTCAGACCCCACAACATTTGAGGAGGCAATGAAATCTCCTGATGTCGTTTTTTGGAAAGAAAAGATAAATGATGAAATGGACTCAATTTTGGCCAACCAAACATGGAAAATAGTTGATCTTCCATCTGGATGTAAACCCATTGGGTGTAAATGGATTTTAAAAAAGAAAATGAAAGTGAATGGCACCATAGATAAATTAAAGCCATGACTAGTTGTCAAAGGGTGTAGCACCCCGTACTTTTAAATATTTTATTTGATGCATTTTTTCCTTAAGTTTGGACTTTTTCATAAATATTAATAGTTCAGGGGCCTGACAGCATATTGTTTAATTAAATCCCTATGACTTATACGTATCATTCTTTGATTAAAATTGATATTCCGATACGACTTTTCTCTCTCTCTTTTCTTGTGTCGCCCGCTCCCATCCGCACGCGCTCACGCTCGCGGGATCTTTTTTTTCGTGCCGTCATCCGTCGTCGTCGCCGCAACCGCCCTTCTCAAGTACAATCAACATCTTTCCTTCGCCGTCGACGGAATCTCATCGTCGACGTCGTTATTTTTCGTTCTTGAAGAGGTTCCGGTGATTGACTCTCTGTGCATTCTCGGCCGGATAGCTTCTTAGCCTAGAATCTACTTTTAAGGTAAGCGACCGAACACCCGTTAGTTTTTTGCAATACAATATAGGAAAATATTTTGATTATAAGAAAATTTACATTTTGTAGATTTTAAAACTAAGGATTAAGTATATTATTATACATTCTGAAAATTAAGTTTTAAATTCGATTGACAGTTTCCTTTGGTAAAATATTTCTAAAATTAATAATTTGTTCTGTAAATTAGTGGCTGGGTAAATATTTTAAATTTATGATGTCTCTTGGTATTCTGCTATACTAATGTTGGTCATGTCAATATGTACTCTGTTTTAGAAGCTAGCTTCGTCTTTGTATTGCGCCTCTGGGTGCCTGCGCTTTTGAGCGCCTCTGTTCTGTATATGCGCCTTTGAGCGCCTGCACTTTCGTGTGCCTCTGTTTTGTTTTGCGCCTACGGGTGCCTCTGGATCTCGCCAACGGATCATTTTATATAGTTAGTTACCGGAGACTTATTTACTTTTATTTTTGTTTGATTGTCGAAAGAAAATTACTTTGTTATTTAATAATCTCTGTTTTTCGAAATTTTGAAAAGAATAGACCGGTTGCTTAAATTAATTTATTTCAGAATTTTTATTATTTATTTCGTTGTATGCTTAATTCGACTAATATGGTGTATGGTTGCTTACCCAGGTACCGAGACTATTTTACCGAGCGGGGACGGGTCCGAGTGAACGCTAGATGTAGTCGTCGTCGAGTCGTTCTTTTTATTTGTTCATATTTAGTGTAGTTAGCTAGATATGTTTGATTAAACTTCCTATTTAGCATTTAAATTATTCCCTTATTCTTCTTTGTTAATTATTAATTATGGGATCTGTTGAACCAAATGTCCCTTTAGTATTTTCGTTGAAGACCTTAGTTTTTTAATCGTAATAATTTGTTTGATTCTGATCTTAATTTTGTCATTGCCCAATAAATCTAGTTTTTCGAATTTGATAATATTCTTTATGATCATCGTTGTGTGTGTTCTCTGTTTGATTTTGTAGCCTTGCATATTTGCTTATCTAGCAAGTACGCGGCGTTTGTTACGCTTCGGTTCGGGGCGTGACAAAAATTGTGGTATCAGAGCCCTAGGTTTAAGATTTTCTAAGACTATTAAGGTGTAGATACGTGAGAGCTTTAGGACGTGTGAGGATGGGTAGATATAGGTTTATGTTTGACTTTGTTTCATCTTTTACTTTTTTTGTTTAATATTCTTTATTTATATGTCTTATGATCTTTTCCTTGTTAAGATGGTGTCTCCGACTCGCCGTACTAAGACCAATAATAATACTTTGTCGGCGAACCTCCACGTTATGGACATGCGAGATTTTGATGTGATTTTGGGGATGGATTGGCTTTCATCCCATTTTGCTACTTTGAACTGTCGAGAGAAGCGGGTGGATTTCAACATTCCTGGGGAGGTAGACTTTGCTTTTCTCGGGAGTGGAGCTTACACCCCACCTCCGATCATTTCTTCCTTGCAAGCTACTCATCTCCTAAGGAGTGGTTGTGCTGGATTTGTGACCTTGGTGAAAGATCTGAATTCAAACACTCCGAGATTAGAAGACATCCCGGTAGTGAATGAATTTTCAGATGTATTTCCCGAGGACCTTTCTGGGCTACCTCCGGATAGGGAGATCGAATTTTCTGTCGATTTAGCTTCGAGAACAGATCCTATTTCTAAGACGCCTTACCGGATGTCACCAGTTGAGCTCAAGGAACTGCAAGTGCAACTTCAGGAACTTCTGGACAAAGGATTCATTAGACCCAGTGTCTTTCCTTGGGGTGCTCCAGTGCTTTTTGTTAAGAAGAAGGATGGTACTATGAGGTTATGTATTGATTATCGCGAGCTAAACAAAATGACTGTGAAGAATCGATACCCCTTGCCGAGAATCGACGGCCTATTCGATCAGCTTAGAGGTGCAGAAGTTTTCTCCAAGATTGATTTACGATCAGGATACCATCAGCTGAAGATCAAAGCCGAAGATATACTGAAGACTGCTTTTCGCACACGTTACGGGCATTACGAGTTCTTGGTAATGCCTTTCGGATTAACCAATGCTCCAGCTGCTTTCATGGATCTGATGAATAGAGTTTTCAAACCTTTCTTAGATAAGTTTGTAATAGTCTTCATAGACGATATTCTGGTGTATTCTAACAATCCAACTGAGCATGTGAAACATCTCAGAATGGTTCTGGAAACTCTTCGACAAAGAAAGCTTTATGCCAAATTTAAAAAGTGTGAATTTTGGTTGCAAAGTGTTTCCTTTCACGGACATATTGTGTCTAAGGAAGGTATTTTCGTGGATCCTAAGAAAGTAGAGGCAGTGGAGAACTGACCGAGACCTAGCAGTGTCACAGAGATCCGAAGTTTTGTGGGTTTGGCGGGATATTATAGAAGATTTGTAGAGGGTTTTTCTCACATTGCTGCACCTTTGACTCACTTGACCAGAAAAGGAGTAAAGTTCCAGTGGTCAAATGATTGTGAACAAAGTTTTATGGAATTAAAGAAGCGTCTAGTATCAGCACCTATCCTTACCTTGCCTATTAGCGGCGAGGGATTCACTATTTATAGTGATGCTTCAAAGAAAGGGTTGGGATGCGTCCTGATGCAGAATGACAATGTGATTGCTTATGCTTCGCGTCAACTGAAACCTTTCGAGGAGAACTACCCGACTCACGACCTAGAGTTGGCAGCCGTAATTTTTGCATTGAAAATTTGGAGACATTATCTCTACGGTGAACCTTGCGAAATTTTTACTGATCATAAAAGTCTGAAGTACATATTCACACAGAAGGAGCTAAATATGAGACAGAGGAGATGGCTAGAATTGTTGAAGGATTACGATGTGACCATCAAGTACCATCCAGGAAAAGCTAATGTTGTAGCTGATGCTCTCAGCAGGAAATCAATAGGAAATATTGCGACACTGATGACTTCTCAACAACATATTTTGGAGGACCTCAGACGACTCGACTTAGAAATTCGTATCTGTGGGTCTGAAACTCAATTGGCAAATTTACAGGTTCACCCTACATTGATTGATAAGATCAAGTCAGCCCAGACAAGTGATCTACATCTTCAGAAGACTCGACAGTTAGTGGAATCGGGAGCACAATTGGAGTTCAGGATCCACGAAGATGGCTCTTTGAGGTTCAGGGATCGGTTATGTGTTCCCAAAAATCTCGATCTCAAAAATGAAATCTTGAAGGAAGCCCATTATTCGGGATATTGAGTACACCCTGGAGGAACCAAAATGTATAGAGATTTAAAGGACGTTTTCTGGTGGAGTAACATGAAAAGAGAGATCACAGAATTTGTAGCTAAGTGTTTGACTTGCCAGCGTGTGAAAGTTGATAAGCAGAGGCCAGCTGGCTTACTACAACCCCTTCCAATTCCTGAGTGGAAATGGTAAAGAATAACAATGGATTTTGTTACCAGACTACCCAAAAGTGAGAAAGGCAACGATGCAGTTTGGGTGATAGTTGACAGATTGACTAAGTCGGCGCACTTTTTGGCTATAAAAACATGTATGACTTTGGAGAAACTAGCAGAGATTTATATTGCCCAAATAGTACATCTGCATGGTATTCCAGTTTCGATCGTGTATGATCGTGACTCGAGATTTGTGGCTCACTTCTGGAGAGGATTACATAAAGCTTTGGGAACCACACTGGACTTCAGTACCGCCTTCCATCCGCAGACGGATGGCCAGTCGGAGAGGACAATCCAAATTTTAGAAAACATGTTACGGGCTTGTGTTATCGATATGAAAGGCTCTTGGGATTATCACCTACCATTTGTAGAGTTCGCCTACAACAATAGTTTCCATGCTAGCATACAAATGGCTCCTTTCGAAGCTTTGTATGGAAAGAAATGTAGGTCTCCTCTATTTTGGGATGATGTAGATGAAAGAAAAATACTTGGTCCAGAGATCGTTCAACGAACCATTGAGAAAGTTCATTTGATTAAGGAGCACCTCAGAGCAGCTCAGAGTCGGCAGAAGAGCTACACGGACAATCGTAGACGACAACTTGAATTTGAAGTTGGAGATCATGTTTTTCTTAAAGTGTCACCTACAAGAGGTATTTTGCGCTTTGGAATTCGTTGGAAGCTTAGCCCTCGTTATGTATGGCCTTTTGAGATACTTGAAAGAATTGGTGACGTGGCGTACAGACTTGCTCTCCCGCCGTCCTTAGCTGGAGTGCATAATGTCTTTCATGTCTCTATGTTGAGGAAGTACGTCCACGATTCGAGCCATGTAGTAGAGCCTGAACCTTTGCGGCTTAGAGAGGATCTATCTTATGATGAACAACCAGTGCGTATCGTAGACCGAAAGGAGCAAGTTTTGAGAAGACGGACTATTCCTTATGTTAAAAATTAGTGGAGCAACCATTCCGAACGGGAAGCTACTTGGGAACTCGAGGAACAGATAAGAGCAAAACATTCCGAACGGGAAGCTACTTGGGAACTCGAGGAACAGATAAGAGCAAAACATTCCGAACGGGAAGCTACTTGGGAACTCGAGGAACAGATAAGAGCAAAACATCCTCAGCTCTTTGAGAACTAAGGTATGTTAAGTTTAGAGGACTAAAGTTTTTTTTAGAGGGGGAGGATGTAACACCCCGTACTTTTAAATATTTTGTTTGATGCATTTTTTCCTTAAGTTTGGACTTTTCATAAATATTAATAGTTCAGGGGCCTGACAGCATATTGTTTAATTAAATTCCTATGACTTATACGTATCATTCTTTGATTAAAATTGATATTCCGATACGACTTTTCTCTCTCTCTTTCTTGTGTTGCCCGCTCCCATCCGCACGCGCTCACGCTCGCGGGATCTTTTTTTTCGTGCCGTCATCCGTCGTCGTCGCCGCAACCGCCCTTCTCAAGTACAATCAACATCTTTCCTTCGCCGTCGACGGAATCTCATCGTCGACGTTGTTATTTTTCGTTCTTGAAGAGGTTCCGGTGATTGACTCTTTGTGCATTCTCGACCGGATAGCTTCTTAGCCTAGAATCTACTTTTAAGGTAAGCGACCAAACACCCGTTAGTTCTTTGCAATACAATATAGGAAAATATTTTGATTATAAGAAAATTTACATTTTGTAGATTTTAAAACTAAGGATTAAGCATATTATTATACATTCTGAAAATTAAGTTTTAAATTCGATTGACAGTTTCCTTTGGTGAAAATTTCTAAAATTAATAATTTGTTCTGTAAATTAGTGACTGGATAAGTATTTTAAATTTATGATGTCTCTTGGTATTCTGCTATACTAATGTTGGTCATATCGACATGTACTCTGTTTTAGAAGCTAGCTTCGTCTTTGTATTGCGCCTCTGGGTGCCTGCGCTTTTGAGCGCCTCTATTCTGTATATGCGCCTTTGAGCGCCTGCACTTTCGAGTGCCTCTGTTTTGTTTTGCGCCTACGGGTGCCTCTGGATCTCGCCAACGGATCATTTTATATAGTTAGTTACCGGAGACTTATTTATTTTTATTTTTGTTTGATTGTCGAAAGAAAATTACTTTGTTATTTAATAATCTCTGTTTTTCAAAATTTTGAAAAGAATAGACGAGTTGCTTAAATTAATTTATTTCAGAATTTTTATTATTTATTTCGTTGTATGTTTAATCCGACTAATATGGTGTATGGTTGCTTACCCAGGTACCGAGACTATTTTACCGAGCGGGGACTGGTCCGAGTGAACGCTAGACGTAGTCGTCGTCGTCGAGTCGTTCTTTTTATTTGTTCATATTTAGTGTAGTTAGATATGTTTGATTAAACTTCTTATTTAGCATTTAAATTATTCGCTTATGCTTCTTTGTTAATTATTAATTATGGGATCTGTTGAACCAAATGTCCCTTTAGTATTTTCGTTGAAGACCTTAGTTTTTCAATCGTAATAATTTGTTTGATTCTGATCTTAATTTTGTCATTGCCCAATAAATTTAGTTTTCCGAATTTGATAATATTCTTTATGATCATCGTTGTGTGTGTTCTCTGTTTGATTTTGTAGCCTTGCGTATTTGCTTATCTAGCAAGTACGCGGCGTCTGTTACGCTTCGGTTCGAGGCGTGACAAAGGGTTTACACAAAAAGAAGGTATTGACTATTTTGATCTTACGCACCTATTGCCAGATTAGTTACTATTAGAATTTTGAAATACTTAAAAAAGATAATGAACTATGGAATTTTCTATAGTGGATATCCAATAGTATTAGAAGGTTATACAGATGCCAGTTGGATAACAGATCATGAGGATCATGCATCCACAAGTGGGTGGATATTTTTATTAGGTGGAGGTGCGATTTCTTGGGGTTCCAAGAAACCGACATGTATAGCGGATTTTACCATGACAGCATAATTTATAGCACTAGCATCTGCTAGTAAGGAGGCGGAATGGCTAAGGAATTTATTATATGAAATTTCACTTTGGCCAAAACTAATGCCACCGGTATCACTACATTGTGATAGTGAAGCTACGCTCTCAAGAGCATATAATCAAGTATACAATGGGAAATCAAGACATATTGGATTAAGACATAGCTATATAAAACAATTAATATCAGATGGCATAATTACCATCGATTTTGTAAGGTCAAGCCAAAATTTGGCCGACCCGTTGACTAAGGGACTTCCAAGAGCATTGATATTTAAGACATCAATGGGGATGGGTCTCAAGCCCACATTACAAAATCACCAACGATAGAAACTCAACTTAACACTTGAAACATCATCGAGTCTTAAGTTCAATGAGCCAAAGTATATCATATGGAGTGATTGCATGCACTATAATATAAAATTTTCATTCTATGTAAAGTGCTTGGTATCCGTATTGAAAAGGAAGATTGAGCAAATGAAACTCTTAATAGACCTATAGTAGTATTTTGCTGAAGTGTTAAATATGGGACACTTCCGATAGAGTCTACCTATATGAATGTGAAGTGCGGCCGCTTCTAGGAGTTAAGGGCTTGACTCTGACAGCATTCATGAAAACAGGATGTAGACACAAGGCCATAAAAGTGTCGGCAATAAAATAGAGGCACTCGATTGATTATAATTTCTATGTGTGAGATATGTCAGGTTATTCAAAAATAATTGTTGGTTTCAAAGACTCGTCTACCATTCAATTATGGCTAACTTTGATGTGTCTTCACTAAGTGTAGGTTCAAGTTTTAATACACCTGCACCTATGCATAGAATTTTGTAAAGTTCTCAAGATTTTTTTTTTGATTCTTCTTGAATATATTTTGTTTTATTTTGATTTTGCATTTTGATGTATTTTAAAAATTGGTGGGGAATTGTAAGGAAATTTTTAAAATAATATTGTTGATTCGTCTTTTGGCTTTTTTGTGAATGGATACAACTCTTAGTGAATGGACGCATCTCTTCCTAAAGAGATGTGTTTCTAATCAAAGGGTGTGACTCTTGGTAAAGAGATGTGACTCTTGATAAAGAGATGTAATTCTTGGTAAAGAGATGTGACTCTAATCAAAGGGTGTGACTTTTAGTAAATAAATGTGAATGGATGTGATTCTTAGTAAAAGGACATACCTTTGGTGAAAGGGTTAGGTATGAAAAGACACAACTTTATAGTATGTCTCTTCGTGAATATGTTTGCTGGAATTTATTTGTACATTTAATGATTTTGAATGAAAAGTCATAATTTGAAAAGTCACTTAAACATTCGTTCGTAGTCTATATAAATCCTTAGCGTTGATTACTGAACAACAGTTGAAAAGAGTTCAAGTCTCCATTAATAATAATTTCTTTATTGTTTCTTATTCTGTTTCTCTTTGACAACTTAATCGAATGAGTGCTCAAAAGTCTAATTTCGTGTGTGCAAACATAATTAGGGTTTATGCTTCATTGTATCCTGAGAGGCTATTCGTTGACCTGTTGCACACCGAATTGATCAAACGGTGGGAACGGATTAAACCTTAAGGAGAGTGACTGTGCTACACGCCTTGAAACCCTTTTTCATCTTTCTACTTCATATACACTTTCTACACATTTGATCCAACAAGATTCGTGACCACCAACCATTTTTGAAGGCGACGAACGATTTATCGCTTTAATAAAAAATTTCACAAAATTATTTGAAAAAAAAATCCCAAAAATCCCATTTCATTTTGGCAAGTGATAACATACTGACATAATTTCTACAATTCTACTATAAATAAAAAAAGCGTAATTACATGCTTGTGCTCCAATTCCTGTTGGTGTTGCAGGCGACCCTCAAATAGCAAACAGGCCCTTTGTTCAATCAGAATAGTCTTCACAAGCTTGAACCTGAAGCTGATTGACGAAAATGCAGCACCGATACAATGAACGACGGCTGAGCTAAAGATATAAATAAATTTTGCACTAGAGTCTTGAAAATTCAAAAGAATATAATGAATACAATATGAGCTCACTAAATATTCTCGTCGGTGGAAGGGTACATAATGCCGAAAACTGTACGGAAATTCAAATGAATCGAAATAACTCCTATGAACGGGATTCTACTTGTAAAAAATTTACAAACTAATGACACATCTCCACTGATTGAAAACCACCACTACAATTACCAACAAACAAACTTACCCACAATATAAGATACAAACATCCGAAAGAAAGCAAATAAAACTCTCATCTAACATCCAATCTTCACCCAAATGGCGATGGCACCGGAGCTCCCGCACCAGAGTCTGACCTCTTAATGCTCCCCATACCACAGATAATGCATCCCGGCGTGGAGAGCGCGGAGAACTTCACCCCACATAGATCACAAACATCATGCCCAATTGTCGACAGGCGGCTGAGAGTGGCGGCACAGAATTGCGAGGGGTCTTCAAATGGATCGATCGATTTGTTTGATAGCCCCCTTTGGTTGCACATCTCTATCAAACTTCTAAGCTCGTCCTGCTTGTTTGGCGGCGCTTTAGAGAGGAGCTGGTCGAGCATCTGCTTCGCATATGTGTAGTTCTGCACCTCCATGTTCCTCTTGATGGCAGTGCGTATACAGTTAATGCGGTGCTTCGCTTGGAGCGGCAAAGAGGCGAGGTGGCGAGAAAGCCTCGCCATCTCGTCCTTGGCGCTCAGGGCAGCAGCACCTTGAACCTTTTGGAGACGAGCGATTTCCTGTATTGGAGAAGAGAGGTGTTATGATTATTAAGCTTTAGGGCATATTGGATCGCAATATTGATCTTATGACGATGGTGAAAAGGAGCACTTAATTTTGGATCTCTTGGGCAATATGTGTAGATTCACCATTTAAAATGACCACAATCCACCCATCTAACCAAATTAAAGCATTCTCATGTCAAAGTACCACAGTTCTTAGTCTTGGTTGCTTTTGCATAATAGCAACTGAATAGAATGAATTCTATCTATTGATAGCTCTAGTAGGAAATCAAACAGAAATAGAAATATGCGTACAATGTTTGTCATGACTAATGTAATTGCAAGTCATAACCTAATGAGTAAAAGGTATGCATGTTCCCAATCGCAATTACTTGAACATACAATACATCAGAGAGTTATTCAGATTATGACCACTAGAAAAAATTTGGCCCGTAAATTGAAGTCCTTCCGGGCGAATGGAGCATAAACATTTTGTTTCATAGTGAACATTTGAGTACCGAACAGAAAGTACCAATAATATGAGATCTGCACTAACACATAGGACCAATGGTTTGTTTTACTGAGTTGAACGATACCTGAAGTAATGCAACAGCAATCTTGTATTGGGCACAAATAGTGGCTTGGGCTTTGATATCATCTCCACGAGATTGATCTTTAGCAAGGGCCAAGAACGCCTCATCCAAACAAGATAATGCATCAGGAAGTTGGTTCTGCTCAAGATGAGCAAGGCTTGTCTTGAAACATACTGAAGCAGAAGCACCGCGAGGTACCTATAACACAAACAATAAATTCAGAAATAATCAAGCAACAGAGGATGATTCTGAAATTCTTGAAAGCAAAGAAAAAAAATCCAGTAAACTGCAGCAAGGATTGTCAACCATTTTAGGACCAAAAGTCACATATTGGCAGTTAGACAACGGCTACAAGGATATATCTATCCATTTTCATCCAGGAATTTAATCATAGGGCAAGACTGCAATGCAACTGCAAAGGTTCAGAGCCTAGATGCAACAATCTGCTAAAAGTCTGAGGATCCTGGTGCAATTTTGCCTAGCAAATTTTACCTGGCCAGGGCGCACAGCAGTCGGTTGAGCTGGCTGTTGAGGAGGCTTCGCAGCATTAGCCCCTGGAGCTTCAAGAGAACTGAGATCGATTGGCTGTGAAGAGATCGGAATCCGGGAAGAAACAGAAACAGGCTGTGAAGAAACAGCGGCCGGCTGTGGCGGCACTCCGCCATCAGGTAGCCCAATTGACTCAAAAGGAACACTAGGCTGCTGCGAAAACTGCGGTGGTTGTGCCGTTTGAGGTGGGACTCCTCCATCAGGAAGGCCAATGTTAGTCATCATGTTCTGATTCACATTCTGACTGGTAGCTGCTCTATTTCCATCTACGACCTGAGCACCTTGATTAATTCTCGACAAGTAAACTCCTGGAGGGGGCAACGAAGCCGCAACGTGAAGCGATGAGATAGTGTTCTTGAAAAAGTCCTCTGGGATCGGCCCAGCTGATACTCCCATGCCCGTAGCCATTGAATTGGGCTGAGCTGGGCCTTCTGCGGTTAAAGAATCAGTTCCGAACATGTCGGGAGCAGTACTTGGCATGGTAGCAGTAGCAGGCGCAGGTTGCATAGAAATCGGAGGAAAATCCTGAGGACCTTGCAACGGCTTAGTCCGCAAAGGAGGGCCCAGACTGAACTGTTTTGTGGCTTCTTTTAGCTTGTTGACATCTACAGTAGAGCCAGAAATCGGCTTATCACGAATTCTAATGTGTATTTTCTTCGTTTTTGACGTTGTATCGTCTTCATCGCTACTTCCACCATCCACGACACCATACAAAGACTTCTTAAACTCTTCCTCTGCCTTTGCCTGCTCATCTCTAGAAGCAGCAGCAACTCCCAATTGCCTAGCGAGAGTATCCCCAATAGAATCGCCACCAATACTTTTCTTGTCTTGCACCAAAGCCAATTCAGTAGAAGCTGCAGGCTTGTTCTCATTGCTCTCTCTTGTGAATACTTGGACCAAGCTCTTCTCACTAACTTCCACAACATTACCTCTCCCCCTGATCAAACCCAAGTAAACACCAATATGATCCGCTACAATGGCAGGAATTCCGCCTTCGCTGGTCTTCATGTAAGGCATGACCTCCCCTGCTAACTCCCACTGAGGTATACTCTTCATATTTGTTGTAGTTTTGATTTCCCAGTTCCCACCGCCCCACTCTGGACCTTTAGGCACCATGCTCTCAGCGGCAAAGTTTGCGAAGATACCCTGTGTCCATCCAGTGGAACGGATTCTTAGAATTCTTTCCAAATATCGCCTTAGTTCTGAGTCAGTACCAGCTTCTTCTAGTTTCTGTGCAAGACGCCGCATGGCGCTAGGGTTCAGATGGCATATAAACAGATCGAGCATGCTTTCATAGTCTGCAATGACCTCGAAGGTCTCCTTCGCGCTATCAAACTGGCCGTACCTGATTATAATGAATGATTTACTTGTCATAATGCTCATGATGCAAGCAGAAAGCATGGTGTAAAAATGACAATAAGGAAGAGCAAGCGTTGGAAAATAGTCTTCTAACTAAAGTATTTTGGCCTCAGAAATGCAGAATAATGTAGAATGAGTGGTCTCAAAAATAGAATAATGTCGGATGGATTTCAGGAATTCAATGAACAAAAATTTAAGTTATTTGTGGAACACAGGTAATTGTTATTAATATTAGTTAATAGCATCAGTTACACTTAATACTATAGTAGCATAATCAAAGAAGAACAATAATTTATCCAGGAGACATGAAAAATGATACTAAAAAAACAAGGTGAAACTTCCAGAGGTTATAAAATATGCATAACAATTGAAAATTATAGGAGCTATGTGATAAATGAAGGATTTATTAATAAGGTCAACATACTTGATACATGCATATCCCAACTCCCGGAAACGATAGAACAATTGGGAGGTAGGGGGACACAGAGGATAATCTCTAGAGCGCAGGAATTCATCCTTCAGAACTGATAAAGCAGTAGAAAACCGAAGAGCTTTGATTGCATAAATGCAGCGCATCACCTACAATAGTTCAGTAGCCAGTCAAATAAAAGGACTACAAGAAAAAATATATCTTATTGATGTCAATAGACAGAGTAGCACTATGCTTACCTGTGTGAACTGGGGACCAGCTTGGGATAATGATACAGCAAGGTCTCCACATACAGGGGGGCCTTTAACCAATATATCCAGAGACCTTGGAGTAATGCGCAGACTATCAAATCTGCAGTAAGAAGATTCTTTAAAACTTAAAAGCTAAAATAAACACTTATTATGGTGCTGACAGAATTTCACAAACATATATTCGTACAGAAAAAAACAACATATACTGTATGACAACTAACTATGGATTGATAGTATAAAGTTGTAATAACTGAAATAAAAAGCACCTTGATGTTATCTGGTATAAGACCTCCGAAAGATCAATTTTCTGCTCAAACTGTTGCTGCATTGTAGAAAATCCAATGAGGATGGGCTCGAGAAGCCCTACAAGACAGCTCCTTATTTCAACACCCTTTTTCTGTCTAGGATTTATCTCTGTTGGGCTTACAAGCAATAGACGATCGTTTAGAGCACCAATTAATGCTGCATCAGAGAAATATATATTGTCATAAACACTGAACAATTAGCTTAGGAAACATAGTGCTACTAATCTAAGAAGCCTCGCATGGAAATCTAAAAATTTGGAGAACAACTCTGATTAAGAGGAAAAGAGGGAAATTGTGCACTCCAGTCTAGTTATTTTTGAGTTTCAAGTTTTGGGTATCATATGCATAAATATCCTTCTAGTTTAATATAAAGAAGTCAATGCAGTAATCAATAGTGAGTTGGTTGCATGATTTAATATAAAGACTTATGATTTATTGAGATAAGTCATGAAGGCCAACAGTCAGAGGAAGTGTAAATTGACTTGAATCCTACTTTATGTAAAGCGGTGAACAGCTTTGTCCTGCATGCCTCTTACATGAGCTCTATGGTTTATTAATTATTGGACGCTGTGTAAATAAGACTCTGCAGGCATATAGACCATATCGCAGGTCTTTCTTTATTCAGATAGCACTTCAATGATTTAGATATTAACTACAACGACCCAACCGCTAGCAATAATAACTCGTTGGGCCCAAAATTACCGGCCCAAAATACTTCAGCCCAGTTATTATTATTAGTGTGTGTGGCCTCAAATATTCCAATCAGAACCCTCTTTCCCTTCCGATATGGGACTACTGGGGCGTTACAAACTCCCCCCGTTTAGATCCTGATGTTCTCGTCAGGTCCAAACCAGATCACAGACATAGATCAGAATTACCAGACGATGTGAGATTTTAGAGATGGCTCCTGCGGGTTCAAGAGGGGGCTCCCACCAAATCCATAGCGTAGCATTTTGTCTCATATAGCACTTAGCTCTCACATTTTAAGCCGGTAATCGTCTCTGATACCAAGTATAACGACCTGACCCGCTAACAATAATAACTCGTTGGACCCAAAACCACCAGCTCAAAATGCTTAAGCATGGTTATTATTACTAGCGTGTGTGGCCTCAAATATTCCAATCATAACCCCTTTTCCCATCCGATATAGGACTATTGGGACGTTCTGGTTGGGAAAGGGGTTCTGATTGGGTATATATGAGGTCACACACGCTAGTAATAATAACTGGGCTTAAGCATTTTGGGTCGGTGGTTTGGGCCCAACGAGTTATAATTGCTAGCGGGTCGGGTCATTATATTTGGTATCACAACCGATTCATCAGCCGGAAGACCTCACATCTTGGGTTGTGTGTGTGATTGGGCTGGGCCTAAACAGGAGTCTCTGACATCCCAATAGTCCCACATCGAATAATAACTGGCTTTTTCTTGGTATGTAAGAGACTACGGACTCTTTTAATAATAACCGGACTTAAGCATTTTGGGCCAGTAGTTTGAGCCCAACGAGTTATTATTGCTAGCAGGTCGTTACAATTGGTATCAGAGACAAATACCAGCCAGAGGTGTGAGAGCTAAGTGCTCTGCGGTGCAAAGCCACTGCTTGAACCCACAGGAGCCACCTGTAGAGTCTCACATCGCCGAGGGTCTAAACATGGGGAGTTTGTAACGCCCCAATAATCCCATATCGGATGGAAAATGAGTTCTGATTAGAAATATATGAGGCCATACATGCTAGTAATAATAACTAGGCTAAAGCATTTTGGTCTGGTAATTTGGGCCCAACCAGTTAGTAATGCTAGCGGGTTGGGTCGTGACGTTAACCCTCTCAATTAATAAGGAGACTCAACAAGTTGTCCCGATCCTTGTTAAATTCAAGAACCTATTAGATAAATAAAAACATAGAAGACTCATTTTTCTCATGGAATGTATTTCAATCAAGAGAGGCTTACCAGAACTAGGGAAGCTAGTAGAAACAATTGTTCGGACTTTGCTATCCCACCCAAGCATATTGACTGCAGTTGCACTGGAAAAGAGTAGTGCAGGCCCAACCCACAACAGAGAGCGATAGTACAAAGAAGTTAAGTGTTCAAACAAGCAGCTGCATGCAAAATATATAGTAACAAGTGGGAAGCAAAACTACAGTAACAAGCAGCAAAGGATATTGATGGGAGTCCTCTATCGAACTTAATAGAATTGCTGGATAATATGTCCAGATCAGCAGAAGCGATCATCACTCTATTACTTGTCATTATTCCAGCGACATAACCTCTAAGAGTTTCTTGCCACTGAACCTGCACAGTTACATAGAATGAGATAAGAATAGTATGATATATTGCAAGATAAGAATAGTATGAAATATTGCAATATTATGACGTGAAAAGATAGCGTTTGAAGGTTTATCACTAAGCAAAAAGCACAAGCTTTGGGCATCGAAATAAGAGAGGGAAAAAAAAAGGTTTTCTTCCAGTGGAACCCTATTCTTCTCTTCAGAATTTCAAGGTACAATAATTTGCTACAACCCTACCATCAATATAAATTAACGTTTAAACCCGTTGTCTAGATAAAGAGACTATACTTCATGCTCATAAGTCATAACGTAAGTTCACCAGGGAAATCCACCATTATTTGGTTAAGAAATAAAAGAAGAATACTGGAAATGGTCATTAATATTGAATAATACTGCAAATCAGACAGATTTGATCATACTTTAGAATTGTGGTTGTAACTTGAAAGGAGATTGGTAAAGGAATCAGAAACTAGAGCCTGAAGTAGATAAAAAAATAAATAAATATATTAGTAAGAGTTTTGGTTTACATGTCTTGCCCTCTTATGATAGTAGAGTCAACTAAGAAATCTGACTACGCAGTAGTATAAAAGGTACCATGAAGAGAATCGATTGCCTTTCTTTTTTTATCAGAAATAACAGTAGCAGGATAACTGCAAGAACTAATATATATTAGATATGTAAATAAAACCATATTTGTAGCAAGCCTGCAGCAACAAGGTAAAGGTGTCTTAATAGATCTTAGGAAGTCCCAAATCATATTTATACAGTGTGATTATCAAGTCAGAGTCTCCAACAGTTCTGAAACTAGATACTGTGTTGCATTAGCTCATGTCAGATTTGATTATTCTTCCAAACCTGAAAGTTACAATACTTGAAACTAATAAAGGACAATATCTATCTTGAAATTTGCATAAGAAAGAAATATATTGCACATCTCGAAAACAACTAAGGCATTGGAATTTCTCATAAAAAAGATCTGAACAGTTTCAAAACAGTTCCAATGAAACTGTTTAGCATTTTGAGTTCTAGGCAAATCTTCAAGCTGCGATGATTCAAATTCTTGTCCCATACATCAGCTATCTCTCAGCCAGCAAAAGCAGAGGTTGGATACTCTACGTCTTGTACAACTAATTTGCTCATTTTACTCTCAAAAAACATGTAGAACGAGTACCAACATAGCAGAAAGAAAACCTAGAGAATAAGGCAATGCATACAATGACTGGCATAACTAGAGGTACAACATTGAACTAATCTGTTTTCACCCCCCATAAGTAAATGTAGAATCTGAATGCACAGAAGAGTAAGTAATAATAACAAGTACCTGAAGAACAGTCTCATTTGGCTTCAATTTAATAAACTTTTTCCCCTCAATTTTTGTTGAAATAAACTGCCCATCATCAGTTGATAGACGATATCCCTGAAGAAGTTTGGCCATCCCAATGTGATTTCCACGAATAGCATACAAAATGGTCGATTCTACAGTAAGGATAGATACCTCAGTCAGCAACAATCAGTTTTCTACTAAATGAAAATCAACAGAGAGTTACCTCATTAGTTAAATATAAGGATCTGATTTGACCAACCTAATGGAGAAGAAAATATGCGGTCAACTTCTGATTCAAAAACAAACTGAAGACGACCATAACTTGATCCAGATCTTTTATGAGCAAATGTGTTCTCATCAAGGGCTCCACTTTTTTCAGTAACTTCCTTAGATGCCATCTCAGGTAGAGATAGAGTATAAAGAATAAGGCCACTTTTATCTTCCTCGAGAATAGCATAATGGTTCTCATTAGGACCCAAAAATGCTGCATCTCGCCCTGCACAGGAAGGAAAAGAGGTGAGAAAATTAAGTAGCATAGTATGCCCATTCAAATGCACTCAAGGGAGATGGAAACCTTTCACTGAGCTTCCTTTACTGTTAACTGACTGTAGATCTGTTTGTTCCCAATAAAGAACAACTTCATGCACAACACCATTTGGAGCACTTAGTTCAAAAACGACTAAAAACAAGTGGTGCTTTGAACTGTAAAGCATGTTCTTAGGAAGGCATTCAACATTTCCTGGAATCTGAAAAATACTGAGAGTAAATCTCAATTTCACATGAATTTGCATAAAGCAAAGAATCCCAATAAGTACAATCACTACCGTTGAGTAAAGTTTCTTGTAAAGATTATCTGCTCCCGAAGAAAAATTATATGCCATCAGGTTGAAGCCATCCAAATAAAATGCTCGAAGAGGATAATGAAGGACACGGTTCTCCTTATTAAAGAAATTCAGCTCCAAGTGAAAAGGCTGAAACAAAATATAAATTGTTAATAAAAGGATGAACAAACTTTTTTGGAAATCCACATAACCAGGTTGTGGTTACTACCAGACAAACAGGGACATCTCGCAGAAGATGGCTAGAATCTGAGATTGTAATGAGGGGCAACCGAGATATCGGACCACTTTTGGCATGACCCTCCATGAAATGCTGCATGTTTTACTAAGTGAGAAACAGGATGCCGTACATTATCTATGTACATCTAGGGTCAATCAATTTAAAATAAAATATTAGATAATCAAAAAAAAAAAAAAAAGAAGAAGAAAAAGAATGCACAACCTGATAGAGAAAGCAATATATAAACTGTCCAATTTAGTCATATCAATTCCTGCACAGCATTCAGTTTGCCAACCATATATTTTATACCAATAAGGCTTGCCTTTCGTAAGATTCATCTTCGAACTTCTTCGTAAACAGACATTGAGAGGATTAATTGCTAGGAAGGAAAGTTATCAAGGCAATCAAGTAGCCATGAGGCTGACTGACCCTAAAATAATTATGCACTGCCTGGGTGTTCAGGCAAACCGTCCAATGAGAGGTGAAAACGGTTGAATATGGTCGGATTTTTGACAAAACCATATTCGCATCCATATTTTTTTTTGGATATGAATTCGGATGCGGATAAATATCGAATGCTAAATTTTCATTATTATATCTGCTTAAACGAATTCGGATTCAGATATAAGTCGGATTTTTATTTGGATAATAATACATAATAATATGCATATATAAATATGAACTAAAATTATTGCAAATAAAACACACAATGCAATTGAAAGTTCACATTCATGTTCAAACTTCATATACCTATATTTTATTCAATAAAATTTAATATTTTAATAGATATAAATATAATTTTAAATAAAATTTATAGTAAAATAAACAAAGAACAAAATAGAAAACCACTTTATCCCCCTACAATATATATTAACATGCCTCTTATCTCTTAGAGGTGAAAATGGCCAAATACGGTTGGATTTTGTAAGAAACCATATTCATATCCATATTATTTTATATTTTTTTCCGAATACGAATTCCGATACGAATATGTGTCGAATGATAAATTTTGACAACCATATTCACATCCTATCGAATTAGGTCGGAGTTTATCCTAACCACTTTCACCCCTACGTCCAATGCTTTAGGCAGTTTAGTATTGAAAAAACTTGGAAAACAAATCCTAGGATGACTAACTAATAATTTAGCTAGACTATTCTTGCTCTAAAACTTACAGTCTAGTTTACTGCATGCCATTAAAACATAAATAAAGGTCACTGATTTATAGCAAAGAAATGTAATACCATTTCACAAAACTTCGGCTACAAAATTAAAAACTACCACCCTATTAAGCAGTGCTTAAACAAAGATACAGGGAGGAATATACCAGAGCAATTCAGCTGTTATATTTACAAAAGCATCCTATTCATCTAAACATGCGAAAAATATTGAGGTAAGAAGCATACACTGTGAAGAAACGCCTTCCTTGCAATATCTGAAATGGTTAAATGACTTTGTCTGGAACACAAAAATTACACAGCAAAGTTACAAGTTGGATGAG
Source organism: Tillandsia leiboldiana (assembly GCA_029204045.2). Classification (NCBI taxonomy): domain Eukaryota; kingdom Viridiplantae; phylum Streptophyta; class Magnoliopsida; order Poales; family Bromeliaceae; genus Tillandsia; species Tillandsia leiboldiana. Next base: position 3,801,360 of record CM055083.1, read on the forward strand.
AATAAAATTTTAGGATATCATTAACTTCAGAAAATAACATTAGAAAAGGCATGATAACAGATTCCATCATCTAATAATAAGACTCCACGCCTCCTTGAAGTGAAACAGTTAATACAGAAAATGTTAAGGCATGTATTCATTTTACAGCAAATATTTATTTATATGAAATTCTTTCCCTGCTACAGAAAATTTTTTCCCTCAATAAATGTGGATTTAGATTGTATCTTAATAGATTATCCACTCTGATTTGTTTAGTGGTATTCTGATAAGGAAGACAAATTAATTATGGCCCCCCTTCTAGAACATAGAAAGAGGGACAAAAATTTATGGTTGGCAAAATGCATGAGCTTGCCTACTTGTCCAAATTTGCAAAGGAAACCAAAATAAGAAGCTGTAGCAACTTACCCTTTAAAGTGATGCTCCTGCAGCTGTGTCTGGAGCTGATGATCAGCCAATATTCCTGATGAGCCTAAAGCTGAAAGTTTTTCCTTCAAAACAGCAGCTGCATGAAATTATTACCATAAATTGTCAAATGAAATAGACAGTAGCCAGTGGAGACAAGTCACTCTACTATAGAGCAGTACAAGTTTGCTTTAGTGTTATTGTATTAATATTGTAACATACAAACCCCTAGCAGTCAATCTAAACGTACATCCATTTATAGTTACATACATATATGCAATTTCCATATGCATAAAAGTAGAGAGGTAGAGTGAGAGAAAGAGAGGGATGAAGGGAAGGGATTCAAAGTGCTTTTAGAAGACCTGAGTGTTAGCACTTCGACCTCAAATTTAAATCTACAACAGTTGAATCAAAGATTCATACCTTATATCTGATTTATAATGTAAGATCAGACAGGCAGCAGAAAAAAAAAAAAGAAAAAGAAAAAATCTTAAGCATATTTGGAAAGCTTTCTTTTGTCAAAACTGAACAACAGAAGAAGGGCCTGTTCAGCCCTGCTGTGGGGTGCAATGCTGCTGGATTAAGTATTGTCTAAGTAGTGCTTTTGAAAAAGCAGATTTTTAAAATCCCTTCAACAGCTTTTCTTTACATACAGAAGTAGAAGAACCAAATTGGTGCTTCTGCGTTTGGGGGTCAGATTCTCAATTTTTGATTCTCGGAACAGTAAAGCACCTGACTTTTTTGTTTTCTAAATGCTCCGCTGGAAGTCACGGTATACGAAAGTAGAAGCAGAAATAGGGCCAAACAAGCACTTCTGGAGAAAAGATGGAATTTCATAATACCTATAAAATAGATCTACAGTTTACATTGAATACTAAAGAACTCTACCTGTAGATCCTCTTGCACTCTGGAGAACGGCAAATAGTTGTTTCCTCCCTTCCCTTGTGAACGCAGCCCTATTTCTCACTTTATCACCCCCGGCAAATTCCTGGCATAGAAAGATGGTAGATTATAATTAATTGACAGGAAAATAATCAACTTTAGGGTAAAACTTATGGCTTGAAATGCTTAACTGCAAACAAGACTGCAGATAAATTTAACTTCGGATGAACAGCCAAACTTTTGATTCGTTGTAAAGGATAAACAGCTTCTCCATCCTGAAGAGATAGAATCTGAGTAATATCCATGGTTTCAATAGCTGCAAAAAATCAGAGGAAGAGTAAAGAGTTGTGTACAAAAGTAGATAAAGGGAAAATGTGTAGAATATAAATACACCGAGAAAAAGATACCAAACCATAGATTACAAAACAAAGTAGCATAATGTCCATACAATTGGACTAGCATATAAATGACATAGAGGTGCATAAATGGAAATGCTAACTGCATAGGGCTAAAAGAAAAACTGATAAGAGAGTTCTTCTTCCGACTGCGTTACACTTTACAGCACTTAGTGTACCCTATTCCTCTTCCTCATAGTTAAGTGCAAATATGGATATAACTGCAGCTATGTGGGATGTGCATACATAAACTAATACATGCGTAAGTGCGTATACAAGCAGACATACATAAAAGCATGTCCATACACTAAGGTATATGACACTGGGATATAGCAGAAGAGAAGGGTTGCCCTGGAACTCATGTAAGCATACATAATACTATAAATTTGGCAATTAGAGACCATGTATATTATTGGTTGATTGAAAATTTTGCAAATAGAAAGTTAGATGACCTGCATGCTCAAAAAAATTTGCTTGCATAGGTTGTCTGTTTGGATTGACTATTACGCGTGTCCTCCACACTTGAAGTGCTCCATCCTTTGTAACAGTGACTAGCAACCGTAAAGTGGGGAGCCATGAAATATATGTTACAGGATGGGAACCAGCCTGCGTACTAAATAACAATTGAAGGCAAAATTTAGAAAAGGAAACAGAAGGCACAACTGCAAGTCACCAGCTGAAAAAGAAAATCCCTGAAACACCAGCAAGACTTGTAAAATATAACCGTGAGCAAATCGTTGCCAGATGGTGCAACACAGAAACATTTAGTGGTTATGATACAGAGAATAAGCCAAAACAACATCGGAAAGAAACAGATTTGATCTCTAGTGCAGTATCTCCACTGCTATGTGATGAACTTAGACCTCTATAAGTACCATCAGTAGGCACCTACAAAGTGTATATAAACCATACTGTTGTTGAAGTCACAAGATTAATATAAAACTATCGCATACTCTCAATTGGAAAACAAAAATAACTCCTTTTATTCCATTTGCCATATCTTGCAAATAGAGTATGGAGCTGTCTATCAGTTATATTACGCATGCTATTTATGCTTTCTTCCAAGGTTCATTATATTCCATTTTTCCTACTTGAAGGTTCATTTGGTTTTCATTTCAGTAAAGAAAAATTTAAATATACAATATTTGTCAGCTTTAGTAATGGAAAATAAAGAAACCTCCATTACTTGATACTTCGAAGTACATCATATGTTCTTGATAATAGCAATAATAGGGATAATTGCATACAGGTCCCTGCAAAGGGCTGCCACCCCAAATTTATCCCTAAAAAGTTTAAGGTTTCATATTTATCCCTCCAAAAAGTATGCCATTTACAAGAATATCCCTGTTGTATGCATTCATTAGAAAATTGTGGTTAATCATGAGTTAAATTTATAACCCTAATTAGTTAAGATGTAAAAAGACTATTTTACCCCTAATATATAATTTCTATTACAAACTCCACAGCCACCGTCGCTTAACCGCCGAGGAAGATGAGGGCGATGGAGCAAAGCACGACATAATGAGGTGATGGTGGTGGGTGGGTTTGATTCCTCCATTGTTTGGGATTTTGGAGCTCGAGAAGGTGACAAGGAAGAAATCTGGGAGACGGCAAGAGGATGATGTGGTGATGGTGGTGGTGGATTTGATTCCTCCATCGTTTAGGGTTTTGGAGCTCAAGAGGGTGACAATGCAGAATACAAAGTAAACCCACAAATCAAAGGTGGGTTTTTTGGCGAAGAATAGATGGATATTTTTTCCTTTTTGGTGAATCGAGTAAGACGGTGAGAATCTCCATAGAAAAATAGGAAGATGGAAAAAGGAATGACCATCTCGTTGGGTGTGGGGGCATCAGTGGCGGCGGCAGTCCCGTTGTCGGATCCTGTGAACCCCCATGGAGATGAGATTGAGGAAGAAGCAGATGGCTTTTTGAGGGACAAATCTGTAGGTGCGAAAGGGTAAGTTTACTTGCTCATTGTTAAAGAACTAAAAGCAACAAACCCAAGGGGCATATTTGCATAACTCAGGATTTTTGGAGGGATAAATATGAAATCTTTAACTTTGTAGATGATAAATTCGGGGAGGCGGCCCTTTGCACGGAGCTGTATGCAATTATCCCATAATAATAATACAAGAACTGCCAAATCAAACATCAAGCTTGTTGTAACTCGGCAATAGTAACTCATGAGCATATAAAAGGATTTGTTATTTCCTGCACCAGTTTTCCTTGCAAGGAACAGAAAAATTAATACCTAGTTGTAACTACAAATACTTACATTCCAATCATGTTGGGTCTTTCCGTTGATACATCCCATGCTAAAAGAGTACCACTTCTATCACCAACAAATATCCACTCTAGGGTAGGATGAAAAGCAAAAGCACCAGCACCAGCAAGCTTGATTGTATTGTCAACTGAATCCAAAAGAGTGATTCAAATTAGCTGAGCATAAAACAAAATTGAAAAACACAAAAGAAAAACATGCTTTGGTACTTACGTTGTAAGGTATAATGAACAGCATATGTCTGAATGTTGTAAGCACGAATCAAGCCGTCAGCATAAGCTACGTACTGGAAGAAAAACCAAAATAACATCAACCAAAAGTTAGGACACAGCAACACTTAAGTATCATGTAATGCTTAGCAATCAATATAGAAATCACACTTACCAAGACAGGGAGACGAGGGTGGCAAGCAAGGTGGACAATAGGCTTTTTAAGATCCGTCTTTATTTTCGTCGGTGGCTTTCCCCCCTCAACAGTGCCAACAACTTCAAGTGATCAAGAAGCAATCAGAAAACTACCATAAATAGATAAACAGCAGATATATGGAAACTGATAGTACCTGTCACACTCATGCGTTTGTGAAAACCAAAAAAGACAACAGGCTGGAGAGGTGTCAGTGCTAGATGAACTTCTGCGTCAATGGAAATATGTTCTGACCTTTTCTCCGGCGAGTGTAGTACTAGGGTTTGCTCAGTATCAAAATCACAAGATCGAATGGTACAATCCTTTTCAAAAAATCGAAAACAAGAGATGTCATGTTTAAAGATATAATACAAGTGACTCTAACAAGTCATCATTCAAGATCAGGAAATACATTAGTATTTCTAGTAAGAAGATGCAATGTTACAGAAAGCTAGAATAAGGGTAATAGAAACTACCTGCCACAGAATAAGGTGAACTTATCACCACTACAAAATGGTAGCTATTGTGGGAAGAAAAAATACAAACCAAATATAGAACAAATACAAACCTAATGTAGGTCCGCAATTTGATACTTAATAACAAACACATCAGGATATATAGCGGCACATCAGAAGCTTAAAATCAACTGAGGCCTAACTGAAACAAAAAGCCCTTTCGCACTAAGCAAGATAGGAAAGCTAAAATCTCAATTTCTGCTTTTTCCAATATGAAAAGTATGTAAGACTACTTACTTGTCGGTGACTCACTAAACATAATAGGATTTCTATAGTCATGACAGCATTGAGGTGGAAGTGCTTTCGGCTTCAATTCAAAATTAATTGGAGATTAGCTTCAGTTGCCTATCTAGTCAGCAGAACTGTCAACAACACTGACAGATGCACAGCTTACAACTGTTCCAATACAACTGACTGGTCAACAGAGTAGTCAACTGTTCAGTCAAATATTGATTCTAATCAGAATAATGTAATTGTTCTAGCAATTGTTGCTTCCGGCTTAATTCATCTCAGTTAACTAGTTCAATTATGTTTGAGTTCAGAGTCTATTTTCAGTCAATTTTGCATCAAGCTATTAAAATGCAAATCGGTCGTCAACCAATTAGTATATGAGAATATGCGAAATAGAAAATCTGACAATAGTTTGCACTCATCTAGTTCGAATGGCCAAATTGGGAGACATTGTTATCATAGAGCAAGCCCTACTCTACAACAATATTCAGCAACTCAGCTGAGGACCTAAACAAGTTGGGCGAACAAGGAATATATCATATAAAAAGTTAGGAGCCACAAAAAAAATTATACAAGATTAACATTACATATTGAAGTAAAGAAAATTAGGAATTTCCGAACTGACCTCAAGAATAGAAATCACGGCACGACCACTGGTAGGACTATATTGCATACGAACAACACGAGCCCCAACATTAATTGAAGCTAGTTTACTTCCAGTTAGCGCATCAAACTCTGTAACAAAAATCAATTGCATCAGCAGAGCAATTACAACTAAAACAAAATATAACAATGCAGTTGCTTCAGAGATGGTTTAGCTGCAACAGGACATTCTACATTAAAATAACGGAAGCGTGTCTTAGCCAAACAATCGCAGTTCAAGGTAGCAAACTTGTCAACCAGGCTGAAAGCATTTGAGACAGTGTGTTCGAGCAACTTGAGCGACATTATTCTCTTAAAGACAAAATTTTGAATGGTATAATAAGTAAAGCATGTTTAATTGTCTATCCTGGCAAAACTCAGAGTCACAATTCTCCCTCTCCATTAAAGGAAGGAAGAAATCTGATCTGGTCTAAATCCAATGATTTAAGCCCTCGCCCATTCCATAATGTGCATAAAGGCATGTAAGGAGAGTTTCAACGGGAATCAGCCTCATAAAACGTTCATCCCATCTGCTCAAACGGCAAATTAACATGTCAATTAAATTTACAGCTGACATCCGCATAGCAACCCCGATTCTAAGGTTCCAAAAACAAGGGAGGATCCTATCCAGCTCAAAATACATCATTTTTCCCCCAACCGACGCCTAATTCTCCCAAATTTCGATCAAACCAAGCAAAATTAACACCCCTAACAAGCAACAAAGCGAACATCTCCGATCCGATCGTACCGATGATATAGGTCCCGATAGCGACGGCGACAATGGCCTGGTGGGAATGGAACGCGGCGGCGTGCGGCTGCAGCGGCTTGAGGCCGCGGCCGACGTGCCGCAGATCGAGGTGCTGCACCGTCGCCCACTCCAACATCTTCGCTTCTCCCCTTTCCCCCTCCGACGACTCCTCTTCCTCCGTCCGATACCCCCGAACGATAGATCGCTCTTCTACTCCTCCGACGACGAGGCGAAAACCCTCGACATGCGGATTGGAGAGCTCAGATCTAGGGTTTCTTCGGAGATCTCTCTGTGTTAGGGATTCGTTGGGAGGAAGGAGGGGAGGGGTTAACGAAGCAGAGGGATCGGAGAGAGAGAGAGAGAGAGAGAGAGAGAGAGCGCGCTGTGAGAATGGTAAACGAGTGGAGCGACACGGATACGAAGAGAAATGGACGGATCGAACCGGTCGGGTCCGAGTCGGGTTGATTGAGTTAGTGAACCCCTCAACTATAGGATCTTCTGATATTTTGGAATTAAATAATTTTAGCTGAAATAATTGTAGATTTTCCAAAAAAAAAATAATATTATTATTAATGGTTAATAACTAATAGAGTTATTAACTAAAATTTCTAATGTAACTAAGAAAAACAAATGTTGAGGTTTCTATTTCATGCATTCTCACCATTTATTTTTCTAGAAGAGTAAATTGTACCACTTGTCTTCCATATCATAGTTTTCAAATATTTTTTTTTTAAAAAAAAATTCAGAATTAGAGCCGAATTTTTTAACTCGTTTAATAAATAAGTCAAACATGAATTAGGTCAGCTCAGCTCGTATTCCGCCCGATAAGAGTATATATGTATATATATAGAGAGAAACTCTAATATTTTATTTATTTTTTGTTACCGTTCATTCATTGTTGTTCAACGGCTCAGATTTAATTATTTTTTAGTTATGACCTGCAATAGCAAGTCAATTTGAGAGAGGTACCAGTTACCCAAAAAAATATTTTAGTCTTTTGATTCAGGAGTAATTAAATAATTTTATTTCTATTTTGAAAGTTTTTATTTTTATATATATTATAAATTATATATATAATATAAATTTTTATTATTTAATTTTTAGTCCAACTTAAATATAAAGTCAAACTCAGCTATAAAAATGTCTATTTATCTATACTGAGCTTGAATATTTAAAAAAGTATCAAAAAAAAAAAAATTAGCTCTTGAAATTATTTTTTTCGTTATTAAATAAATTACTTATAAGACTTACATTATATATGATCCAAATACTATTAAGATTGATTCAATAACAAAAAATATTATATCACTAATATTTTGATACTTTCAAAATCACTCTAGACTCTCTCTCTCTCTCTCTCTATATATATATATATTATAAATTCTTATTATTTGAATTCGAGGACAATCTAATATAAAGATATTCATCATTTGTAGATTTTAATTATTAAATTAAAATTTTAATTTTCTAAGTATTTTCAACTTTTCATCTAATAATATGATTGAAAATTTAACTTATTATTCGCGAGTCACCTCGTATTCGGCTCGTTTATTAATATGCGGAGCACGAGTCGATCTTTTCAGCTCGATATTTTAATAAATAATTTCGCTTATATTCGGCTCGTTGACACTCATACTTAACGTTTCATTCAGAACATTCAGAACATAATAAAACTGGATAAATTTTTTAATAAATTTTTAGCGAATTGAAACATATCAATAAAAGAAAGATATATGAATCTAGGCGGATTTAGAGTGAACTTTTTTTAAAAAAAAATTTTGCTCACACTAACCAACCACCTCATTCATTCAAAAAAAAATGTGGGCGAAATCTCCACCAACTGGAATCCATTTACTTCCCTGATCATAAGCCTTAAAAACGCAAATGCGGAAAATCAAAATTTGGACTATTTTGTATAGGAACAAGGTAGCCACCCACTACACTAGACATAATGGTTTGAAAAAAAATATTAATATTAATAAAAAGAAAAAAAAAATCAATAGTGTTCAAATCAAACATGCCAACACAGATCCCATTTTCTTCCATTTTGTTCTCGCATTGTTCTGATCTGGTTTGCTTCATTTCTACCTTGCAAGAGAATGCATCAACTTTGTTTATTTTATTTTATTTTATTTCTTTAGGTAAACAAGATCCGCTACTCAAACTTTCAAAAATTTTATTTTAATACAGAACCTTTCAATTTATATAATTTGAATTTGTCAACAATATTTTTATTTTAAATTTTAAACTAATTACAAACTTTAATAAATTTATAATTATAAAAACTACACAAAGTATCATAAAACACATGAATTATTATATGAATTATAAACCCTTTGGAAGGGTTCTCCGAATTTGCCGATTCAGTGAGGTCAGTATGTCACTAGTCAATACGTTTCTCTTTTTTTTGCGCGCTCTCTCTCTCTCTCTCTTCGTGGGGCCCGCATGTCAGTAGTCAATAGGCATGCCAGAGAATTTTTAAAAGAAAAATACTATGTGTACATCATACACCCCATCCATCTAAGGGTGGGGGTGTGATGATAGGTCATTTGATGTGACCCGTAAAAGATATCGTCACCATTAAAATGGTGGAGATGTATGATGTACACCCCTTCGGGGTGTACATGTAGCATTGCTCTTCACCTGTGGGCCTGTGGCAAGTTGAGATGATTTATCCGAATAGACAGGCAGAAAGGAACCGAGAAGTATACAGTAACTTTAGTTCCTTCAAGTCATGCAGTTCGGCCACATACTACTCTGTCATCCGCAGGCAGCAGCCACCGCTCGCTAGCGAGAGGATGACAAGCACAGCATATCAAAAGATTTGTTCTCATGAATTACAACAAAAAAAGATCATTACCCAGATAAGACTAAGTAACAAAAACAGAATTAAATTAAAAACATAGGAAAGATCGATGGATTCTTAATTTGAATCTTTAAACGACGTGATTTCAAAATTCACTAAACATCAATTTGATAGGCACAGCCTCCTATGACTAGAATCAAAATAAAAAAATCACAAGCTGAAAGAATGGAAAATTGACAATCTAAGAAGGGCCAATTACCTATATTCTCTCAAGTATTATACAGTAACAAGGTGGGATAGCATTGCCCCATAGGAGGAATTCCCAACAACAGATGGTAGTACACCAATTCTGCACGCGTTATTTTTATAAGAAAAGTTCTTCCGATATGATTGAAGCTTGAGATTCATAATTGTGCTTATAACCTCGTTACTTTAATCTTCAGCATCCGTATAGTCCGAGTAAGAAAAATCAGAACCTGTTTACCATTCCAAGCAAACCTCTAAGGCCTGAATTTACCTTTACTTATTACAAACCCTAGGAGTTGAAATTATGCTAGAACTAGACTTTCCCTTCTTTCAGATGTATATTTTAACCAAGCAGACTACTAACACTAGGAGTTGAAAGTATATTGAAACCAGACTTGCCTTCTTTCAAATGTATATTTTAGCCCAGCAAACCAAGAGCTGCTTTGTATGTCAAAGAACTGAACAGAGCTATGCATTCCAAAAGGGAGGTTACCCTATTTTTTCCTGGTTGAAAAGTATCTGATGGCTTACAAATACTCATCACTCCAACAAAATATGCTAGCAGTATAATCTTCTCTTTTCAAGTAATGCAAACCATAAACTTTTCATCATTCTATTGCTGATCATCATTTTCTTTTTGGATAGTGTTGGAATTAGAGGGCAGCAATCTTATCCTTAACGCAAAAGGATAAATCCTGATCTACATCTTATGTGGATTGGGTTGAATTAGAACCGGCCAATGCGGACACACCACATGGCAACAGATAGAAAGAAGCAACATGATCATAAAGAAAGTAAAAGTACAAAGTGCATGAGAACACAGAACAATTCTAGTGATGTTCACTAGAATCACTACCAACGCAGATAAGCTTTAGCAGAAGTGAAAAAGTAAAAGTATGAACTAGCAAATATACTAAAAGTAGATAATACAGAATGTAAAATTCAATTCACCTGTCAAGAAAATTTTAGCATTTAAAAAGCACAAAAAAAAATATAGCAATTCTATACAATGTAGATACTACTTGAGTTAGGCCTAATTCTAAACCATATGTATGTTTGAAGGACAAAATCAAGAGAAGCAATTCTATACCATGATAGCAACTACTTGAATACCGCCTAAAAATAAACCATACATATGCACCTCCGTTCTGCCAAAGAGAGAGGCCAGCTAGTTATACCAACATATGCTGCATCCAAAGTATTATATATCACACACTACACATGTGCTATGTCCTCAAACAAGGGTAAATTGCAGGCATAAAGGTAAAATAGAAGCACAAACACAGGGAAAAAAATGCAATGAAGCTTCAGTATTATATACCTGTATATGCACATTCCTCATATATTATACTCTTGAATTATATGTCATGGTACTAAGGAAGGATGTTTCTTCTGCTTCATCTGAAAAAGAAAAAAAAAAAAGTAAAACCATATATCCTACAATAAGACATCAATCCTTCTAATACGACAAAGTAAAAGACATCATACCATGCACATAGACAATTAGTTAAACAAGTTGAATTCAAAAACGAGTTTGAATTTATCAGGCATGTGGAGGAAAAGAAAGATAAAGATCGATATGAATAAAATAAGCATATAATAGAATATTGAAATCAAGGATTTACGTGTCGTGGCACGGGGTTGTGCCGAAAACTTGCCGGCATGGTACGGCACGATGCGTGCCAAACCGTGCCGGTCACAAAAAATACATGTGTGCCGACACATAATGGCATGAAATATTTATTTTCTTTAGCAATAAAATTTTCTAATTGCTTATTATGCATTTTTTATCAAATATTTTGAATTTTATTGAGAAAATTACTTAGTAATTTAAAGAAAAATAGGTTTTGAAATGGGCCATTGATACGGGGGCTGTATCGTGCCGGTATCTTGTTGGCACGATACGGTACGGTGGATACGGCCCGTGCCGATGTATACTTAAATCCTTGATTGAAATGCTAAAATTCTTTCAAAGAAATCATGTTTAAACAATTTCCAAATGTGATTGAAAAGTCTTTTGTAAGGCGAGATAAGATGAAAAGATTTTTTGCACGTACCCTAGTAAAACTGATTGAACAATTTCCACATGCTCTTCACGTAGGTCCACGAGCACAATCATATACAAATGCTAATCAGCATAGCGAAAAACAATCATTGTATTGATCTTTGCATCTCTCTAGCCCTTAAAGTCCCTCGATCCAACACTGAGAAAGTAAGCATGTCAGGCTCTATACCTCTATCCACCATTTCTTCTAACAGCTTTTCAGCTTTGGCTATTTCCCCCTGGCTACAGTACCCACTTATGAGAGCCGTATATGCATAGGCATCCGGCTTCAACCCCTTTTCAAGCATTTCATCTAACAGCTTACGAGCATCCTTAATATACTCCATCTTGCATTGGCCATCAATCAATACTGTGTAGCAAACAACATCAGGCTCGATTTCCATATCCTTCATACTATTCAACAATTTTGAATGTTTAACTTTAAATTCAATTTTCCTCCTATCCTTAGCAATGCCCAACCAACCTTGCCTTATAGTCTCTTTCAGATGGCCATCCAGTAACACAGTGTATGCAACCACATCAGGCTTAATTCCAATCTTGGTCATTTCAACAAACAAGTCACAGGCTTCTTGCAAGCAATTGGCCTTGCAGTATCCATTTATAAGAATGGTGTACAAAATGACGTCAATAGAAATCCCTCGTCTAACTAAATCTTCAAACCAAGCACGGGCATTTTGCATATCACCGCTCTTACAGTAAGCCATAATTATTTGGCCATAGGAAATTGCACTGGGAATAACATTCTTCTCTAACATTGTATTGAACACATTAGAAGCTCTGTCTACATTTCCATCTTTACAAAGCCCACCTATAAGTTTAGAACAAGAAATCTCATCCACAAGACGTCCTTGCGCAGCAAACCTGAGAAAAAGCATGTAAGCATGGGCCGTGAAGCCCAAATGTAAGTATCCGCAAACCATCGCACTAAAAAGAACTTTGATTTGATCAATTCCTCTTTCTACTAATATATTAAATAGTATTTCTGCCTCGCTAAGCTTGCCTCCTCTGCAAAAACTCTCAATCGCCAAACCGTAAGTAAGAGCATTGGGCTCTATTCCTCTATCCACCATAAAATCCAAAAGGTCAAACGTCTCATCTACAAACCCATACTTACAAAAACCACTAGCGAGTACATTGTAAGTAATGAGATCAGGCTCTACATTTCTCTGAATCATATCCTCAAACAGCTTCTGGGCATTAACTATTTCTCCCTTCAGGCAATACCCATTAATCAAACAAGTGTAATGAATTTGATCAGGAGCAAACCCTTTATCCCTCATTTCTCGAAGCAGGTTCATTGCTTCTTTCATGTTACCCAGCTTGCAATGAGAATCTATACCAATGTTGTAGAGAATCTTATCAAGGGAAAGCCCCGACTCTCTAAACTTGTCGAAGTAAAACAATGCCTTGGAAGCCAGGCCTAACTTCCTAAAGCATTGCAGAACATAGCTCACAATAAAAGGATTTGTTTGTATACCTTTGGATGCCATCTCTTCATAAAGATCTAAAGCTTTCACTAAATTTCCTACTTCACAATAACTGCGAATAAGATAACTATAACCATACGAACCGAGAGCCACACCTTGCTTTGCCATTTTCTGCAGAAGCATTTCGGCTTCTTGGAGTCTATTCTCTTTGCAGAGCCCATCAATCACCATGTCATAATCAATCGCATTAAGGACGACACCCTCTCGGGCAGTCTCTTCTAGAACTGCATAACCCAAGCTAAGCTTGCCGCAAGAGCACATTCCAGCAATGAACGTTGCGTACATCATTTTATCCGGTTTCACACCCATCTCCTTCATATTTCTAAACGTTTCAAAGGCTTCTTCCGATTTTCCGGCGTGGCAAAGAGCTTTAATAAGAATAGTAAATGTATAAGCATCGGGGCTTACTCCAAATCCCTTCATGCAATCATAAACTGCCCTAACAATCTCCAATTCGCCGCATTCAGCGACAAAATTCAAAAGGAAATTGCAGGACCTGACGGAAGGGAAGATTCCCAGCTCACCCAGCAGGAAAAAGATTTCCACCGTCTCTCGGGCATTTCGCCGAGCAGCATGCGCCTTGATCAGGGCATCGAAGGCGAAGGCGAGCGCCTTGGAACCATTGGAACTCCGTTTGAGGTAGCCAAAAACGGCTGCAACAGCGGCGCGCGCATCAAGGTTGGGCGACGAGATGAGATGGAGAAATACGGAGACCAGCTTCTCCTTGTGGCCGGAACTGGACAGGAGGCGGACGATCTCCGAGTAAGCCGAGAGGTCGTGCCGGAACCCTAGGTTCTCACTGTCCTTGAAGTAGGCCAGGGCGACGACAGGGTTGTTTCGGAGGTCGCGTAACGTCCTTAATACCTGCGCAGAGCGAGAATTTTCTGTGGAAGGTGAAGAATTGCGAGCAGCAGAGCTGGGCAGCTTCTCCTCGCCACTCAGGGCAGCATTTGCAGAAAAAAAGCGAGCCGAATTCGGAGCAGTTACTGGCAGCCGGTATGTTCTCAGCATTTGGCGAGAAATAAAAGAGATTCATCAAAGATTTTGGCCTACAAGTAGTATTATTAGTATTATTACTAACGAAACAAAAACAACAAGTCCACCAATGCTGCAGCAGCAGCAGCCGCAGCAGATAAGCGAGCTGCAGTTAAGAGAGAGCGAGTGTAGGCGACAGCTTGAGCCGCGTAGAGCAAAGAGGAATGCTACGTGTACATCCATAAATGGGTGTACATCTTACACCCCCATCCATTCAAGAATGGGTGCTTCTTTACCCATCACTTCAAGTGATGGATGAAATTCACTCCCTCCTTATATGAGTGGGGTGTAAGATGTACACCCTTTTTGGGATGTATATTTAACTTTTTCTGAGGAGAAAGTCCAGGGCAAAAGAACGGGCGGCGATTATAAGCGCGAGATCGAACGGCCGTAGATATCCGAACGGTATAGGCGAAATGTGGGTGGGGTTGATTTCCGAATTTTCTAGCATTCCTCTTTCTAAAACCGGCCCCATCTGCCCAAAGGGTTCTAGATTTTAATAAATTAAAAAGAATTGGTTAAACACTTACAATCCCTTTTTGGCCGTTGACTTGGACCTTGTTTGATATCATATTTATTTTATATCTTTTAAATAAAATTTTATATATTAAAAGGTGTAGGAGTAAATAGCCTATTGATTGTAATATTTTGATCTAATGTGTTTAATTTGACAACAACAAAATAAAAATTTTAAAATTAATTTTTTTGCTATTAATTTCTTTTAAAAAAATAAATTATCATTTATCATCTGACCGAAAATATTACAAGTGCACCAACTATAATAATAATAAAAAATATATATTTTTTGTACATTCAAATAAAATGTATATCTTACATCCATTTATTTTAAGATGCGGTGAATTTTACTAATCATTTTGAGGTAATTAGTGAATTTTTTTTTATCCTTGAATGAATAAAATGTATATCATATACCCCATTTAGGGTGTATGGATAATATTGCTCATAAAAAAAAATCTTCTTCCAACAAATGTTTAAAAAATAAAAAAGTAACAAGATACAAAGGGAGGTCTAATTAGCATTTTTTTTTTTTTTTTGTAAGAAAAGTAAAGAATGTATGAAGATCCAGCTATTTTGCAAAGAGGCACCTAAACTTTTAATTTTGTCAAAAAGGGACGGTAAACTTTTTCAAATAGTTTAGTAGACCTCTTTTCTTAAGTGGATTTATTAATTATACAGGCAACATCATGCACATAATTTTATAAGACTTAAAAATGTAAAACATACTTTTTTTTCTTCTTCTATTTTGATAATTAAGCTTGAAAAATAAGTTAAACCGAACTTCAACTATTTCTTTTTTCCTTTTCTTTTATGTTGAAATATATTTTAAAACTTTATAAAATCATATGCAACATGCGAATGATTGTATAATTAATAACTTTAATTAAAGAGAGAAATTTATTGAATTATTTGATAAAATTTAGAAAGTGTTATTGTCAAAATTGAAAGTTGACGTGTCATTTTGCAAATGAGCTAAAATTCAGAGGGTCTCCATATATTTTATCCTTTTTTTTTTTTTTTGGAAACTTGAATCCAACTGGAAAATCCAGCTTTCAGTTGGATTTTGGTTTGGTTTTTTGGAAATTCTTAAACCAAACCAAATTTTCAGTTTTAAAAAATTCAGAACCGAACCAAATCAATTTCTTAAAAAGAACTGATTCAAATCAAATTGAATCAAATCGGTTTAATTTAGTTTTGTTCAGTTTTGTAAGTAGCTTTTAAAACTCCTAATATTTAATAAATTAATTTATAATTTAAGTATTGAATCATTATAAAACTGACACAGAAAAATTTCATCAAAAACCTAGAAATTTAGAAACGTGTGTTGGTTTATGATCAAGATTTTGATTACAAATATAGAATTTTAAATATATAATTTAGGGGGAAAAAAAGGTGATAGCAATATTACTATTCAGTTTTCGGTTTGATTCGGTTGTGAGAAATGCTAAAATCTAAACAAAACTAAAAACTAAATTTTAACTACTTTCGGATTCGAACCAAGTTGAAAACTATACAAACCGTGCCAAGCTGTCTTATTTAGTTTGGTTCAGTTTGGTTTTTAGTTTGTATGCGGTTATGATTAAAAGATCAAGATCGGAACAAATCTAACTGTCAAGCCAAATCAAACTATATATATTGCTTGAAAGTTATTTTTGATGAGGGATATCCGATTCGAGATCGGATTCGTTAAGCATGATCTACACTATTATAACTATTTAGAAATTAAATTTTATAATTTTTTAATATTATTTATTAGTGATCAAATTATCTCAAAAATATCTATTTTAATGGTCTGTATGACACTTTTGTAAGTTTAACAGTGTAAAACAATTTAAATTATATAAAATTTTAATAGAAAACTCTACTTAATATAAAAAGTAAGATCAAAACACCCGATTTAAAATTTAAGTCTTTTATCACTAATTTTTATGAGATTTTTATTGTTAGCTGTTTATTTTGAGGCTACACGTTCATTAGGCAAATAAAAAAAAAAAATTATATAATTTGGTTTCTAAAATATTCTAACACTGTAGATCATGTTTAACCAAATTGATCGCTCAAAAACAACTTACAAGTATAAAGTTCTTCATACTTTCGAAAGCATTGGATGAATAGTAAATTATAAAGGCAAATTTTAAAGAAAGATCCATCTATCATAAGTATTAGGCCATTATTAACTCCTAAATTTAAATTTGACCTCACTAGCTATTATTAGGAAAATAATCGCACTAAATCTGTTTGTAATTAAATTATCTAACTATTTTATGTTTAAATTTGAATAACAGAACTTACCTTTAATCGCTATGAAATTTCAGAAATTATAGATAAAAATAAACCGAAATAAAATTGATCCGGAAGCGTGCGAGGCACTGCCCTAAGGCGTATTTCCGTCCTTCGTGCGGATTAATCGGAGATACCACCCCAAGGTACGACCGGAACTCCTCTTCCTACGAGCACGACCGCGGAAGAGGTTTGACGAAGTTTCTTTCAACACCCGATAGTAAAAGAATATAAGAAAATGAAATGGAAGTAAGAATCAAATATCTTTAAAAGTTTTTCTTTTTATTTCTCTTGCTTGTGTATGTGTATGAGTGTGTGTATATATATTTGTAAACATATATACAACACTATATATATAGGTGTAAGGTGAATGTTGTCCAACATTCACATCACCATGATGAGAGCAATTAAAGCCCACATTGAGTGTAAAAAAACGTTCAAAATTAATTAGATTATTAATAAGAATTAAATGATAATAAATGAGAATAAATAGAATTAAATAAATTAAAATTAATAATAAAATAATAAAAATGATTAGTGAGGGTTTTAGAAATTTTGAATATTATTCTAACAATTCCCTTCAAAATTCAAAATTTTAAAATAAGAATTAAACTCAATAATTAAAATAAAATAAAATAAGATTATCAGGTGTTTATACTATGTAATAGGTAAGATGTTTTTAAGAGACTTAACCTCACTTAGTGTAAGCAATTTTCATCAGAAGGAATCGGAGTGAACCAGGTCTTGAACAACGTTTCTTTGACCCTGACTTCAACTGCCACACACAAAGTACAGAATTATCCGTCGCGAGTCTGTGCGTTAAAGGCCATGCACAGTATCTTGATTTTTCATAAGAATTTCTATGGACAGACCACATCTCATAGTCGCGGCCTTATACGAATATTCTTATATAGGTGGTTTCCTCCAAGGATGTGTGTAGAGTCACATCTCGCAAAAATTATCGCATCGGATTCCATTAAGAGCTGTAAGCTCAACCTCAACCACTACACAGAGCACTACTCATCATAGGGATGGAATTGGAACTAAAGTTCCTCTGAATAAACTGTAGAAAGTGCTCTTTGGCCAATCTGACGGCTTGTTTTTACCACATTGAACCTTCTTCAAGGGATCTCCTATCACAAAGGTTGGGTTCCCACTGCAGGAAGGCCTTTTATGGCCAAAGTCCCACCCCCCTTGATGACTTTAGGACCTTAGTCCTGTTCACGTCTTTCGTCAAGCAATCTGCAAGATTCTGTTCAGATCTGATAAAACTCAAATAAACAATATCATAAGAAGTTAGCCATCTAACAGATTTTTGTTTCAATTTAATATGTTGACTAGTCTTCGAATATATTAATTTCTTTTTATAAAAATTAATTGCAGTTCGAAAATAGCACCGAATAGATATAAAATTAAACTAAATTAAATATATGAAAGTATGCTTTGTGCTGGCTGGTTAAAATTTTTTTTTATGTACAAATTTTGACTGCGGATTCAAATTCAGCTGCAGCTTTTTGACAAGCACTTGCTGCAATTGGTCGTGTGAACCAAAACCCTATTAATAAATAAGAACACATTCCCACAAGTTCCCAAAAAATATAAATTTGTATCAAATTTGAACTAGTAACTAATCCCAGCATAGAAGTATTAAAAAAACTCATATAAGCAAAAAATCTCAAATATCCTTGATCGTGATACATATACTTGTCACTATAAATAAGAACCATGATTCCAACAGTAGTAATTAGTATTGACATAATAGAAGTAAGTGGATCGATCAAGTATCCAAACTCTAAGGAAAAATCATTATTGATGGTCCAAGACCATAGATATTGATAGATAAAACTTCCATTTATTTGAATATAAGAAAATGAAATGGAAATAAGAATCAAATATCTTTAAAAGTTTTTCTTTTTATTTCTCTTGCTTGTGTATGTGTATGAGTGTGTGTATATATATTTGTAAACATGTATACAACACTATATATATAGGTGTAAGGTGAATGTTGTCCAACATTCACATCACCATGATGAGAGCAATTAAAGCCCACATTGAGTGTAAAAAAACGTTCAAAATTAATTAGATTATTAATAAGAATTAAATGATAATAAATGAGAATCAATAGAATTAAATAAATTAAAATTAATAATAAAATAATAAAAATGATTAGTGAGGGTTTTAGAAATTTTGAATATTATTCTAACAATCCCCCTCAAAATTCAAAATTTTAAAATAAGAATTAAACTCAATAATTAAAATAAAATAAAATAAGATTATCAGGTGTTTATACTATGTAATAGGTAAGATGTCTTTAAGAGACTTAACCTCACTTAGTGTAAGCAATTTTCATCAGAAGGAATCGGAGTGAACCAGGTCTTGAACTACGTTCCTTTGACCCTGACTTCAACTGCCACACACAAAGTACAGAATTATCCGTCGCGAGTCTGTACGTTAAAGGCCATGCACAGTACCTTGATCGTGTTTTAGAAAATATTTCAGTCTCAAATGCAAATACAAAGGTGCTGCTCTGATACCATAAAAAAACAAAATAATATAAGTGAAATTAGACAGAAATTTCTACATGTTATATGTAAGGGCAGATACAAAGAAAAAAAAAGAAAAAGGAATGTACAATTATAGTTGTACAATAATTGATGCTAGAATCTTGTGATTAGATTTCCTCCAATTATATAATAGTATCAATCAATTTCTTTGAATATGTCACTATGAGATTTATTATCATTTTCTCCAGATTTTGATTTTGCTCTATCATGAGTTGCATGATTTGAATTTTGTAGGCAAAAGTTGATTAATAGTCTATCATTGAGAAGTTTGTTTTGTCTTTTAGGGACATATCAGAGCGATTGGTTTGATAGGGTTTGACTTTTGAGCAAAGGGTGGAATAGTTCATCTTTATCATACTTTAGGTGAGAGGGAAGGTAGCAACCAAAATTTTAATTTAATTTTTACATAAATATATAATTTAATAATTATCTATAGTTTTAAATTAGGATAAATTGTATTTACAGTCCACGTAGATACCATTCTATTGTTGCGAAAATATTTTGTATGCTAGATTCTATATATTATTTAATAATTTAAAATTTTATTTGGTGCATGGGCTTGACGAGTTGCCCAATATTAAATGAACTTTATTTGAAAAACTAGTACGCAATTAATAACACATAAGTTTAGTACTAAATAGAAAATTTATGAGAATCGTGTGCATTAGTGCATAGATGGCTAAAAAATTGGTGTACTTCACTATTCACACGCATGGGGGTTTGGTTCACCTATAATTCTTTTCTTTACTTGGTATCTACTCTATATTTTAGGTCCAACCAGCCAAAGTGAATTCCCTTTTTAGGTTGGCCCTTAATGGCCACCTAACGTGGAGGAGGGTTCTCTTCTTCTCCAATTTTTTTTTTTTTTTTTTTTTTTTTTTGGCTGACCTAATTTTTCAGAGTTTGCTTATTGTTTTTTCGGGATTTTTTTAAAAATAACCCTTCCAAATATGTATATTTGCCAAATAATTTTTTGAAATTTTTTTTTGTAAAACTAACCCTCCTTTTGCCAGCAGGGCGCCACGGTGGATAGATGACCTGAAGACGCTGAATCGTTCAGCGTATTCACAGGGTATACTATAAGGCGTTGAGGACTTGGTCATTTTTGG
The DNA here is from genome assembly GCA_029204045.2 of Tillandsia leiboldiana. Lineage (NCBI taxonomy): Eukaryota > Viridiplantae > Streptophyta > Magnoliopsida > Poales > Bromeliaceae > Tillandsia > Tillandsia leiboldiana. The sequence continues at coordinate 3,821,969 of CM055083.1, forward strand.
AAAAATGGCTAAGTCCTCAGATATAACTCCTATAGGCGCTGAATAGTTCAGCGCCTTTAACATCATATGTTAAAGGCGCTGTTTAGTTCAGCGCCTCTAACAAATATGTTAAAGGCGCTAAACGATTCAGCGGCTTTAACATATTTGTTAGAAACGCTGAATAGTTCAGCGCCTTTAACATTTATGTTAAAGGCGCTGAATAGTTCAGCGCCTTTAACATATATATCAAAGGCGCTGAATGGTTCAGCGCCTTCTTCATATAATGTTAAAGGCGCTGTTCTTCACCACTATACCCACCCGCGCGGGCAGCAGTGCGCTCATTTCTTCTCTTCAATCCCGCACAGTGCTCCGCTCCCACAGTGCTTTCTCTCCGCTCCGAGCATCTCTTCAATCCCGCACAGTGCTCCGCTCCCGCATAGTGCTCCGCTCCCGCACAGTGCTTTCTCTCCGCTCCGAGCACAGTGCCGATATCTGCTCTCACACAGTGCCGATCTCCTCTCCCGCACAGTGCCGATCTCCTCTCGCCGTCGCCTTCGCCGTCGCCAAGAGGAAGCACATTGTTGCCGTCGCCGTCTCTCTCGCTCTCGCCTTCGCCGTCTCAATCGCATTCACTGTGAGCTCGCTCCCTCTCTCTTCTCTCTCTCTCTCTCTCTCTCTCTCTCTCTCTCTTTCTCTCTCTCACTGTGAGAGAGGGATCTCTCACGGTGAGATCGCTCACTGTGAGAGATCCCTTCACAGTGAGAGAGAGAACTGTGAGATCGCTCACAGTGAGCGATCTCCTCATTGTGAGATCGCTCATTGTGAGCGATCCCCTCACTGTGAGATCGCTCACAGTGAGCGATCCCCTCACTGTGAGAGTTATCTCACAGTGAGGGATCCTCTGTTCTCACAGTGAGGGATCCCTCATTGTGAGGGATCCCTCTGTTCTCACAGTGAGGTCTGTTCTCACAGTGTCTCTCTTTGTGAGAGGGATCTCTCACAATGAGAGAGTTAAAATGGCTAAAATGGACTGTGCTTAATTTTTTAGCAGATCTCTGTGAGCAGAACTCTGTGAGAGGGATCTCTCACAGTGAGGTCTGTGTTTAATTTTTTTTGTAGTTAAAATGGCTAATCGTCGCATGTAAAGTGAGAGGTTTCACTGTCGGTCTCCGACTGTAAAGTTAAATGGTTAATTTTGTTTTGTAGTTGAAATGGCTAATCGTCGCATGCCCATAAGTGTTCATTGGGATGGACAGTTAGTTATTGATGAGAATGGTCCACGATATATCGGCGGTCAAAAAAAGTTAATCGCGATACGTTCTGATTCTACATATACTAGTTTCGAGACGAGAATGTGTCGTTTAGTAAATTGTATAAGAGAACAATTTCGTTTAAAATTTACTATTCGTTGCCCCACGATCGGTAGTGAATATTTAGCTCACGAAGTAGTAGATGATGAATCATTGGAGGGAATAATTGGATTATGTGAACATCATGGTGTTGTGACGGTATACATTGAGAAAGAGCTACATCCGTCGGATAATTTTGAACCGCAAGGTTATTACACGAGAATGCTCCACAATTATATTGATTTGGGTCCTTCCGCCAATATAATGGGTGATCAAAATATTCCATACGAAGGTGGTGTCAGAATGACAAGGTTAGAAAAATAACCTAATAATTTGGTAATTTGTAATTTTCTTTAAATGGACTTAATCATTGTATATATTGCAGAGAAAGTGAGTATGACCCTATTGAGAGTGTTGTACCTTGCTCGGTTATTAGTGTGCCACCAACGACCACATGTGTGCCACCACGACCACACACACGCAAGCCACGACCTCACGCGGACACTGCACGACATCACGCGGACAATGCATGACCTCCCGTATAGAACCAAGGATGTCTCATTTACAACTAGAACCTTATGATTGGGGGTAAGTACAAATCAAATTAAATGTTAAGTTTTAAATTAATGACAATGTTGGAATTTTAGGTTTACCAAATTTGCAGGTTATATAATTCCTATGAACATTGGAATCCAACTGCTATTAATGAATTTGATACTAATGTTGAGGAAGGAGGTGATAATATCGACGAAGGAGATTGTAATGTTGACGGGGGTGGTGATAGTGATATTAATCATGAGGATTCACTAATCAATAATGATCAGAATAGTAGTGAGGATGACGAACTGGATGTTTCATTTCCAGATATAGATGATAATCATGATGGAGGGTTAAATAATCTTGCAAATGCAATTTACAGTCAAATGGACAACCCACAAATAAGCAATAATTACGTAGACAATCCTGACGAGGAAAATGAATTTATTGATCATCCGGAACGTTTTCTTTCAGATACTAATTGGATAAATCAGTATGCTGTAGATCCTACAGATCTTCATATTCGACAAATTAATACTGGTCTCCCTAGCATCGACGGGAGTTGGGCTAGACGTGTCTTTCAAGATAAGGCATCTTTATTGGATGCTCTAGACCGGTGGCATATTGAGCATAATGTACAAATGAAAGTATTGAAATATACAAAAACGACTTACACTGTCAAATGCTTGGTAGAGGGATGTGCATGGAGATTACATGCTTCAGTACCTAAAGATACGACATACTTTAGGGTAAAAACATATGCTGGTCCACACACATGTGTAATTCCAATGCTGAATGCCGCGCACCGTAATTGTAATTCGATCCTTATATGTCAATTGATTCTTCCGACATTAAAGGTTAGACTTAATATGACGCCAAAAGAAATTCAAGATACGGTACGATCAGAATACCATGTTGACATAACGTATTGGAAGGCTTGGCAATCAAAGAGTAAAGCATTACAAATTATTTACGGGAGCTGGGAGCAATCGTACACAGACTTGCCTCGTTACCTTGCTATGGTAAAGAATTCTAATCATGGTACTTTATGGCGTCTGGATCATAGGTGGCCCGCTGATGGCATTTGTCGCTTTGGTCATATTTTTTGGTCATTTGGACCTTCGATTCATGGATTCGCACATTTTCGGCCGGTGGTGAGTATTGATGCCACACATATGTACGGCAAATACGAAGGTCATGCTTTGATAGCGACGGCTGCAGATGCAAATGATGGATTATATCCTTTGGCATTTGCAATTTGTGAGGGAGAGAATACCGGGAGTTGGCGATGGTTTTTGCATAACTTGCGTCAGTATGTTACCCGTGATAGAGCCATTTATTTTATATCTGATCGATTTCCTGGATTGAGGGAAATAGTGGCTACTATCTATCCTCCAGCACGGGGTCACTCGCATCGTTGGTGTCTTCGACATATGAAAGCAAACATGAATAAGCGCTTCAAGAAGGACATTTTGTTAGATAAATTTTTGCAGATCGGAATTGCTGCAACACCGACGGCATATAATCAGCTGAAGGAAAAATTAGATGTGTTGGATCACGATGCTTAGCAGTGGGTCCATGATCTTGACAGATGTAAAGAGTACTGGGCAAGAGCATTTGATGGAGGCCGCCGGTTTGGATTGATGACTACAAATCTTTCTGAATCGTTAAATGGGGTACTTAAGGACAGTCGTGGTTTGCCTATCACGGGTTTTGTTGCGGCTACTTTTTATAAGCTTAATAAGTATTTTTTCGAGCGCCGTGCGGCCGGTGAAAGTATGACGGATGCTTTTGTCCCTAAAGTCAAAAGTATGATTACTGAAAATATAGATACGGTGCGGGGACATCATGTTGAACGATTTGGACTCACATAATTTGAAGTTAATACTGGAGATTTCTCCTACAAAGTGATCATCAATGGAACAAATGTCGAATGTTCATGTTGTGAATTTTATCTAACAGGAATACCTTCCTCGCATGTCTTAGCAGTTTGTAGTAGATCACATATGAGATTAGCCTACCAGAATTTTTGTTCACCCTGGTATAGTACAGACTGCTATCGTGCGGCGTACGCACCACATTTTCATCCTGTTCCTGATAGACGGCACTGGCCACGACCCCAAGGTCCTCCGATTGTACCGCCTCCTATACGAAGGAAGAAAGGTCGTCCACGATCTATACGTATTCGTAATATAATGGACGAGGGGGGTGGCCGACGAGGAAAATGCTTCATTTGTAAGCAGGCAGGCCATTATAGGAGCACTTGTCTACAAAATACAGAAAAAGTGCAACAAGGACGCCGGCGTATGATTTACACAATTATATTTATCTTGTCTTAATATTTAATTATTTTTAGCTATCATGTTACTAATATGTAGATTGCTTATTGCAAATGGCAGATCACGAGGACGCGGGACTAGTTGATCCGTCTGTCCTAGTAGAGCAGCATCGCCATAGGTCCGCATTTATCAGGACTGAGTAAGAGCTATAAATTTTTATTTTTTGAAATATTATAAATAAGCTGAATTGATGTAAGAGCTAACTATATTTTTTTTGCATCACAGGGGTATCGTCATGTCTTGTTCGCAGAGCATGGGCGCAAGATGAACCAGTGGGAGCTTGAACATCCAGCTGTAATAGATCTACTTCGCCAGTCAGGATTTTACGGGTTATCACGACTCCGACGATTGGTGCTGGATCAGGCTCTGCTGGGCGCCCTTGCCGAGAGGTGGAGACCGGAGACCCAGACCTTCCACTTCCGCCACGGTGAGATGACCGTCACACTACAGGATGTGGCGGTTATTTCGGGTCTCCGTGTTCATGGTGCGCCGGTCTCGGGATCCACACTTCACGATTGGCCAGCTCTATGTATGGATTTATTGGGGGTGGTACCTACTCACATCACGGGGTCACAGGTATCTCTAGATTGGTTATATCAGCATTTTCATCATATACCTCTAGATGCCCCTGCCGGAGCAGTCGCAGCTACGGCCCGTGCATACATTCTATATCAGATCAGGGGTAGGTTGTTTCCAAACCCTAGCGGATATAAAGTTCATCTAAAGTGGCTACCACTTTTAGCTGACTTTGATATCTGCGGCGCGTATGCGTGGGGTGCTGCGACGCAGGCCTATCTATATCGAGCGCTAGAAGATGCCGCGCTGAACGGGAAGGCCGAATGTTGCTGTTTTGGAACCCTTTTGCAGGTATAAAATCTAATTTTTTGATTTCAGTATTATCTTTATATATTGGTATTGTATATTTTATTTATTATATTAACCCGTTGGTGTGAATTTATAGATCTGGGCTTGGGACCATATTCATATCGGCCGACCTACAGGCGTCCTAGCGCTGCCCGATATAGTCGATCGACCTCTGGGTTGCCGGTAAGATATTTATTTGATATAGTAGATTTTTGTATTTCAGATGTAATTGCAACTAATATATGTTTTTTATAATCTAGATGGGGCAACACTAGAGGACTACGGTTTGGAACCAATGTCAGGACGTGTGACATTGAGTTTTATAGAGACGAACTAGATCAGCAGCGAGAGGTGCAGGTATGTAGATGTTTTATTGAATACTTTAAGTATATTTTGCTTCAACACTTTTATATTAACTAATCATTTTGTCCATTAACAGGTTATATGGATGCCGTACACAGAGGAGATTATAGATACAGTACCAGATTTCTGTGTGCATGGCTCAGCGGTCTGGCGTGCAAGAACAGTCCTTATTTGCTTTCATATTGTCGAGATGCACGTGCCGGACCGAGTCCTGCGGCAGTTCGGTCTTCTCCAGCATATACCTCTCAATGTGGAGTCCATCCGACGCATCACATCACGTGGGCGTCCGGATGAGGATTGGATCGTATTTCATGCTATCCACATTGAGAGGTGGTCCGGGAGGCTAGAACAGATTTTTGATCAACTCCCGGCTGCTGGTGAGGACCCACTGCATGCGGCATCCATATATATGCAGTGGTACTGGACGATTACGAGAAGATGGATATCTCATCCAGTACAGCGTCCTCCGCTGACTTTTCATCCTCGTGGGCATGTCGAGAGACGACTGGTATAATAATTTATATATATAAATTTAACATGTTCAACTTATTTAATATAAATTTAATTTCTAAATTAAAATGCAGGCCGACACACTACGACAGGTTCATACTACTGTCTGCCAGTTATTGCATGACCGACCGCCGGCTGAGTTCGCATATGGGACTTTGATAGAAATGAACGAGAATATTCAGATGGTACTACAGCATGTACCATCTGAACCTACGGTCAGAGTGTCAGGCGGACCTTCATATGAGGAAGCGTCCTCGAGTCTCAGGTACCATTTAGCATAGAATTCAAATTAAGTTTTCAAATTCAAATTAACAAACTATTTACACTCTTTCAGATGCCACGATCTCCATCTCCTACCATTCAGGCCCAGACGACAATTCAGATGCCACGATCTCTATCTCCTACCATTCAGGCCCCGACGACATTTCCTTCAACGTCAGCGTCGCTCCCGCCACCAGTATCACGGACTTCATTTACTTCTACATATTCACGCCGTCGTCCATCGTCATCATCGCCACAGGAGGTTCAGACTATTGCTGAGCAGGATGAGGGTGGTATCATCGAGGAGCTCGATCAGTTGGCAGCAGTCGAGCATCTCGATGATATACCTATTATCGACCTTGTTGTTCCCTGTGGGCGAGGGCGAGGGCGAGGGCGAGGGCGAGGGCGAGGGCGTGGACGTGGGCGTGGCCGAGGACGTCGAGGTCGTGGACGTGCTCAAAATTGAGCTTTTGAGGTTGAGGTTGTATTATAGACATTTTTGTAATGTTCATTTTCACATTGTTACTCTACTGTGATTTATGAATGTCATGATTGTTGGACCTTCATTTGGTGTTTGTGAATGTTGTGAATGTTGTTTTAGCTTTTTCAATGTTAATTGTCATTGTTTGCAACTTGTTGTACAAATTTGAAATTTTTTTAAAGTAGACTAAAGTTATGTGTGCAGTTCCAGCTAAAGGCGCTGAACCATTCAGCGCCTTTAGTGGTTTACACTAAAGACGCTGAGTCGCTCAGCGCCTTTAGTGTAAACCACTAAAGGCGCTGAGCAACTCAGCGCCACAGTAAAGGCGCTGAGTCGATCAGCGCCTTTAGTGTAAACCACTAAAGGCGCTGAGTTGCTCGACGCCTTTAGTGTTTTACACAAAAGACGCTGAACTATTCAGCGCCTCTAACAATTATGTCAAAGGCGCTGAGTAGTTTAGCGCCTTCAGCAGTTATATCTGAGGACTTAGCCAATTTTCGACTTGGTCAATGTGAAAATTGGCTAACCCCTCAGCGCATGCTGAAGGCGCTGAATGAAACATCGTCTTTAGCACATAGAATGAAGGCGCTGATCCATTTAGCGTCTTCACAGGATTTTTGTGAAGACGTTGAACGCTTCAGCGCCTTCAGGTCATCTGACCTCCGTAGCGCTCTGCTGGCAAAAGGAGGGTTAGTTTTACAAAAAAAAATAAAATTAGAGGGTTATTTGGCTAATATCAAAAAGTTGTAGGGTCATTTTAAAAAAAATCCCCTTTTTTTTCTCTATTTTATGAATCTCTAAAAATCTTTTTGGTTCAACTTATGCTATCTTGGAGATCTGCTGTTGGTACAACTTGTAGTCATTGTATCGCTATAAGTAACTGCCAAAATTTTACACGTCGAGAGACAAATCTTGATTTTAGAACAACGCTCACGCCTCGATCCACAAACTATATCTAACTTCTTAGCCTCAATTATCACTTGGTTACTATTTTTACTTGCTGTTTTGAAAAGATTTTGACACTGCTCTAAAAATCCTATACCATAAAATATATTTCTGCTTAAAAAAAAGAATTTTGCGTCTATTCTCATATTTGGGAAGGATCAGCAGATTCATGGCACATCGGTGTGACTGCTACTACACAGGAACTCTACGAAATTAAGACTAGATTTAATACAACTGATTTGCTGAATCAACCTTCTGGCTTGCTTCAGGTTCTAGTTAATGGTGGCATTTTTCCTCAGTTAGTCCACAAGCCTACAGTTGCAAGCAGTGAAGGTAGAAAAATCTCTACTGTGGAGGATGCAGTCATTCAGCTGGGAACTATTCTGCAAGAAAACATACGATGTCTTAAAACATTCACATAATGGAACTTAATTTGTTCTGTGGCAGAAAAACATAATGCAGTATACATATGAACAGCTTCATGCATTCCACAAGCCATTTTTCACACATCTTTGAGTCGATTTAAGAAGGAAATGACAACACACCAAGCCGAAGTTACAAACAAACCGTGCGCGTAAAAAAAGAAAGAAGCCCAGCAGCAAACTTTGTTAAATAGAAAAGAAACCAAATCAAGCATTCCCTATTCAAGCAGGAATATTGCATAGCTGTATTTTCTTGTATATCGACTAAGTAGCGTTTACGGCTGTTTCAGTTACAGTATCTGCCTCTTCTATTTCTGTCGCCTCTTTTTTAGAACTCTTCTCCTCGGAAGTGTGGTTGGAAATGTCCTCTGGTCTGAACAACTCATCATTCTCTAACTTCAATAGCTTTTCTGTAGCTCCTCCTTTAAGCAAATCCACAACCTCAAGCATTGTAGGTCTCTTCTCCGGTCTATTCTGCGCGCAGACGAGCCCAACAAGTATCAACCTCTTCAATTCATCCTCCGCAAAATTACCATGAAGCTTTGGATCAGCCATTTCCTTAAATTTCCCCTCTTGAGCCAATGGAAGCGCCCACTCTGTAATTGTTCGCTTTATTGCAGAACTTAATTTCTCTATTGGCTTCTTTCCACTAGCTATCTCAAGAAGCAGAATTCCAAAACTGTAGACGTCACAACTCTCGGAGGCCTTTCCAAACATGGCATATTCAGGCGCGAGATAACCAAGAGTGCCTTTCACTTTCGTAGTAACGTGAGTAGCGCCATCCGGTATGAGCTTCGCGAACCCAAAATCGGCAACCCTTGCCTGGAACTCCGAGTCCAAGAGAACATTGCTCGCTTTAATGTCCCGATGGATAATATGTGGGGTAGCTTGGTGGTGAAGATAGCTGTGGGAGTAAAGATATTAGTGTTTTACCCTCTTTGAATGGAACAAACGCAGAGAGAGAGAGAGAGAGAGAGCGAAATTTATGAAGGGTAATTGTACAAGGGTTCTCAATCTTTGCACCAGAGTTTTAGTACCAGCCCCAACCTGTCAGTTATTACAACCGCATTCCTAATTTCTGTATTTTGTTGCAATTTTACTCTTTTAGTCAAATTCCTCAATCAAATTGGACAGATGTATCAATGTAATCATCATCTAACTGCTATGTAAGCGACTTGTGGATTTCTCATATGGCATCTCATCCAATTTAACCCGAGAAAATTAATGCAAAGGGTAACATTGCAATAATAAATGCAAAGACTAGAGACTCAATTCAACAACTGAAAGTTAGGGGACTCTGTCGAAACATTCTAAACAAGATTGAGAGGCCCTGGGACAAATTACCCCTTTTACATTATGAATGTATACTTACGCTGTTCCCTCGGCTGCGCCGATAGCGATGCTCATTCTCCTGGGCCAATCGAGAAGGCATTCAGCAGCATGCTGTCCATGAAGATGTGAGAGCAAGCTCAAGTTTGGCATGTAGTCGTAGACTATGAGACGCTCCTGGCCTTCCGAACAGTATCCGCGCAAGCTCAACAAATTCGTATGCCTCACTCTGCCCAAAATCTCAATCTCCACGAAGAATTCCCGCTCGGCTTTGTTGCTCCAGACTTTGAGCCTCTTCACAGCAATCTAAACAGAATGTGGTTTCCATAATTAGTTTCAGTACAAAGCCAGATATGAGACCAGCGTTGATCTACACTGAAAGATGACTTTCTCTTGGGATGCCATTTCTGAAGAATTTATTCACCAGGGGAGACTTGAGAAATTACAAAAGATTAATGTTGGTTGGTTTTCACTTTGAATATCGGGGGAAGTAGATGATAGAGTAAACATTTTTGTCTTCAAATGTCAACATGTTGTCCTCTTATACACTTGATTCATACATTACCATTTTAGTCTTCATATGCTTCATACTTCTAGCTTTTATTACATCTTACATGCTTTAATCTGATGCATTTACCATCTGATAGCATTATTTTTGTTTTTTTAATGTTACTTATAATTGATCTACTTTTGTTACTACATGGTTATTCTTTATTGGATGAACACAAAATATGTTTAATAAGATTTATTTAATGTTTTTAAGACTTTCAAAATGAAAGCACATAAGCACCTAGCCACCTGCATATGCACTCGTATAGCAAATAAACGCTATACTAGTGGCTTGACCATCAGCAAATCACACGTAATATGCAAACTATTGTCATTGATATGACCAACCAATTTTCAGTAAAACATGGATATTGCTATTTACAAACTAAAAGGGATATGTCATTTGAAAGTAACAATACAAAATTTATGGCTTCACCAGTTAAATTGGCTACGATTCTCTGATGGTCAGCCTACAGTTTCGAGTGTTATATTTATTAATCTGAGGTCCATACTTATGAGCTCCATGATACACGATCTTACAAATATAGCTGTCAGTTCATATAGAGTTATACCATGATCACACAATAACAGTACTATTGTCAATCCAAAGGAAGCAAAACTTTCAACAAGATTGGCTAAAACAACATATCTGTACCTCCAAATGCACTATCATTCTCTTTTATTTACTCCTCAATACTTCAATTTGGGAATTTTTTCAATATTTATCTGAAACCTTTCAGTCTTTCACATAAACTAGTAAAAACAACACAATATTAGCAAATCTGGTCATATTTCCAAAAGCTGAAGTCATTTTCCTTGATCAAAACTGATACTGAAGTTTTTAACCTTTCTTGACTATATAAATTAGCGAAGTTCAATTCAAATAATCTAGTGGTAATGCATTCATGCAAACAAGATAAGAGAGCATGAATGAGTTAAGTAGCTCAACTCATCTGAACATTCAACCGATCAAAGGTCTCAGATTTCCGCTTGGCAAATGGGAAAACTAAAAAATATCTCGAAGAAAAAACTGCAGAGAAAGTATACTAATTTGACCAAACTCGCATGACAGCTACTAATCGACACGTAAATAATGGTCTCTGAAGTCCATATAGATACTATTGCTTTATCACATGCAAATACTTGTCATAGCAACCATCATTTTTCCAACAAAACTAGTAAAGAATAACTCGAAAGTTCAAATCCGAATAACAATAGCAGGTCTACATATAAAGCAATACCCTGGCCGAAAACATATAATTTAAAATACGCCACTTCAAAACTGATATAGATACTATTGTTTTATCACATGCAAATACTTGTCATAGCAACCATCATTTTCCCAATAAAACTAGTCAACAATAACTTTAAAAGTTAAATTCAGAATAACAATGCCAGGTCTACAAATAAAACAATACCGAAAAGCCGAAAACATGTGAATTGAAATGCGCCACTTCCAAACTGACAGAAAATTTTCAATCTAAGCATGTGAAAAGAAATGCAGAACAATGATAAAACACCGCCACTTGGAATAACTAGGTGGTTACACACAACTCCCATTCACCAAACTTAAAACTTTTTTACTCTTCTCTCTCTACTTTTCATCAAAATTATGGCCCTACTGCCATAATCTGGAACTATTTCAAGAACCCAAGGACCAATTGATCATAATATTCTCACATAATAAATAGCAACAATAATTAGGTAAAAAAGTATATACATAGACCCTTACAACCATGAGCCATGTTGAAATAGACCCTTCAACTTTATTTCTTTCGATTGACACCCTCTGAACTTTTAATTGTTCTGCTTTGAATTATTTTCCTAAGTTGAGTCGAAATTTCATTATAATTACCAGCACAATTAACAAAATCTGCGGTTCTATCGGTCAGAAAGAAGTACCGAGAATCACCACCAAATTTCATAAAAATCTCTCTAATTTCGTACAGCGAAATAATTTAAATCAAAAAGAATCAAAAGTTGAGTGTGTGCCAATCAAAGACATAAAGTTGAGGGGGACCATTTCAAAATGACGCATTTACCATATTGGAAGGGGTCATTATTGTCCATCTTTTTACCCAATAATAATACTTAGATCAACCAAGATTACTATTTTAGGGGGAAAAAAAAAAAGAAAAAAAGCACAATCCAAATACCTGAGATCCATCCCAGAGTTGACCCCAATATACACTACCAAATCCCCCCTCCCCCAACTTGTTATCGTAATTGAAGCTGTTCGTTGCCGATTGAAGCTCTTTGAGCGAGTAAACCCTCCACGTCGCCGCCGACCCCTTCTTCTTCTTCTTCTTCTTCTTCCCTGGTTCCGCCCTAATACAAAACCCCCAAAACAAAAAAAAAACAAAAAAAAAACCCGACTTTTTTTCACAAATCCCATAAAAACTCATCAAAATCGCAAATCGACGATCCTATTCGAGTTTTTTTTTAAAATCGAAATCGATGATTTGGGAACTTACGCATCCGTTTTCTTGCACCAAGAGCACAGCGCCATTCCCAACGTTCCTTAGCTCAGCAGAGAGCTCCTTCTCCTCTTGTATACTCAGAGGAGAGAGCGCGAGGTGGTGGAGCTCCGCGGAAGCGTCTTCTCCGCCGCCATTTTAGCGAGGAAAAGAGAGAGAGGAGGCACCTCTTCGGTTATGGCTCCGCCCTTTTTCTTTTTTCTTTTTATTTATTTATTTTTCCTCCATTTGATGTTGGTGTATCAAACAAGGCGAACAAAAAGCGTTGTTGGCTTTGCGGTGTGCTCACCCGCGGGGAAATTTTAAAATGTATCTTTACTCGCCACGTGGGGCCACGTTATTGGTTCTTGTGTAACGGTCATTTCCTTGGTAAGAGTGACGTCATCTGCTTGCTGGTGAGAGCGACTTGCTTGAGTTAAGCAAAGTGATATTTTCAGAGTTTTTTTTTTTCTTTTTCTTTTTTTTTTGTTATAAAATTTTTAAAATAATCTTTAATAAAATTATTTTGATTACATAATTGATTAGATTGGATATTAAATTTAATATCTAATCAACGCTGTTGATACAATCATCTCCAAATTTGTGCTTTTTATTAAAAAAAAAAAAATTATTATCAAGATGATTTATTTTCTAAATTTGTAAATAATAATTACTTTTTTGAATTTGTACTCCAATTAGTCATGGATTGAGCCCCTTGTCCTCCAAATTTTAAATAGGTATTAAATTAGTAATTTTGAATTTCAAACAGTATAATATTTTGCTTTAGTAAAAGCTTACATAATTTGTACTTTCTACATATTTACTATCTGATACGAGCTCTTAGAAAAGAAAAGCACTGGTAAACAATAATTTTAAATTTTTCTAAGGAAGTAACTAATAGGATGTAAAAAGTAGAGAAAGAGTAAAAAATAGATGGGTCCCTAAAATTGACCAAATGTATCATTTTTTAATATATATATATATATATATATATATATATATATATATATATATATATATATATGAGTAATGTTATATGTACACTCCTAAAGGAATTGTACATTTTATACCCACTTATCTAAAGGTGGGGGGTAAAGGTGGGGGGTCACTTTACAAATTGTGAAGTGACCTCTCACCACACCCCACCCATTGGATGGGTGGGGTGTGTGATGTACACCTCCAAATAAGATGTACAAGTAGCATTTTTTTTATATATATATATATTTTTTTTTTTCTTATACACACTTAAAATATTATTTTTGTTTTACTATTACGAACGTGGAGAGGTGTTTGATTGTGTTCTCGAGGTAGGAATGGATTTGGATTGATGGAGATCCCCGCTTCAATTTGCCTCGAATGGAATGGAACGGTGAGTAGAGATCAAAATAAAAAATATAAAAAACACAAACCCACCTTGATTGGTTAAAGAAATGGATTGGAGGTGGGATCCCTTCCTTTCTTTTCTTGATTTGTATCTGTTTGTCAAAAATTAATTTTTATCGCGCCCTGCGCCAAATAAAGGGATAAATATGAGCAATTTTTTTTTAAGATGTGGTGCTCACAAGAGAATTAATAAAGAAAGCTCAACTCCATTTGGATGAACGAATAAATTATCTAATGACAATTAATTCACTTTAAAACTTTTCTTTATGACTGAAATTTTAGAGTTTGATTTTTATTTATTAAAATAATTTAATATTCATGATATGATAGAATAATTTATTTTATTTACAAATTAATTTGTCTTCTTCTAGAAAAATAATTTCGGGGTTGAATATTATTTGCTATTTTAGAAATACAACTCTTGATCAATAGTTAAAAATCTATAAGACTTATCTTATAATACCCACGCTTCGCTGTTGTTAAATAAATTATGATTAATTTATATTAATATTTGTACCAAAATAGAATTCAAATTATTTGAAAAAAGTTTAAGCAGCAAGAATTCAAATAGCATGCAATATTAAAATTAACAATCATAAATATAATTCAATTGCAGCATCAATTGTATGATCATTTCTTCTCTTGATCTTTCCCTTCATTTGTTGGTGCAGTTTCATTAATTTTCCAGACTCAGCCTCTCGTAGCTCTCGACCCAAAAGTGAAAACAGCCCTTAGAATCCAGATCACTCGAACCCTCTTCGAATGAGGAAGTTTATATAAAAATGTAACATTTAATCTTGAAAACTGTTTTCACTCGAGCCCTCTTCGGGTGAGGAGAAAAATTAGCTATTTTTAGAAAAATATCTGGATTTGTGGAAACCCCTTTTAGTCAAATTTTAGTTTTCTTTTTAGGAAATCAGTTAAAATAAGTTTTATTTTTCAAACCCCGAAAGGCTAGTGCCTTTACCTTAATCAAATAAGAACAGGTTTCGGCGACTTATCGAAGTCCGGAGAAAAAATATTGGTTACTAGAATCATGTGTGTCCAAAAATATCTTGGGTTCAAAGTCCTGCTATCACAAACTCAATACTGCCACGAACTCAGTGGCAACAAAATCGGTCGGAGAATACTCGACGACCAGGGACCACCGTCTACCCAAATGGCTCCCGACACTAGTACAGAACTAACCTCATCTACCAAACTCCACTCGGTCCCCAGACATGAGCGCAACATGCATCCTACACTATCCCGACTATTCGGCCCGCTACCCAGGCGAGGAAAAACTCTAAGTCCAGGGAAACAAGAATGCAAGGTGTAGGAATGACCAAAATAATAAAAACTAACCCAAGTGAGAGTTTTCTAATAGTTTGGTTAAATACATGCAATCATATCACAAGGTGCTAGTCAAGGTTCCGCGAATTTTACATTCACCAAAAGCAATAATAAAAACACTAACTCTATCTCACATTCATCTTAACCAAAAAGTGAAACATATCTCTATTATGCATGTCCACTACAAGATAGAATTAGAACGCAGTCCGCTAATTTTGGAGGAAATCCAACCCACCTGAAACTCGTCGATCCGAGCTACGATCTAGCTGAAATTCAGCGTGTTTAATTCTCAGCCTCTTAATAATCCAATGCAGGAAGAATCACCCAAAATCTCCTACCGGATTGATTACAATTGCGAAAACAATACACACTGCGCAAAACTTCCCAGAATTTCAGCAAGCAACCAAGTGATAAAAAGAATATAAAATCTGCATTAATCACCTCAAGATGAAGGTCCAAACTGAGATTCTAAGTTGTTGTCTGTCCAATGAACATCTCCAAAGTTTCAAAAATCCATCTTTAATTTTCCTTAATCATCAAATTAACCAACATCAACCATGTTGTCCAGAATTTCGACAAAATTTCAGCATGCACTTTCATGAAGTGTAGGGACCAAATCAAAAGAAATTTTCAACTAAAATCAAAAGAGAAATTGCTCACCTTGACCTTAAAAAGATTATCAAACTTTGAAATCCACAGAATAACCAAAAATCACTAAGAATCTGCATCCCCAAAGCCATTCATCAAAACAAAACCCAAAACAAAAAGCTGCAACAAACTCTGTCACAGAGTCATGAAGATCGAAAATGTTATCTAGGCAAATAAACTCCAAATCCAACAAAAAGAGTCTCAATGCGTTCCTTTACGAGAGTAGATGCAAATCAAGCCTTTGAACTTCAAAATTCATGCACAAATCATCGAGAAAATCCATAATTACTATGTATTGTCCAAAACTCTACTCTGTGCACGAAAGCTCCAGAGATGAAGTAAAAACCCCATAAAAACTCAAGATTTGGGAGGGGTGATCAGTAGCAAAGTTGTAGACCTACCTCTTGTGAAGATCCCTTCTAAAAATCAGCCATAGATTTCAAGTGGTTTCTCCTGTAGAGGCCTCGCACTGAACTGCGACAGAGATGGCAGTAGGTTCAACAATGGTGAACTCCTCCAAAAGTTGGGGAAGAAGGTGAAGATGGAGCTCCAAAGTCCTCCAAACAAAGCTCAACAATGGTGGGGTGAAGGTGGAATCTCCTCTGCAAGAGCTCTCCAAAAGTCCAAGTTCCAAAAGCTCAACAATGGGGAAAAAGGGCTCTATTTATAGTCCAAGAAAAACTAAAGCTCTAAGCTATTTCCCCATATATCGGGCGCCCAAAGCTCCCCGTGCAATCCGCACTAGCCAATCGGGTGATGCCACGTGTCGCCTCATCCAATCGGAGGCCGAGCCGCAACGCGCCATATCGCGCGCTGCAGCGTGGCAGCGCCTCGGTCGCCTCACCCGCGTGGGCCGCGCTTGCCGCGCTAGCAACGCTAGCCACTCCGGTGCCGCCACGTGTCCGTACGGCACAAATGGCGATGCGACACGTGTCCCCCCGGTCGCCCCTATGGTCCACGGCTCCCTGCACCCGATTCCGGGCACCCGAATCACCAAACCGGGCGCCCGAATCCGCCAAAAACTCAAAATTGATGAGTTTTGAACGGTTTTTCGTACTGATTCCGTTTCTCGCGTTCGGTTGGCGCGCAAACACACTTGACACATAAAAATAGGTGTCTACAAGCCGTTGACCACACAGTCAAGCAATACAGGGATTTGGGACACCATACCCCAAGCCCACAACAAAAGCCCTCGGGCACACAACAGACCCACTGTGTGTGCGAGGACGCACCCCACACGCGCGAAACATTCAAAACTAACCTGCAATAGAACTATAATCTACATCAAAACATATATTAGAACATATGTAAAAACTATACTAACATCTATCACTATATAAAATACATATAGATCCACCTCACAAAAAATAAAATACAAGTAAAGCCCCCTGCCCTGGCCAGTTCCGAGTATAGTGCAACTAACATAACTACTAACAGGATAGTCTACCTCTATCAAAATAACTAGAAAGAGGTTGCTATCTACGGTGCAATCCCCTTATCTCGATCCGAAACTGGCTCGGAAGATTCTAAAAAATAGACCCGAGTATAGTGCAACTAACATAACTACTAACAGGATAGTCTACCTCTATCAAAATAACTAGAAAGAGGTTGCTATCTACGGTGCAATCCCCTTATCTCGATCCGAAACTGGCTCGGAAGATTCTAAAAAATAGACCACAAGTGGGCGTGAGAACTACAAAATAGTAGTTTTCAGTGGGTACGGTCGGAGACAATTACGGGCTACCCACTAGGTCTACCAGAGGCAAGATAGTAAAACTATAAAATGAGCGAGTAACAGAGTATACTAAAAATAAATAAAAATAAAACATAACACTAAGCTATCATGCCTCTATATCAAAACCCAAACAACTCAACCCGAGCCCGATCACAAAAGAAAATCCAACTCGCAAAATACACCCAACAACTAGCCGACTCAACAGTACACTAGACAGAATCTTGAACTAACCGACTCAACAGCCCGGTCAAGCCTACGCTGCCTAAATAGGTCATTGTCCATCTCTCCCTACTGTCCGGATAGTGCCCCAGATGGTGGCTCGTCAACAGTACACACCAGCCTACTTCATGTCTCCAATCATTCGGCCTCTATGCCGATAAATTCTCAATAAAGCTCGAAGTGGCATACAGGCTATAATCAACGATGATCCCACAGATCACTGACAATGCAAATCAGAAACCCTAGGATCAACTCACAAATCCCCAACACAAAAGTACCACACGTCTCGAACATAGTGCCCCAAGCACACACTCTTTCTCACACATCGGTCCACGGCCCACGAAACCTCAAAACAATGCAACCACTATGTCATCATGATGTAGCACAAATATCAAAACCTAGGTATCACCCATCTCTAATATCCAACAACACAAATAAAAGGCAACTCAGGTCGACAATATGGTTCCCTTGACAATCAGACTAATCTAATCATGCTATAAAAATAACACATATCCCTATATTAGTGCAACCACAATCCTTCTACGTCCTCTAGCAATAAAATAATAATAAATTATAACCCCAATCCGAACAGCTCAAACACAGATAAAACATCACCTAAACACTAGTATGCATTTTCTACAACTAATAAACAATAAACAAAAGCTGTAGAAACCCCTACATCTAGAAAGCAGACATAAAAAGATAATCTGCCACTCTCAGCGACACGGAACCTACCTGGATTGTAAATTTCAGCAGAACACGATTGGTGAACAGACGACATGCTCAACGGTGATCACCACACGCGAACAGCTTAACCTCAAAAAATTCAGCGGCACCCCACTTCAACAGCACGACACAGAAAACCTCAATCCTAACAATTCAACACAAAAGCACAAAGCTCAAATTTAGGAAATCTAACGAGCTAAATCTATCACTACCAAAACCACATCAAAAAAACCCAAACAAATAATACAAATAAGAGAAACCTATCCCAAAGTCGACGCATCGTCAAATCTCAGGCGCGCACATCCGTAATCGAGTCTTTAGATCTAACCGTACGCTCCACGACAATCTCCACGCGCTTACGACCTCCCTCTCCCTCGCTCTCTGTTTCTCTCTCTAAAGTCCTCGGACGCAAGCAGGAGAAGAAAAGAGAAGAAGAAAGAGGTCCCCACGCGTTACAAAAATAGGGATTCAGGCGTCCGAAACCTCCAGATTGAGTCGCCTAAGCAACAATGGGCGGCCCGAATGATTTGGGCCGCCATAGGGCGCATTTCGGGCACTCGAAAAGTGCGCCCGAAATCGCCGCCTCGCCAGCTCGCGCGTCACATCACACGTGACGCGCATCGCATCACTACTGCGTCGGTTCCCTATGCCCAACAACCAGTGGCATGCCGCCATGTGGCCCACCTTGCGTCAACACCCACGTTGAACACCTTGGTTGCCAAGCCGCCACGCATCGAAAGCACGTGCGCAGCCGCTCTCCCATTCGGGCAACTACAGTTCGGATCCGGGTGCCCGAATCCGCGCCCGAAACTCGGAAAAGCTCTCTAAAAAGCATCCCGAGCTCTATTTTTTGCGCCGATTTGTACTAAAACGATCCCGACTTGGCCCTACACTCCTCTAACGTGCCGACCGACCGGCCAACCATACTGCAACTTTACTATTTGCAAAAGTCCAATATCTCACAGTAAAAACATATGGTTTTTTCTTCCTGTAAAAAAGAAGCAAACAACAGGCTCAAGCTAGGGGGGCACATGCAATGAACATTTGCAAAAAACAATGAGCCAACATAGTTAGAATTTTTAAAAAATTTATATACATCCCAAACAATAAGAGACACAGTAGCAAGCGGTTTGTCACGGACTTAAGCTTTTCGCCTAGCAAAAGCCCGTGCGGCGCCCGCCTTCCTGCTCGAAGAGGGCAAGCCTTGCTCTCTATTTGCTAGCCTGGACCTTCGCGCCCCACGACTAAATGCAAAAGTAGAGAAAAGAGAGAAAAGTAGTGGTTCCGCAGAAAAAACTAAGTACACTCTTTACTTAGAAAATAACACTACAAGAATACAACTCTCTCTTGCTCTTGCCTATTTATAGACTCACACACTAGCCTATATTTACAAGCCATGACCCTTGGCATTTCCATGACTCTTGGCATTCCAAGTCATTAATGGTGGTGGTTGCAAATCTCTTCACCTCCCAATTGTCTCTTTGTCTCCCACAAATGAGGTTGGGCTAGCTTGACAAGCCAACTTGGGTTTGGGCTAGGGACTTTAGACTAAAATTTTCTAAGTCCCTAACACTCTCCCCCACCTAATGCGCATGCGTCCTCGTCGCGCGCTGCTTCTGGAACTCGTCGACAAGTGCTTGGTGAAGTGGAAAAATCTCCCTTACGGCGAGGCTACTTGGGAGAAGGGTGACATACTTTGGCAAGAGAGCAAGGCTTGCCCTCTTCGAGCAGGAAGACGGGCGCCGCACGGGCTTTTGCTAGGCGAAAAGCTTAAGTACGTGACAGGTTGCCTATGAGCAAGCCATCCAATTAAGCTCGCCACCCTACCACCGCCTCTGTTTACTTTGTTTTCTTTTTACACACCTATCATCATCGCCTTAAAATAAGAGTAGAGAATCAGTAAATAAGAGGGAAAACAATTCAACGACAAAGCAGAATGAAAGCTATCGAAGGCAAAATTTATGCAGAAGTGTAACACATGTAAATCTGAGCAAAAAGAGAGGAATTATGTAGAAGGGTAACAGATGTAAATCCAAGCAAGAAAAATAAAAAAACGGGGCACACGGAAAAAAAAAATAGTGAGGTTCAAGTAAGATGGGTATGTAAACCATCACCAAGTTCCAAAACTAAAGGCATGCAGAGTAGCAACTAGTTGCCTATTAGAATGCCATCCAAGGCTCAAATTGATCCAATGGTTTTTTTTTTTTTTTTTTTTTTTTTTTTTTTTTTTTTTTTTTTTTTTTTTTTGTCGACTATTAGCATCACCTCACAGCAAGGGAGGAGAGAGAGAAAAAACCAAAGTAAGAAAACAAACCAGTAAAATAAAATAGCAGGAGATAATAATTCTCTTATTAAGGCCATGGTTGGGAGATTATCCATTCTTTATCCTTCAAATATATAAAAAAAAATAGGAGGGTTATTCTAGAATAGCCCATTAAGGAGAGAGAATAATAATTTAATTTAATATCAACCGCTCCTAATGCAAGTGGCAAAAAATTTGATAGTTGATATCCGAGACCCGAGTTTGAAGCCTTAGTTGCTTCACATTTCCAGCTTAGTTTATTTCAAAAATAAACGAAGCGGGTATCATGCTACCTTTCTCTCATCATGCTACCTTTCTCTCAAAAAAAATAATAATAATTTTTTCCATTGGTGGGAACAACACAACGTTGTTTCCAATAGTTTTTTATTTTTTAAAATTTAAATTAAAATTTTTAACTTTTAAATTTAAATTTTTTTATTTTATAAATTTTAAAATTTTTAATTTTATTTTTTTATAAATCTAAAAATTTAAAAATTTAAAATTTTAAAATTTATACAAAATTTTGTATATAAAATTTTCTAAATTTTGTATAAATTTTTTTTAATTTATACAAATTTAAAAATTAAAATTTTTGTACCATCTTTTACACATTTTTCGAAATAATTGAAATTTAAATTTTTAAATTTAGAGAAATTTTAAATTTTATAATTTTTTAAAATTTATAACTTTAATTTTTAATAAATTTATAAATTTATAAATTTAATAAATTTTAAAATTTTAAAATTTATACAAATTTTAAAATTTTTAACTTTAATTTTTTAAAAATTAAACTGTATAATTTACTAAAATATAAACTTTAATTTATACAAATATTAATTGTTATTTAATTAATATTTTATATTAATTAATTAGATAAAATATTATTATTTTAAAATTATAATTATTCTTAATTTTTTACTATTCTCGCTTATTCCAAGAAATGAACTAAACACAATTTTAGTTGTTTCTAAAAATAACAATTTACAAACCAAACACTATTTTTCTTTTATCCCTAACTATCCCGGAATAACAAGCTATCTCAGGGATAAAAAAAATTATCCCTAAGCTCATAATCCTTGAACCAAACGATATCTTAAAAAAAAAATAAACAGCAAAAAAAAAAAGAAAAAAAAGAAGGCTCAAGGTAATATGGCTATGCAAACGATATCTTAAAAAAAAAATAAACAGCAAAAAAAAAAAAGAAAAAAAGAAGGCTCAAGGTAATATGGCTATGCAACCCTCGATAAGCAGAGAGTAGGAACAAGAGTACGGTGCTGATAAGTTAAAAAAAAGGGATAATTGTCTGTGTACCCCTGAAATATGAAGAAATATCTGATTTACTTCTCTTATTTTTTTCTTTCCAATATACCCTTCATACGTTCCACAGTTATTAAAAATATCCCTACCGTTTCCCTTTGTTAAGTTAACTAGGGTTAAACTAGAGTTAAATAATAATCGGAGTTGAAAACTATCAGATATACCTATTTTGCCCGGGTTTAGGGTTTAAAATTTTTTAGGGTTTTAGGGTTTAGGGTTTAGGGTTTTAGGGTTTAGGGTTTAGGGTTTTTTAGGGTTCTAGGGTTTAGGGTTTAGGGTTTTTTAGGGTTTTAGGGTTTAGGGTTTTTTAGGATTTTAGGGTTTAGGGTTTAGGGTTTTAGGGTTTAGGGTTTAGGGTTTAGGGTTTTAGGGTTTAGGGGTTTAGGGTATATTTGAAAGGGCAAAATAGTAATTACACACAGATAACGGCAGTTCCAAACGGTACACTAACAGAGTTTAACTTCAGGAGTATTTTGGAAAGAAGTTGGAACGTAAGAAGGGTAGTTTTAATATTAGCCTTCTAAGAGGGATAAATCTGAAAACAGGAAAATTTTTAGGGGTACATAGGAAATTGCCCCTAAAAAAAATATACAGCTATTAGCTTCCAAAGCTGAGAACATATATTTATGGATTAACGGGGCAAGTGGTTGCCTATAAGTAAGCCATCCAAAGTTTGAGCTGACCTAATAGCATTTTCTATTTTTCTGACTATTATCATCACTCACACCCCTTTTTTTTCTTTTTCCTGACCATCTTCATCACATCAAAGCAAGAGTTTACAAAATAAAACAACGAAAATTAAAGTTGAAGGAGCCCGTGTAGGTAAATATAAAGAAAGCAAGTAAGAGTGGTAAAGAAAAATAATGAGTAAAACTAAAGAATAGTAAACAACAAATGCAAGAAAGTATTTAAATATAAATGGTATAGCCATGCAACAAGGTCGGCAGCATCACACCAACCAAACAATAGAAGCTGGTGGTTGGAACCAAACCTTACAGCAATCATGGTATGTCACGCTCCGAGCCCACAGCAGAAATCCTCGGGCACACAGCAGACCCACCACGTATGCGAGGACTCACCCCACAAATGCGAAGCGTCTAAAACTATCATACAAAAAACCTATAATCTATAGCTAGACATATATCAGAGCAGAAAAGTAAAACTGTACTAGCATCTATCACTGTACAAAATACATACAAGATCCATCTCACAAAAAGAAATAAATACAAGTAAAGGGCCCTGGCCTGACCAGTCCCGAAATACAGCACGCAAAACTAAACTACCAACAGGGTGGACTACCTCTATCAAAATATGCTAGGTAGGTGCTACTATCTATGGTGCAATCCTCTTACCTCGCCCTAAAGCTGACTTGGATGGCCCTGAAAAGTAGACCACAAGTGGGCGTGGGAACTACAAGTTCACAGTGGATATGGTTGGCGATAACCACGGACTACCCACTACGTCTATCAGAAGCAAGATAGTGAAACAGTAAAGTAAGCGAGTAATTGAGTATAATCGAAAATAAAATAAAAATACAATACTATACTATCATGCCTCTACAGCCAAACCCAAGACATCTCAACCCAAACCCAAACGCAAAAGAAACTTAACACTAGCCGTCCCAATAGAACATCGGACCCAATCCTGAACCGACCGTCTCAGCAGCCCGGTCAAGCCTGCGCTGCCTACAAATAGGCCACTATCAATCTCTTCATATTGTTCGGGTTGCACCCCAAATGGTGGCCATCAATAGTAGACGCAGCCTACCCTTCTAACACCAATCATCCTTCCTCTGTGCCGATAAATCTTTCGTAAAGCTCGAAATGGCATGCAAGCTATGATCAACAGTGATTCCTCAGATCACTGATGACACAAGACACGAACCCCAAGGTTAACTCACGCGTCCCCAACACTAAAATACCACACATCTCGAAACCCGTGCCCAAGCCACACACACACAACCACTCGCACTGGCCCACGATCCACGAAACCTCAAGACAAAACAACCACTACGTCAATATGGTATGGCACAAATATCACTATCAAAGTACTCTCTATCTCTAACAACCAACAACACAACCGATGGGTCAACTCAAATCGACAACATGGTTCTCCTGACAAGTAGACTAACCCAAACCTACTATAAAAATAACATCTACCCCAATACATGTGCAACCCGAAATCCGCGCACGTCCACACTAAAACACAAAACACTCTATACCACTAGTAAGGATCCCCTGACAACATATAAATCCAAGCATGCTAAAATAAAGCCTACCGTAAAATCTGCGCACCCAAAAGATTCCTAAAAGTTTTCTAGCAA
The DNA here is from genome assembly GCA_029204045.2 of Tillandsia leiboldiana. Taxonomy (NCBI): domain Eukaryota; kingdom Viridiplantae; phylum Streptophyta; class Magnoliopsida; order Poales; family Bromeliaceae; genus Tillandsia; species Tillandsia leiboldiana. Next base: position 3,846,338 of record CM055083.1, read on the forward strand.
TAAAATAATAATTTTCTAGTCCCTAGATCCCAAACAGTCCAAGAATAGATAAATAATGCAATTTCTACAACTAAAAGCAATAATAAAGCTAGTAAAATCTCTACATCTAACAATGCAGATATAATCAATAATCCACCATTCTCGGCGACATAGAACATACCTGGAAAGCAACTCTTGGCAGAACTCGGTCGGCGAAAGAATTGCATGCCCAACAGTGATCACCACGCGCGAACGACACAACCCGAAGTTCCCGGCGGCACATCGCATAGCAAAACGACACAAAAAACTACGACCCTAATAATTAAAAGGCACATAGTTCAAAATCCAAAACTCTAATTGGCTACTCTAAAACAACCCAAAACTATACCGAAAAACACAACAAAAACCAATAAATTAAAAGAAACTTACCCAACGTCAACGTGTCGTTGAAACTCACGCGCGCGTGCATGCGTTCAGCTCCGCGGAATGCTTCGTGCGCTCTTCACGGCACTCCCGGCATACTCGTGGCTCTTCTCTTCCTCGCCCTCGCACTACCTCTGTCACGTTCCGGGGTCGAAACTGCTACCCGGCTCACCAACAGATCCACCGCCCATACGAGAACTCCGCATAGGCGAAGCGTCTAACCTGCAAAAGATAGATATACCACATCTATACAAATATCAAAGCTGAAAAAAAAAAAACTAATAACAACCCACATCATTGTACAACTGCCATCTCATATACATAAACATCTCCTAAATACATAGCCACCTGAACAGAGTAAGGTAAAATAAATACAGACTGTATAGTACTATCAGCTCCAAAAACTGAAATAGAGTCCTCTGTCTACCCTCCTCAAGCATGGATAGGGATCTATCTCGCAACTCCCTATCCTCGATCAGAAGGAACATCTGTTACGGCTTTTTGTGTTGGCATATTTCATGAGTTGAGTCGGAGTCTTGAAGTGATCAAATTGTCAATCAGCAATCGAAGACTCAGAGAAGATTCAACAAGAGCTCAAATTGACACTCAGTGTTTTGAGTCTTGAAAATTAAAGTTGAAGAATTGTGGATCATATGCATCAATCTCAAGAAGAATGAATTCAAAAGGATCATGTACGTTTAACTAAATAATTTTGGTGATCCGAATACATTCTTGTAGTTTAGAAACACTTTGATGATTTTTAATTGCATAAAAATCAAAAACTGGACATGTTGGATATTCAGGATCCGGATCAGATCATTCCAGTCCGGACCACCCCGAACATAGTTTAGTTCATGCGGCATTTCAGTCCGGATCAGCCTCCATTCAGTCTGGACCCCGAACTATGGTTTTGCTGAAATCGCATGAACAGTCCGGATCAGAGAAATCCAGTCCGAACCCCGAACTTATTTTTCTGGAAAAATTTTGTTTAATGACGACAGTCCGGATCAGACTAATCCAGTCCGGACCGTCGAGCCCGAAAATTCCAGATAAGGTAGTTTTTTATTCTTATCTCTTTCCAAAGGTTTCTAACCTATAAATAAACCCTAACATTCATCTTTTTAGGGTTAAGGGTTTAAAGATAAATCCACATATAGAGAAGAAAGTAAAACACGATTAATTCATGTTTCTTCGTCTATATTGATCAATTTGATTCTAGGGTTTTCAAACTCCTAATTCTTTTAGAATCAAATTGATGAATACTTAGATGGTGTTTTCTGATCTATCCTTGATCTAAGTATTCGGTGGATTATGATCACTAAGAAAAACAGCGATTTCCCAAAATCGGCATCGTGGATTCGATGTGTTGAAGGCGTTTCGTGGATTCGAAACGTGTTGCTCATGGATTCAAGTGGCGTTCGTGGATTCGAACGTGTGCAGTGGACGTGTAGTCGGCGAGCGCAAGATTCGAAGAAGTTGAAGGAAGGGTTCGAGTCCGTGGAGTCGGTAATCACCTTGTTATTTTTCTATTCTTAGTGGATTGTTATTGCGTGTTGGTCCCGTGGTTTTTTACTCCTGGATTGGAGTTTTCCACGTAAATCTCGGTGTGTTGTTTTTATTTTTTGCATTTATTTTAAATTGCACATGAGATTGGTATTTTGTTTATTACACCTATTCACCCCCCCCTCTCTAGATATTTGATAGAATCTATTTAGATCCTTGGGGATCCATAAACCTACAATTGGTATCAGAGCGGGTTTTAAGTTTTTCTATCATGTCGGGTGAAGGTGGTAATATTAGTAGACCTCCTCTTTTCGATGGCACCAATTATGCCTATTGGAAAGTCCGGATGAGAGCTTTTCTCATCGCAATTGATGAGCGGGTATGGCAAACCGTGTAATACGGTTGGAAACATCCAATTGATGTAGTAGACGATTCTACTACCCCAAAACCTCGCTCTAGATGGTCCAGAGAGGAGATCGAAAAATCTTCTTACAACGGGAAAGGTATGAACGCTTTATTTAATGCTATTTCCTCTATCGAGTTTGTGGGTTATGTTATATATGGATCTAAATAGGGAAAAAACACCTAGAGGGGGGTGAATAGGTGTAAACAATAAACACTCAAAAATCTTTGCGTAACAAAAACCCAATGCGTTAAATTAAATAACACGCAGAGATTTTACGTGAAAAACTCCAAACCAGGAGTAAAAAACCACGGGACCGATCACACGGTGAAATCCACTAGAATCAAACACGTACAAATGTGATATAACGTACTCATACACGACTCAACCTTTTTCCATACGCTCCTAGTTGATCTTCTCTGCTCGCTCCGCAACGCGCCTCGAATCCACGATTTGCGTCCAACGCTGAATCCACGGCGTCCAACGTCGAGTCCACGACGTCTGACCGAATCCACGGTCTCCACCAAGTAGTACGTCTCGATCACACGAACGTACCTCGCTCCGAATCCACGAGAGCAGTAGCACCTTGAATCCACAAGGCCACGCGAATCCACGCGCCGATTTTTGGGAAAATCGTTGTTTTGTTGGTGGTGAAAATCCGCCGAATACTTAGATCAAAGATAGATCGGAAATACCATCTAAGTATTCATTAATTCGATTCTACTCAAAATCTGAGTTTGAAATCCTAGAATCAAATTAATCAATATAGATGAAGAAACATAGAATAGATCTAGTTTTTCCTTTCTTCTCTATATGTGGATTTTTATAAGTTTTTCTCCGTTAATTTTTCTCGTTCATTTACGGAATAAAAAACTTATTGTGGATTACCCTAAAAGATGAAATTAGGGTATACTTATAGGTTAGAAACCTTTGGAAGAGGATAAGAATCAAAAACTGACTGTAACAGATTTTTTCCCGCACGACGGTCCGGACTGGATTTGGCTTGATCCGGACTGTCGTTATTTTTCAGAGAATTTCTGAAAAAATAGTGTTCGGGGTCCGGACTGAAATAACCACGGTCCGGACTGTTCATGCGATTTCTGCAAATCCACGTTCGGGGTCCGGACTGAACCAAGGGCGTTCCGGACTGGATTTCCGCATGAACCTACCTACGTTCGAGGTCCAGACTGGAATACTCTGATCCGGATCCTGAACATATAACAGTCCAGTTTTCTGATTTTTATGCAATTATAAACCCATCCAAGTGTTTCTACACTATAAGAAGTATTCGGATCACCAAGTTTATTTTGCTAAACGTACCTGATCCTTTTGAATTCTTCTTTCTTGAGATTGAGGTATATGATCCAAACATCTTCATCTTCAATCTTCAAGACTTAAACACTTTCACGAAATACGCCAAAATAAATTCCTTAACAGAGTTTACACGTATTTCTGCGTGTGAAACTGCGAAAGAGATTTGGGATATTCTCCAAATTACACATGAGGGTACTAGTCTAGTAAAAATTCAAAAACTCCAAATGCTTACAAGTCAATTTGACTCTATTCATATGGATGAGCATGAATTGTTTACTGATTATTATACCAGACTTCAAGATATAATCAATACATGTGCTAATTTAGGAGAAAAGATCCTGGAATCAAAAGTTGTAAGAAAGATTCTTCGGACTCTTCCGGAACGTTTTAGGGCAAAGATTGCCGCCATTGAAACCGTCAATCATCCGGATGACATGAGAGTAGAGGAATTAGTAGGTGCTTTACAAACATATGAAATGACTTTTCCTACTAATCAAGTTTCTTCCAAGTTTTCTTCTAAGCTTATAGGTATTACATTCAAATCAACAAAGGAAGGAGATAGCGACTTGAACTCCGACGATGAAATCTCTTTTTCCGATTTTGAAGAACAACTGGCGCGGATCACAAAGAAATTTCGTCAGAAGTTTTGGAAGAACCGAACCGATGGATCTTCATCCTCGAAACCGAAAAGTTCATCTAAAGGATCATCGGGCTCTAAATCCTCTAAACTCAAAAGATTTGCAAAACCTTTTAAAGAAAATGAAAAAGATGAATTCGAAGAGGAAATCCAATGCTACAGATGCAAAGGCTACGACCATATTTCAACGGATTGTCCTTCTAAGAAATCATATAAAAAAAAGGCTTTGCAAACAAAAATTTGGGACGATTCTACTTTCGATGAATCGACCTCAAGAAAAGAGGAAAATGATAAAGTTGTTGCTTTTCATACCTCTCTAGTTCGCTCTTCCATTGTTTGCTTGTCATCATTAATTACTGACTCTATTCCTTTGATTTTGCATGAAACATCTACATCCGACGGAGAGTCGTCAATTGAGGGGGAGTCGGACGAAGAAGAACTCGTTGAGGCATATCAACAACTTCTTATGGAATCAAAGAAGATGGCCAAGCACATCAAGAAGTTGAGGAAGCAACGACTTGAGGTTGAGGACGAGAACCGCACATTAAAGATCAAAGTTAAGGATCTCGAGGAGGAACGAGAACTTTTAATGGACAATAATAAAATCCTCCACGAAAAGTTTAACCAATCGGAAACGACCGTTAATTCTGAATTGGACAAGATTAGTTTTCTTGAAAAACAGTTTGAGAAAATTCACAAAGCCAACCAAGGTTTGACCAAGCAAGTTCATCAACTCAAATCCGACATACAAAATCTTTCAACCGGTTCCAAGAAACTCGACGGTATGCCCGGATTAGGTTAAACAAGCAAAGTTGGTTTAGGATTTAAAAGGAAACAAACTGGGAAGACTTCAAGTTCCACAACTATATTGAAAGGAAGAATATGTCACAAATGTGGAATTGAAGGATACTTAATGAAGACGTGCCCGAAAAATAGAAAGAAAAATTCTTCGGCATCTTCATCTACGGAGTGAACTCAACGGATTCAAAGGACACATCAATTCAATGGAGTTCCCTCAATCTACCAAAGGTCCGAGCCACAACATCGTTTTTTTAAGAGGACACTTGCAACGTGGGAACCTATGGTGGATCAACAGTCAAAGCGGACAACCCCCGGCCACAACGAATCAAGACAACCCAAAATTCGACGATTTTGGATTCAGAAAGATGATATCTTTCCGTGTCTTAAGTTTTAAATTGCTTTTGACTGTATGTAGTGCTTTGATCGGTTTTTATTGCATATATATCTTGATCTTTGCATTACATAATTTCAATGTTTGTCGTTTTTAATGTTTTATTTTCAAACAAAGGGTTTTAACGAACGAGCGCATTGAATATGAAAAGGGTTTACTTTCATTCACTCCTAATTAATTTCACAATTAATTATCAACTTTACTCCATAATCATAATCTTTGAAGATATTCCATTATAGGAGTTTTTGATATTTATATTCATCAAATTTTAGTAATCATGTGTGATCTTAAGATGCTTAACCTATCTCGGTTGTGTGAATTCATTGTGATAAACATGAGACAACCAATAGACTAAAATTTGGGATTTAATTCTTTCACGTAAGAGATTGCATTCTTACAATGGTAAATAAACGAATGAAAAAGATGTAAAAAGAGTTACATCCGAAAGGAGTGTGAAAACAACCATCACATGTTGGAAAGAGCTGCCACCCCGGTCGTCCGGTTAGTGTGTGAAGCTACCACATGTTATGGATGCTTGATAGTATTTTTTGGGAAAATCTTTAGATGAAGCATTTGGAGATTCATATTCAAAGTTCTTATATTTTGAACAATCTCCTGGTTGGTATAAGGTGGGATAGTTGAAAGATGCTCAAAGAGCCACCCTTAGGTATTTGAGTGCTTGTCTCAAATTTGAAAGGGTAGTAATCAAATTGATGTCATTTGGACATCTCTATAAGTCATTTTTGATAATCCTTTACATCTTGATAGAGTTTGGATCTCTAGATTATTTTTGATGACTTGTGTTTGACGTATATAATATGAAAAACGGTTTATAATATTTTATCTTTGTTTTTCATGATTTCGGAGTAAATCTTTTTAATTTTTGTAAAATTAATTAGATTAAATGACATCTGTGTGATCTCACAATTTTCAAGCACTTAAATTGTTTTCTTGATGGCACGCAAATCGGTATTTGAAAGATTTCAAAATTTGGATTTGTTTCAAAAATTTTTGTGATTTTTGCTCTGGAGTACCGGTATTAACAGTTTGGTACCGGAACCAAATTCTCGGAATTAGGTTTTCAATCCAGAACCCGAAACAGGATTTTTCAGATTTTCAATTGGTTACCGGTATGCGCCTTCGAGTACCAGTACGCAATCTGCATTTTTGTTATATACCGGAACTGAGCTTTTATCTCTCTTTCTCTATGAACTAATGTTGTTAGTGATTTTCTTTTGTCTAGTATGTTCGCTGTTTGACAATTTGTGACAAAAAGGGGGATAAGAGAAATGACGAAAATGAGATGATCGAGATAGGGGGAGATGATTCGAGATAGGGGGAGATGATGAAAAAGGAGCCGAAAAACAAAAAGAACCAAAAGGACGAATCAAATGTAGGATTTACATTTAATTTCTAACGACTGACTTTTGATTTTGTTTGGAGTTTTGTTTTGCAGGATTTACATCACTTTAAGACTCCAAGTCCTAAGTCATAGAGTTTGTTTTAGGTCTAGTTCAAATGTATTTTTATTTATTGGATCTTTCACGCAAAGAAAGTCAATGTTTTGGTGATGACATTGAGTTTCGATTTTTTGGTTTAAGATGAGTGTCTTGAGCATTTTATGTATTTTTGGATTTTGTCACGAAATTACCAAAGGGGGAGATTGTTACGGCTTTTTGTGTTGG
>CM055083.1:3853573-3903173 GCA_029204045.2 Tillandsia leiboldiana
CGTCAATGGGATGCCACAGATGGACCTGTGTGTTATTAATAGCTGTGTAGGCCTTCGGCGAGTTTGCCGAAATTTCGGAAAAGAATTAGGCCCAACAGAGGTCGGAAATGGATTCAGCACGGAAAAAAACGCTTGGAAACGGCTATTTGCTTGTTTAATTCTGAGTCCGGATGCCCAAAACGGACTCCCGGAAGTTTCAGTGGAAAATGGTGCATGGGAGGGGCCGTAGACCGCCGGCATGCCACGTGGCGGCCTGTCATTGGCCGGTTCAGGATGCGCGGTCCACAGAGCTGCGCGGCGGGGTGCACAGACCCGGCGCATGGACACGTGGCACGCCTGATTGGCGGGCGCAAGGCGCGCGGTCTAACGGGTGAGCGCGGCGGTTGCATGGACCAATGCGGGGCCACGTGGCAGCCTCCGGTGGTCGGTGCATGCGGCGCTGGTCCACTGAATTCTGTTGAGTGCGTGGACCGGGTGTAGGGGACACGTGTCGCCCTCTGGTTCTGCGGGCGCACCGTGCGCGGCGCACGGAGTCGGGGTCGGTGCCTCGGGGCGCGTGGCCCACGTCGGGGCCATGCCGCGCGCCCGGCGCGGCCGCCGACCGGTCAGCGGGTCAACCGGGGTGGACACGTGTCGCCCGCTGATTGGCGGGCGCCCAACCGCCTCACTGTGCGGGGGCGGGCCACGTGGCAGCCAGCGGGTGGGCCGAACAGCTGTTTGCTGTTCGGCGGGCCACGTGGCGGCTCCTGGTGGATTCGGGCGTGAACAGTGTTGGGCCCGGCCCAACACTGTAGCCGCCCGAATGTTCCGGGCGCCCGAAATTTTGGGCCCAAAGCCCATTGACTTGTTTTTCCGGGCTGTTTCGGGTGGAGGCCTATAAAAAGGCCTCAAGGGGCCTCGTTTTGAAGCTTTTCCCGAAAGCTTTCCACTTGGAGCCCTTCACCAAGTTGTTTCTCTCCCTCTTGTGCATCTTTTGGCGGAAGCTCTGGATTTTTGGAGGCCGCGACGACGGCGACTTCTGCATCGGGGTGCGGGAAGCGACGATCTACTGTTGGAGGCCCATTTCCGTCGCAGTTTAGTCCGGGAGGTCTACCGGGCTACCCCGACATTATTTTTGGACGATTTCTGCGGTGACGGTTTCGTAAGAGGTAAATCTACATTTTTCGTGTTGGACACTTTTTCTGGATCCGAGCTTTTCTTGGGGTTCTGGGTACATTTTTAACCCCCTTTGCGACTGTTGGTTGATTTGGACAGCACCTACTTGTCGGATTTTTATCTCCTCATCCGGGCATCGGAATTCGACGTTTCAGGACTCTATCGACATCTACTCTTCGCGAGGATCGCCGTCGTATTTTTATTGGAATTTTTGGAGGAAGTTTTTCAGGTGAAAATTTCGTGTTATTGGGACTGTTCACCACAGATTTTGGGAAGGTGGAATTTGTGTGAATTTAAGTGTAATTTTGGTGTATGTTTGTACCCAGGAGTTTGTGAGCACTTCTACCGTGTTGTTGGCTTGGTGGGATTTGTGTTTTGACAGTTGTGGGCTTTCTCAGCGGTGCGATTTTGGACAGTTAGCACTTTCAGGTGGGTGACCTTGCTTCCAAGAACTCTGGACTGTGTACTAATTCTATGTGTGTAGGATCATGCATGTTAGAAATTGGAGTATTGGCATGTGTAAAACTGTATGTTGTATCTTGTATATCAGTTGTTGAATCTTTTGATTCCTGCACTATGTTAAGTAATGAAATCTTGGAATTTGACCTAGCACCCCTGTCATATGTATCATGTTCAGCCAGTCTGTAGAAAAACTCCAACTTGGGCTAGGTTTTTATTGCTCTAGACATTCCACATCACGATACTTCATTTCACTATGGACTTAGCTTTTCCTCGCCCGTGTTGTGGGCCGAGAGGTCGGTCAGTTGTGGGATGCATTTGCACTCGTGTCTGGGGACCGAGTGGAGTTGATAGCAGTCTGTAGATTTGATTTCTTTGGGAGAGTGATAGTGATGGTAGATCTGGGTTCTTGGAAACTGTCAGAGTGACAGTGGGTTTCAGCTGCGTAGATTCCAGCTAGTGTGTGAGTCAGTGATTTGTTTGGTAGTCGATCTTATTGATCGAGGATTGGATCATAGCCTGCATGAGCCACAGTTGAGCTTTACAGTGATACTTTACAGTGATACTTATGGGTTACTTTGACTCGAGCGGGTCGCTCCCCTCGAGGGCCACTCCGGAGTAGGCGAGACCGTGTTGTGTACCGGTATGAGTTTGAGATGTTCTTTAGCGACTTGTTGTTGCAGTGGTCCCTCTGGCTGTGCTTTTGTTGGCAGCCACGGACGCCCTACGTAAGTCCGCTCCTCCGGGACGTAACGGCAGTAGGTTGGCGCAGGTTTGACTGGACCCGATGTGGCAGTCAGTTTTGATTGGGTGATCAGGGAGGAGAGTTAGTTGTGGCATTATGTTCTTTCTGTTCCACTGTTGAGCATCTAGATAGAGGCATAGTAGCTGTAGAGTTACCTTTCCCAGCTTTCCTTATAGCACTGCATTTGTTACCTTTGCCTCTGGTAGACTTAGTGGGCAGACCGTCGGGCTTGTTGGCGGCACCCACTGAGAACTACTGTGGGATGTAGTTCTCACACCCGTCGTGGTGTTTTCTCCCCAGGGACTTCTGCTCCAGTTCCTGCAGCTCCTGTTGCTGATCCAGCTCCTTCTGACCGAGGTAAGGGCGTCGCGAGATAGATCCCCTCCTGTCGTCTTCAGGGTGTGAGTAGATGTACCCCAGTTCCATTTTGGTGTGTGTTATGTCGAGTGACTTCTGTAGTGAGGTTTTGAGTTGTACCTTCCTTTCCTGCTTTTATGAGAGACTCCTGTATTCTGGTGAGGTTGGTCTGTATATTTGAGAGTTGTAGTTTCACTTCATGTATTTTATTCCAGCTTTCCTCTTTTAGCTCTGATATCTGCTAGTGTAGATGTTTCTTTGCAGGTTAGTCGCTACGCCTATACGGGGCTTCCCGTACGGGCGGCGGATCTGTTGGCGAGCCGGGGCGCAGTATCGCCCCGGGGCGTGACACGCTGTTTGCGGGGCATTGTGGAGGCCCGTGGGGGATTCGGGCCCGCACAGTGTTGGGCCGGGCCCAACACTGTAGCGGCCCGAATTTTCCGGGCGCCCGGAAGTGGGGACTCAGGTGTCATTTTCCGATTTGTTCTTCCAGCCTATTTAAAGGGCGAGAACATCAGTTGAGAACTCTTTTCCTGCTCCTCATCTCACAGTGCGGTCTTCACAAGATTTCCTCCTCTCCCAGAGCTGGTTCCATCTGCAAATTCCTGGATTTTTCTACAGCACTCATCCTTAGGTTTCCATTTTTATGGCGCGGCGCGACGCTAGTTCATTTGTGGTCTCCTTCGTCGCGGTTTGGGTGCGAGGACTCCCCTGGCTTACTCCGACCACCGATTTCGTTGATTTTTGAGCCGTTGGCTTCATGACAGGTAGGGCTACGATCTTCATGATTTGAGTTTCCCCTCGTTTCGAGTTTATCATGGAGTTTCCCGAGCTTCCCTTTGACCCTTTTTCTTGGGCGGAGTTTTGGACAGCACTGTGGTATTTCGGCGATATCTTTGCGCACAGGTGTCGGATCGAGGCGTGCCATGAGGCGTTTTTCATCTACACAGCGCAAGGAACACTCTCAAATTTTCTGGGAATTTTCTGAATATTTTTTGAAGGTGAAAATTCTCTATTTACATAAAGTAGTGCTACAGTTTTTGAGATCGGTTTATTTCGGGGTGGTTCCCTTGTCGAATTTGTATCTCAGTGTAGGAAATTCGGAATTGAACGTGTAGGTACTCGTTTCGACCGGCTCGTCGCAAGGATCGCGACGATATTTTTTTGGGAATTTTCTGTGCAGAACTCGTAGGTGAAAAAGGCACAACTCTGGACTATTTGTTGGGACAACATGTTCTTGAGTGTAATAGTATGTTTAATTGTATGTTTCGGGGTAATTGTTGTGCAGTGATCGCGGCGGTTTGGCTTGTTCGGGCGAGAGCACTATTTGGACTTGGATTTAGCAATCGAGGTGGGTGGTTATTGTTTACCTCTATTTTGACATACTCACTAGGATTATTAGAGTGATCTCCCAATGTTAGGATTATTGATTAACAAGTGGGGATGGAACTTATGCATGCTTGTTTGGACATATCGAATGATCACCTAATGGACATGCATGCTTAAAGTAAAATAATTGTGAGCCTATCATATGGAAAATACCATTGTGGATATCTGATAGTGGTTGGGACTTATACATGTTTGTATGGATAGAATATTAGCACTTAACCTTGCATGTGGAATTTACTTTCATGTTGGGATAATATGAAATGTCTTGTGGGAGAGTACCACTTGAGGATCTGTTGTACATGCATAGGTGGATGATTTATGTAAGATTAATTTGGTGGACATAGCATGTTGGAATAGGATTATTGGATATTTTAATAGTAATAATTAACATGCCATGTTAGCACATAGATTTTATGAAAGTTGGTTAAATAGATAAATTGTTGGGACATTATGACATATCTATGTGCGGGTACCACTTTGGTGATTTATCATGGATCAGGGATTATAGACATGTGTGGTTGAATAACGATTTTAGCATGTTGATGGTTATATCCATGCGGAGCTATTAATTGATACACATGTGGAAACACTATTGGTCACACTTTCTTTTATCGCTCTTGAGGACATATGCATGCGTGTATGGTCATCTAGATAGGCCACTTTTTATTGCTGCACTATCATTTTGGGACTTGACTTAGGAGAAACCATGTTTGTTTCCTTTTCTCCTTCTTATTTAGACCTTTGAGTCTGGTTGCTCGGGTTCGAGCAGGGGTTTGGGATAGTGTAGCGGGGACCTGAGGGTCGGTGACAGGTTATGTTTGATTATGGGTTGTGGGGTATTGCGGCTACCGCGGATAGTAGGCGATTGACCAGATACGGATTATTTTATCCGATTTTTGGATTGGGGGTCATTGCGGCTACCGCGGATAGTAGGCGATTGACCGGATGTCGGATGAGGGACATGATTGTGATTGTGGGTTATTTCGGTGACCGCGGATATTGGGCGGTTGACCGGGTGTCGATTGTTGGGCTTGATTATTGACAGTGGGTATTGCGGCAACCGCGGATATTGGGCGGTTGACCGTATGTGTACTTATGCATCAGATTGGGGATCGGGGTTCTTTAGTGGAGGGTTTTGTTCCACTTGAGTATAGTTGTGATCCAGTCCTGCTTTTGTTACTTATCACACCGGCGCGGTTATTGCCCGGTGATGCTTTCCTCGTGTGGGTCGCTCCCCTCGAGTTTCCCTTCGGAGGCCAAGGCCAGACAGTTATTAACAGTTTTGCTATCACATCGGCGCGGCTTATTTTCCCGCTGATGGGGCGGCAGCAGGAGTTTTGCTATCACATCGGCGCGGCTACTTGCCCGATGATGAGGGCGGTACAGATTGGGTTCATCTGGGACGGTTGGTTACTGTTGCATACGGTTATTCCAGTCTAGGACTGCATTTTAGAGGCATATTAGTGGTAGTTTCCTTTCTTCAGCAGTCATTATTGCTTACCACACTTCTTTCCTTTTTGCCTCTGGTAGACCTAGTGGGTGTGTCAGAGTTTGAGGTTTTACCCACTAGGGGAGGTTACTGGTTTACTAGTAGTTCTCACCCCCATTCTTCTTTCCTCTTTTTCTTCTCCCTTGTTTTGCAGTGTCTTCTGCGGGTGCTGCTGGGCTTTCAGCGGCGGGTTGAGGAGAGAGGACGGCTGAGTAGATAGATCTCGAGGCAGGATGAGCGCGTTAGCTGGACTGTTGGTGTACCCATGTTTCCTCAAACGGTTGTACTTTTACTTTGGGACTGGCTTTTGCCAGCAGGTTGTATTTATTTTTGTGAGCTGGGAGAGACAGATGTATCATTTATACAGTTGTATTGTATTTTATTTCCAGCTTCAGTCTAAGATGTATTAGTTTTTAGTTCAGCTATATTTTTATTGTTATTTTATTATTATCTCTTATATCTGAGCAGGTTTGGCGCTTCGTGTACGCGGGAAATACCGTGTGCACGGCGGATCTGTAGACGGGCCCGGGTTCCGGTTTACACCCGGGGCGTGACAGATTAATTGGTATCAGAGCTTACGGATAGGTCGGTTGGGACTTAGGAAACCCTAGGCTTTTGGGCGGACCCTAGGATGTTAGTGCGTGAGAGACACGACATTTTGCGAAAGTCGGTAATTTGTTTATTTGACTCTTCCTGTGAGTGAAGAGGGATCGACATATCCTATTTTTGTGGGACAGTTATGTTGGCTGCAGACAACATAAAGTTACAAAAATAGAGGGATATCTTTGACTTTCGCTAGATTGGGTCGAGTGTTTGGGGTGTGCTGATTTACGGTTTTGTCGTGGTGAGCGGTGTCTCCCCGACGTTGGGCCCTGACCTGGGTGCACCTTGGTGCGACTGTTGGGTCTGAGTTGATTGTTTCGGGCCGGATACCCAGATTGGAGTCTGAGAGCTCCGGACCCGAAGGGTAGGAGTGTTGGAGGCAGATCAGCAGCGCAGTGACATAGTTGTCGGAGCAGTGGCACAGTTGTCAGATCAGCGCAGTGGCACAGTTGTCGGAGCAGTAACACAGTTGTTGGATCAGCGCAGTGACACAGTTGTCGGATCAGCGTAGTGACACAGTTGTCGGATCAGCGCAGTGGCACAGTTGTCGGATTAGCGAGTAGCCCCCTCCGTCCCGACGTTTAGTGCTGGGGCGCCGAGGCAGGGTGGATAGTTGACAGCGGGTAAGCTGTGGGATTGCTTTGATCAAGTGAGCCAGTTTTGGCGGATGAGTCATTCCGATTCGTGGGATTGAGTAGGGGAACCTTTGGAGGCAGGGTCGTGTTTAGTGGGGGATAGAGAGTACTTGGAAGCCTTTTGTGTCAAGAGTTAGCGCAGTTGCTGAACTGCACGCTCCATGTGTAGAGGGACGGGGCACATAGAATATGAGTGTCTGAGAGTGGACTGCGCCAGAATACATTTTAACTCGTTGGGTCCCTCCATTACGGATTTCGGACGCCTCATTGGAGTAGGCGCCAGGTATGGAGCGTGGCGTTGTAGTTCCTTTGGATTGGGATCTGCCGCCTGAGGCGAGTTCTGATTGAGGATGGAGGACAGATCAGTCGGATGAGGCATTCCCGATTTCTTTTTCCATGATACTGGATTTTTGAGACTGTCTGAGCACATGGGTTATAGCGGTCGGTGTGGTGGTAGGTTTGAGTTGTTCCGGACTTTTGGTTCGTATCTTTTTGATACGGGAGTATTCCCTTCTTGGTGGGTAGTGTTTTTGCTTCATTGCTTGGGTTAGGGGTAGGATGGTCACCACGTGCACGGGAGGCTTATTTTTTTCCCCGATCGCGCTTGGCACGTGGAGGAGAGTTGTTGGTCCTGCCCGGTGCAGCTTGAGTCCTGGATTTTGCCGGTAAACCTGATGGTCTTGACTCAGCTGCGGGGTGTTGTTGTGGTACTCGTTGGGCTGGCTGGTTCGGTTTTTTTTCTTTCGCGGCGGTTGATTATGCCGCGAGGACGGTTTTCTTGGGGAGCCAGGCCCGGAGGTGTTGGTGTACCTGGGTTGCTTGAGGATTATCTTCGCCTCTTTAGTTTTGACTTCGTGAGTGAGGCGGATGTTTCGCAGTGGATGAGTAGCCTTTTTGGCTGGTGTGGTTGAGGGACCTACGGCGGCGCCGGGACTCGGGGATACCCCCTTTGGTTGCGAGTTCCCGGCTGATCTCCTATCGGAGTTGTCTAGCATGTCACTAGTTTGGGAGTTGAGGACACAACTCCAGGATTCGATGTTTTGGGAATCTTGTCAGACCAAGTGTGCCGCCTTTGGGGGCGCCGGTGCTATTCGAGATGTGGAAGGTTGGTTCACTTCGGCTTTGTGTGGATCCCCGGGAATTAGGTGAAGTGACCATCTGGAGCTAGCACCCTTGTCGAGCATGGAGGATTTGATTTACCATCTGTAAGGGTCCCGGGTCTTCCTGAAGGTGGATTTGTAATCTGGTTTTCTCGACTGCATATGGCTGTGTGTTGATGCCGGAGAGTTGGGGAATTGCTTCTACATCCCGACGGTTTAAAGACTAGAGATCAGAGTCTACGTGATCAGTTGGGGGACTTATATTGGATACCTTGGGAGTACAGAGGTACTTGGATCGAGCTTTTGTGCGGATGGACTTGTGGTTGGGTTATCGGGGCCGTGGGGAGGAGCGGATGCTTGTACCGATGCAGATTACTTGGTAGCTCGAGCGGTTAGCCCAGCTGTACTTGGTCGAGGTGGTGCGGTTTTCTGGAGTGCCCGCCTCTATTTTGTTCTAGTTAGAGACCTGAGGATTGCATCGCGTCTCTGGAGGAGGTATTAGACAGCCTTAGGAGCTTGAGTGGTGAATGATTGGATATTTAACCCCCTATACTTGGTTGAGGTTCCGGATTGAGGAATGACTTTAGTTTCGAGGATGAAACTTTCTTTTAGTGGGGGAGGATCTGAGGATCCGAATTTCCGCAAAAGGATTACTGTTGGATCAGTAGAGCTTCTGCAATGCGTTTGGC
Organism: Tillandsia leiboldiana; assembly: GCA_029204045.2. NCBI lineage: Eukaryota > Viridiplantae > Streptophyta > Magnoliopsida > Poales > Bromeliaceae > Tillandsia > Tillandsia leiboldiana. The sequence continues at coordinate 3,862,195 of CM055083.1, forward strand.
AGCTTCTGGGAGCTTGTACTGTGTATTGGAGGTGTTTGTGCACAAATTGGACACAGTGTTGGACTTCGGGCTTAAAATGGATCACGTGGGTAATCGGAGGACCCCGTCGAATGATTAGAAGTTGTTTCGCGCAAAACGGATATCAAAATCGAACTCAGCGCGAAATTTGGGATAAAAACACTTGTCTGGATGCATTCGACAAATTTTGGAATTAGAATTTCGCAAATCGAACACCGGATTTGGATTCAACGCGCGAAAATGGTGAAAATGGACTATCTACTTGTATTTTTCGGAGTCCGGATGCAAAAGCGCATTTTTTCGAGGCTTGGGGTTACTGTTCCGGTCGGCGGGCAGCGCCGGCGGCGGCGGGCAGCGGCGGGCAGAGGCGCGGGCCGCCCGGTCCACGCGGCGGGCGTGCACCGGGGGCTAGACGCGTGGCGGCTCGGGAGTGGGCCGGTCCGCGGGGCGTGGTCTACGGAGGGCGCGGGGTGTACGGTGGACCGGGCGGGGCCACGTGGCGACCGTTGGTTGGCCGGTCCACGTGTGCCCGGTCCACGGAACTGGTGTGGCGGCCTCGGGATTCGCGCCTGGCAGGGGGCGCAGGCGGCACGTGGGCGCGCTGACCGCGTTTTCCCGCGATCGGGCCCGCCACGTGTCGTCGCCGCGTTGGGCCACGCGTCGCGCGGTGGATGGCCCGCGCGGCTGTCTGCTGTTTGCGGGGCGACGTGGAGGCCCGTGGGGGATTCGGGCCCGCACAGTGTTGGGCCGGGCCCAACATTGTAGCGGCCCGAATTTTCCGGCCTCCCGGAAGTGGGGACTCAAGCTTCATTTTCCGATTTGTTCTTCCAGCCTATTTAAAGGCCGAGAACATCAGCTGAGAACTCTTTTCCTGCTCCTCCTCTCACAGTGCGGTCTTCACAAGATTTCCTCCTCTCCCAGAGCTGGTTCCATCTGCAGATTCCTGGATTTTTCTACACCACGCATCCCGAGGTTTCCATTTTTACGGCGCGGCGTGACGCTCGTTCATTTGTGGTCTCCTTCGTCGCAGTTTGGGTGCGAGGACTCCCCCGGCTTACTCCGACCACCGATTTCGTTGATTTTTTCGTCATTGGCTTCACGACAGGTAGGGCTACGATCTTCGTGATTTGAGTTTCCCCTCATTTCGAGTTTATCATGGAGTTTCCCGAGCTTCCCTTTGACCCTTTTTCTTGGGCGGAGTTTTGGACAGCACTATGGTATTTCGGTGATATCTTTGCGCACAGGAGTCGGATCAAGGCGTACCAGGTGGCATTTTTCATCTACACAGCGCAAGGAACACTCTCAAATTTTCTGGGAATTTTTTGAATATTTTTTGAAGGTGAAAAATCTCTGTTTACATAAAGTAGTGCTACAGTTTTTGAGATCGGTTTATTTCGGGGTGGTTCCCTTGTCGAATTTGTATCTCAGTGTAGGAAATTCGGAATTGAACGTGCAGGTACTCGTTTCGACCGACTCGTCGCGAGGATCGCGACGGTATTTTTTTGGGAATTTTCTGTGCAGAACTCGCAGGTGAAAAAGGCACAACTCTGGACTGTTTGTTGGGACAGCATGTTCTTGAGTGTAATATTATGTTTAATTGTATGTTTTGGGGTAATTGTTGTGCAGTGATAGCGGCGGTTTGGCTTGTTTGGGCGAGAGCACTATTTGGACTTGGATTTAGCGATCGAGGTGGGTGGTTGTTGTTTACCTCTATTTTGACATGCTCACTAGGATTATTAGAGTGATCTCCCAATGTTATTTATGTGAGATTAATTTGGTGGACATAGCATGTTGGAACAGGATTATTGGGATATTTTAATAGTAATAATTAACATGCCATGTTAGCATATAGATTTTATGAAAGTGGGTTAAATGGATGAATTGTTGGGACATTATGACATATCTATGTGCGGGTACCACTTTGGTGATTTATCATGGATCATGGATTATAGACATATGTGGTTGAATAATGATTTTAGCATGTTGATGGTTATATCCATGCGGAGCTATTAATTGATACACATGTGGAACCACTATTGGTCACACTTTCTTTTATCGCTCTTGAGGACATATGCATGCTTGTATGGTCATCTAGATAGGCCACTTTTTATTGCTGCACTATTATTTTGGGACTTGATTTAGGAGAAACCATGTTTGTTTCCTTTTCTCCTTCTTATTTGGACCTTTGAGTCTGGTTGCTCGGGTTCGAGAAGGGGTTTGGGATAGTGTAGCGGGGACCTGAGGATCGGTGACAGGTTGTTTTTGATTATGGGTTGTGGGGTATTGCGGCTACCGCGGATAGTAGGCGGTTGACCAGATACGGATTATTTTATCCAATTTTTGGATTAGGGGTTATTGCGGCTACCGCGGTTAGTAGGCGGTTGACCGGATGTCGGATGTGGGACATGATTGTGATTGTGGGTTATTTCGGTGAACGCGGATATTGGGCGGTTGACCGGGTGTCGGTTGTTGGGCTTGATTGTTGACAGTGGGTATTGCGGCAACCGCGGATATTGGGCGGTTGACCGTATGTATACTTATGCATCAGATTGGGGATCGGGGTTCTTTAGTGGAGGGTTTTGTTCCACTTGAGTATAGTTGTGATCCAGTCCTACTTTTGTTACTTATCACACTGGCGCGGTTATTGCCCGGCGATGCTTTCCTCGTGTGGGTCGCTCCCCTCGAGTTCCCATCCGGAGGCCGGGGCCAGACAGTTATTGACAGTTTTGCTATCACATCGGCGCGGCTTATTTGCCCGATAATGAGGGCGGCAGCAGGAGTTTTGCTATCACATCGGCGCGGCTACTTGCCCGATGATGAGGGCGGTACAGATTGGCTTCATCTGGGACGGTTGGTTACTGTTGCATACGGTTATTCCAGTCTAGGACTGCATTTTAGAGGCATAGTAGTGGTAGTTTCCTTTCTTCAGCAGTCATTATTGCTTACCACACTTCTTTCCTTTTTGCCTCTGGTAGACCTAGTGGGTGTGTCAGAGTTTGAGGTTTTACCCACTAGGGGAGGCTACTGGTTTACTAGTAGTTCTCACCCCCATTCTTCTTTCCTTTTTTTCTTCTCCCTTGTTTTGCAGTGTCTTCTGCGGGTGCTGCTGGGCTTTCTGCGGCGGGTCGAGGAGAGAGGACGGCTGAGTAGATAGATCTCGAGGCAGGATGAGCGCGTTAGCTGGACTGTTGGTGTACCCATGTTTCCTCAGACGGTTGTACTTTTACTTTGGGACTGGCTTTTGCCAGCAGGTTGTATTTATTTTGGTGAGCTGGGAGAGACAGATTTATCATTTATACAGATGTATTGTATTTTATTTTCAGCTTCAGTCTGAGATGTATTAGTTTTTAGTTCAGCTCTGTTTTTATTGCTCTTTTATTATTATCTCTTATATCTGAGCAGGTTTGGCGCTTCGTGTACGCGGGAAATACCGTGTGCACGACGGATCTGTAGACGGGCCCGGGTTCCGGTTTACTCCCGGGGCGTGACAACTCAGCCCACAACCAGGGTGAGGAGAAACTCAGAGTCCAAGGAAAATATGCAAGTAGTGTATAATGTCCGAATACAAATAAAAATGCCAAAGTTAAGAGTTTTCTAGAGCGTGGTCAGATAATAAGCAACATATGACATGGGTGCTAGTCAAAATTCCAAAATTACTCAATACTATAATCAATATTCCGCCCCGCAGGCGCAAATATAGGTGTAGCCCATCGAACCCAGTTCCTCAAACCCTCCACTCGGGCAAGGAAGGATATTCGAAATCCGTTACCTCAAACCTTTTCCTTAGAACTTCTATTTTTAGAAAACCTTTATATAAATCTTGATTTGAGACAACCTATTTTAACATATTTTTAGATTTTAAGAAATCAGTTAAAATATTTTTATTTTTCAAACCCCGAGAGGCTAGTGCCTACAACCCCAATCAAACAAGAATAGGTTCCACGCACAGCCTCCCGAAGTTCTCGAGGAAAATATTCGTTTTGAGAAAACAAGTGTGTCCAAAAATATTCTGGGTTCGAGGTCTCACCAACACACATCTCCAAGTAACCAACAGGTTCAACAGATAATAATAACGTAAATACAACGTCTAATATGCAACAACTATTAGATAGACGTAGAGGGGAGTCCATCGCTTTTGGAAGAAATCCAACCCACCTGGAACATGTCGATCCGGAATCCGATCGACCTGAAACTTGGCGTGCACGATCCTCAGGCTCCTATGGTTCCAACGAACTAAAAAACTCCCAAAATCTCCTGCTGGATTGAGCGCAATCACAAAAACATCAATTGAGGCGCAGAAAAATCCAGCAACTAAGCCATAAGCGAAAAGGTGCACAATACGCACTCATACCTCAACGAAATGATCCCAAACTAGGTTCATAAGTTCTCCTCCAACTTAGGAACACCCAATAAGCCAAGAAAAGCTCTCCTCAAAAGCTAAGAATCATAAAAAGACTGGATCATCAAGGTGTTGTCCACTCTGCTCCAAAAAAAATCAACATCAAGTTCAACTCAATATAGATGTTAAACCAAATATGATCACTAGTTAAAACCAAAAAGAAAGTTGCTCACCATAATCTTAAGGATGTGATCAAGCTCTTACATCTTCATAAAATCTCCAAACTCACCACAAAATTGCTTCCCAAGGCTAAGCAATACAAAGGGGTTCAAATAAAAACTACATGTTGTATTCTACACATAGACCCACAAAGAGACCCCATAAGTTGTACAAAAATACCTTCAAAATTCTAAAACAAGATGCCCACTTATTCACCTTGAAGTCTAGAGCAATCCCAAGTTTTTAAATTCTCAGTTTCATAAGAAAAAGACAAGGAAATTCCATAAGTACTCAGCTCTGTCCAGAAACTCTAACCTGTGCACAAGGTGCTCAAAGATGGCTTTAAATACTTGTATAAATGTTGGAATGAGGGGTTGCGACCATTACCAAACTTATAGATCCATGAGAGATGAAGGGTGGGTTCGGACACGTGGCAACCATCTAGAGTACGCCCAAAACCTAGATTCGTCGTCCTCAGCGCACCACGCGTCCAGCCGACACGGTGGTTGGCGCCAACCAATCACCGGGCGCCACGTGGCACACGGTATGGCGTTCCCGCATTTACTGCACCGTGCGTGCTGCTCCTGCAAGGCCGGTCCAATCCCGACTCGCCACGTGTCCTACGCTGCGCGAATCGCAATGCGCCATGTGTCCCTGTTGACCCGTGGTCCACGGCGCTGTGCTGGTCAATCTGGACGCCCGAAATAGAGATTTAGGCGCCCGAATCCACTGAAAACACCCAAACACATGGGTTTTGACCACTTTTTCGCACTTAGTCCGTTTCTAGCGTTCGATTGGCGCGCAAACGCACTCGACACACAAAGATAGGTGTCTACATGCCGCTGACCACGTGGCCAAACATCAATTGGGATTTGGGTTACCATAGCCTCTCTCTCTTTCTAAAACCTCTTAGTTCGAGAAGAAAAAGAAAAGAGATAAAAATGAGGTCCCCACGCGTTTAAATAGCCCAAAAATGTGAGAATCGGGCGCCCGAAATACTCTTTCAGGTGCTCAAAAATACGGGTTGCCACAGTGGACGCCCGGGCGCCCGCTTCATGCGCTAGGACCAATCGAGGGCTGCCACGTTCACGCCCCCTACGCCCACGCCCGCGCGTCAATGACGTGGCATGGTTGCGTCGCATCGCGTGGCGTGCCACGTGGCTGCTCAACACCCGTGCATGCCACCCTCACCGCCCCGCTTCCCCGTGCGCTCACCTCGGTCGCCGTGCCGCCTCGTGATGCACGGCCACCAACCGCCTCACTCACTCTCTCTTTTTCTCTCCTAAAGCATTCTAAAACGCACCCCGGAGTCCCTTTTTTGTGTCAATTCGCACAAAAAGGTCTCGGCTCGATCCGACACTCCCTCAATGTGCAAAATGACCAATTTGATTGCGACTTTGCAATTTGCAAAAGTCTTGTTGTAACACCCCGAGCCTACAGCGGAAGCCTTCGGGTACGCAACAGACCCGCCACGTGTGCGAGGACGCACCCCACACACGCGAAACATCTAAAACTACCTTGCAAAAGAACTATAATCTACAACTACACATGTATCAGAGCAAAAAATAAAACTATACTAATATCTATCACTGTACAAGATACATACATGATCCACCACTCAAAACGAATAAGTACAAGTCAAGGGTCCTGGCCTGATCAGCCCCGATGTATAGTGCACAAAACAAAACTATCAATAGGGTGGACTATCTCTATCAAAATATCACTGGACAGAGGCTGCTATCTACGGTACAAACCCTTTACCTTGATCTGGAACTGGCTTGGAAGGCCCTGAAAAAAATAGACCACAACGGGCGAGAGAGCTACAAAACAGCAGTTCCCAGTGGATACGGTCGGTGAGGCAAGATAGTAAAATAGTAAAATAAGAAAATAACGGAACATAAAAGAAAATAAAATAAAAGCATCACTACACTACACTATTCTGCCTCAATCCCCAAAATCCAAAAATCGCTACCCAAACCCGAACACAGCAGAAAAACTATCACTAACCGTCCCAATAGAACACTGGACCCAATCCTGAATTGACCGTCTCAACTGCCCAGTCAAGCCTACGCCGCCTATGAATAGGCCACGATCCAATTCTCTCTACTATCCGGGTTACACACCACTGGTGGCCTGTCAACAGTGGACGCCAGCCTACCCTCCTAACACCCTCCATCTGGCCCCTTGGCTGAATCAATCCCCAGTAAAGCTCAAAGTGGCATGCAGGTTATGATCAAACAGTGACTCCTCAAATCACCGATGACACAAGACACGAATCCCAAAGTCAACTCACGCATCCCCAATACTAACGTACCAACCATCTCAAAACTCGTGCCCTAAGGCACACGCACACAACTACTCCCACCGGCCCATGGCCCCGAAAATCCCAAGACAAAAGCAACCTCTACGTCAACATGACGCGGCACAAAAATCACTAACAAAGGACCCTCTATCTCTAATACCCAACAACACTACCGAATGGTCAACCCCTGAACATCAGACTAACCCGATCTACTATGAAAACAACATCTACCCCAAAACACGTGCAACTAAAAATGCTCGTACTCCCATACTAAACACGAAACACTCTAAATCACCAACATGGATCCCCTGACAAAAGATAACTCCAATCATGCTAACATAAAGCCCATTGTAAGACCTGGCCTTTCCTTGACCCTTCCCGTTACCCCTTTTCTTATGACTGTTCGACTGTGGGACAATTTTTGGTGTTTTTCCGGAAAGTCCGTCGGGACTCGCGGACATTTTTAGGCGGAAGGGCTCGCGAAACGGAGAACGGGGATGCGATCGGTTTCGGATTCTCCCAAAATAAAATCTTGAAGTTCGGACCCCTTTAGGCGCTCCGGGATCCGTGCGAGTGGATGACACACTTTTCGAGACAATCTTAGCCGCCGGTTGTTTTTAGGGTTTCCTTAAAACCGAGGGTCGTAGGGTTTTTTTTTCCCTCTTGGTTTTCTCTCTTGACGGCTAGGATTTAAGGCGGCGCTTTTAAGAAAGAAAAAGAGGAACCCGAATCGATATTTTCTCTCTTTTCAAGAAGCGGCGCAAACGAGACGACAGATGGGGAGATGCCTTTCTGCGAGATTGATCGAGCGAGGAACGGGCGACCCTCTTTCCTCCTTTCTCCCCCGCCGGCGAAAACAAGGTGAGCGGTTCGGGTCTCCCCGGTTATTTTTTCGATATGAGGTTTTCCTTTTGTGGTTGTCTTGGGCATTACATGGTGTTGAACGGGAGGCCGCCGTCGCCGTCGTTGAACGGGAGGCCACCGCCGCCGTTATCATGCCCACGGGGTCGTCGCCGGAGTCGCACGGGAGCGGAAACGGAGTTGAAATCGCGAAACCGGAGCCTCGGGGGGCGAAATTAGGGTTTTCTGCTTCATCGTGTACGGATCCTCCGGCCGCGGTCCACAGACCCCAGGCGTGCACCCGGTGCACACCCCGCAGCCCCGGAGGCGCAGACCCGGCGCACGGAACCGTGCGCCGGGCTGCACACTGTGCGCGGTGCACGCTCCGGGCGTGCACCCGGCGCTCGCCGCGGCAGCCGCGCGGCATGGACCCGGTCCGCGCCCTCCCCCGTGCGCGGCCCGGCCCAAGCCGCACCGGCTCACCCTGCCGAGCGGTGCACCCGGTCTGCGCCGCGGTCACCTGCTGCCGTGGACCCAGTCCACGCCTGGATCCGTGCACCATCCGTCAGCCCGGGAGCTCCGTTTAGGCCCGTTTCGTCCCGTTTTTGAGTGTTTTTGACCACGACGATGTTTTTAACGTTACTCTTCCTACTTTAATTTTTCGGGCGCAAGGTAGGAGGACTTCTGACTGGAATTTTCCGCACACCCTTTTCTTCGCGTCCCAGGTGGGTACCCCTTAGAACCTCTTTATGCACAGTTTCGTTGTTGCTATGTTTATTTTGTTAAGGGGTTTGGTGGGTGATGTGGACCTCCGGATTTACGGCTGTCGCGGTAGAAGACCGGGCGGGCAGTTCGCCCTCCCCGAACAAAGGTAGGGTTGTTCGGGGCATACTAGCGTTGGGGACGTTGATCGACGTGACCTTTCAGAATATTAAAGTTCAACTTGTGGAATATTGTTAACTCCGGTAAAGGTTTGTGTTTTATTATCTTTATAGTTATGGCGACTGTGGGTCGCTGTGGGGACTCTTCCATTGTCTTGGTTTCCGGAGTTATGGGAAAAGGTGTAAAATCTTAGTAATTGCATGTTTACATTTGCTAACCCTGTTAAAGCTATTGTGTGGATATTTGATTGCCGAGGCAGGTGCTCGGTCTGGTTCGCCGAGGTTGGTGCTCGGTTGAGGCTCGAGATTGCTACACGCACACCAGCGGTTTGGCCACCGCAAGGGTGTGCTTTTCCGAAAAAGTGGTACGTTGACCCGTGTACCCCACGCAGCGGTGGCGTTAGGAATGGGGGCCCCCGTGGGTGGGGGGTGTGAGCGGTGCTGCCGAGGTGGGTGCTCGGCGGCCGAGGCAGGTGCTCGGCAGGGGTTCCGAGGCAGGTGCTCGGTGTGGTTGCCGGGGAAGGTGCCCGATTTTGTTTGCACAAGGTTCTGCATTGTATGGTTTGCACATGGTGCTTCATTGTTGATTGCTCTGGTTTCTATCGTGGTTTGCCTGACTTTAGCCCTTTTTGCATATTATGTTATTTCTAGTCACTGACTTCCCACTCCGTGACAGGTTCGTCCAGGGGCGAGCGCTATGGCACCGGAGAGGCCGCAAGGGTGCTGTTCTGACTTTGATCGAACTTCAGACACAGTGACTCTTCTTTCCCTTTATCTTTTATTACTCATGTTAGTTAGTCGTGGATTGCGATACCCCCGTGGGGTCGAAGTGGATGTTGCCTCTCCCTTTTTTTGAATAAACGAATGATTGTTACACTCTTTCTTACTTGGCCGTTTTAAACAATGAAAAGTAAAGAAAAACCGTTTGCGAAAACTACTTCTAAAACGTGGGTGTCGTGTGGGCACCGAATTTTACAAACCTTGTGGAATTTATGTGTTTGCGAACTGTTTTCACAAAGTTCGGCATCGAGTGGGTGCCGTTTTTAAACCCTGTGGATTTATGTGGCTTTCAAACGGTCTTTCCTAAAACGATGGCATCGTGTGGATGCCGCTTTCAAAACCTTGTGATTATTTATCCTTTCAAAACTTCGGCCTCTATGTTCTAAGTGAATACTAGAATATCATGTGAGTTGTTAGAGATTGTATGTGCTACACCTTGTGAGACATTTTGTAATTGAGACGCCGTGCATATACAAAGGAGACTCTGCCCGTTTGCAGAGTGAATTTGTGAATGCGGCGGGTCTGGACACGCACCGGGGAGCATTGGTTTACAAAAAAAAAAATATATGGCTGAATTAGAAGCATCGGTGGCTCCTCTTCCGCGCGATTCGAACCACCGGGGCGTGACACCCATCTCAAAATCCGCGCATCCAAAAGGTCCCCAAAAGCCCTTTAACAATAAAATAAAAAATAATATTCTAAACCCCCGTCCCAAACAGTCCAAGAGAGGGTAAAACATGCAATTTTCTACAACTAAAAGCAATATTAAAGCAGATAAAATCTCTACATATAGCATGCAGGCATAATCAGTAATCCGCCATTCTCGGCAACACGGAACTCACCTGAAACACAAATTCTGGGAGAACTCGGTCGGTGGAAGGATTGCACGCCCAACAGTGATCACCACACGCGAATGACACAACCCGAAAGGCCCAGCGGTACACCGCACAGCAAAATAGCACAGAAACTAGGCCCCTGAAAACGACGCGCCATCGAAACTCACTCACACATGTTCGCTCGACTCCCTAGAACGCTTCGTGCGCGCTCCATGGCACTCCCGGCGCTCTCGTGGCCCTTCTCTTCCTCTCCCTCATGCTACCTTTCTCTATCTAAAACCCCACAGTTCGAGCAGAAGAAGAAAAAAGAGAAAAAAGAGGCCAGCGACGTGTCGCGCCCAACGGGGCATCACCACGTGGCATCCCATGACGCCCCGCACCTGTGCACGCGCTTTCCCACGTACCGCTGCCACCTCAACTATCGTGCCTCCTCGAGAGTCGCACTACCGCCTCATACTCTCTTCCTCTCCAAAGCCTTCCCAAAACGCACCCGGGACTTCATTTTTTCATGCCGATTCGCGCAAAAAATGGTCCCGACTTGATCCGGCAATCCCTCACTGTGCAAAAAGACCAACCTGATTGTGACTTTGCAATTTGCAAAAGTCCAGTACCTCACACTGGAACCTCACATGGTAAAAGTAGAAATCCATACAATAGCGACATGAGATAAAGAGAGAGAAAGGACAGTAAATATGGTAAGGCGACAGGCATATGCATAATCTACCATAGAATAGGTACCAGTAGAAAACAAAACATTACTAAAATTATCAGTGGTAAGAAATAAGTAATGAACAGAACATTACTAAAATTATCAGTGGTAAGAAATAAGTAATGAACAGCAGGAGGGTTGCCTGTGAGTAGGCTATCAAAACATTGGATAAAAAAGCTAGAGAGAAAACCAATTAAAATACTTAGGTTGCGTTTGGTTCGGGTATAAGTGAAAGCTGGTTATTCCTGCGATAAGTATAAGTTCGGGTATTAGCAGGAACTAAAGTTAATTTATGTTTGCTTGAGTATAAGAGTTGAACCGAGGATAAAGAAAATTGTATTTGATAAATTATAGAGGAATAAGAAGAATAGAGGGGATGAGAATGAGGGGCACCGGTCGGTCGTGAAAGAGGAGGAGGGGCACCGGTCTGTCGCCGAAGAGGATGAAGGGTACTGCTCGGTCGAGGAAGAGGATGAGGGGCATAGCTCGGTCGACGAAGACGATGAGGGGCACTGCTCGGTCGAGGAAGATGAGGAAAGGAAAGAGTGCATGATCGAGGGAATAGGAGGAAAGAAAATGGTGCTCAATCGAAGGAAGAGGAGGAAGGGAAAGCTTGCTCGATCAGAGGAATAGGAGGAAGGGAAAGTTGTGCCTCAGACAGCATGCGGGGCAGGAGAGGAGAGAGCTAGCTATTCCACCAAGAGATCGGAACTGTTGTTCCCACCCCTTAGCGGGACACCCACCTCTTAGCGAGTCCCGCTAAGGGGTGGGAACAACAGTTCCCCCCCACCCAAATGCTGTTTGGGAATACGGGGGGATAAGGAGGGATAACCCCCTTGTCCCCACCTTATACCATTTGCCGAACGAGGCCTTAGGGAGTGTTTGGTCTAGCTTTTGAAAAGTAATTTTGGACTCAAAAGTGATTTTCTTAGCAACTAAATTTTTAAAATTTGATTCAGATTTTTCGAATCAGTTTTCTAATTTTCGAGACCCAAAATCAGAAATAGTTAAAATTTGCTTCTAAAAAAATGATTCTGATTTTGGACTCAAATTTTAAAATTTTATTTTATTGTAGATTTAAAATTTAAAGTTAAATTCAATTTTAAATTTTAACTTTTAAATTATAATTTTTAAATTTTAAATTTTAACTTTTAAATTTTAAATTTAGATATTTAATTTCAATTTAAAATAAAAACTTTAAAATCCCAAATTTTAAATTTTTAATTTTAAAATTTAAAATCTCAAATTTTAAAATTTAAAATTTAAAATTTAAAATTTAAAATTTATGATAGTATTTAAAATTTAAAAGTATAAGTTTTAATTTTCAAATTAGAAATTTCAAAATTTTAAATATTATTTTGAATTTTAAATTTTAAATTTTAAGTTTTAAAATATAATTATTAAAAATATAAATTTAACATTTGAAATTTTTTATTTTAAATTTTAAATTTTAAAATTTAAATTTAGATTTTAGATTTGAAATCAAAATTTTAAATTTTGATTTTAAATTCAAATTTTAAATTTTAAATTTTAAATTTATAGTTTAAATTAAAGTATCAAATTTTAAATTTTTTTATGTAAATTTAAAATATAAAATTTAAATTATTTTAAAATAAAATTTAGAAAAAAAACTATTATGAGCAAACAAAGAAATTTTTTTGCTTAATAGGTTTAAAAAATTACTTTAGAAAAATTACTTTTCATCTAAACTCAGCCAAACGCTCCATAGTTTTTATCCAAAATTAATTCTCCAAACCATAATCAATTTGGTAGAAATTATTTTTTCAAAATCTAGGCCAAACAAGCCCTTAGGATGGACTAGGCAAACCTAGATGGAAAGTAAGGAAAAAACGGTAAGATCTAAGAAAACAACAAAACCAAGCATCAAAAACAACAATAACATCATACAACACAAAAAAGAGCAGAGCAAGATGGTAAAAAAAAAAGAAAAAGAGGCCTTTTATAAACTCCTAAATAATAATAGAATACAAAAAAGATAGCATTAGTTAGAATGCTGCTGTGACGCCCCAACTTTCCAAGGGGATCACCCATTCTAGAACTACTATAGCTCTAGTACGCTTAACCCTCTTAACCTCTTGGGTCTTGCTACTATGACGCCCCAACTTCCCAGTGGGTCACCCATCCTAGAACTATCGTACCTCTAGCACGCTTAACCCTCTTAATCTCTTGGATCTTACTACCACCCAAAATGTTATATCCAGGTTAAGAGGTTTAGTCATATTTATACATTTTATATATAGAACTAATCCAAATTCTGGTTGTGTTACATTCCTCTCCTCTTTAAGTCTTGATGTCCTCGTCAGACTCAGGTATACTCACAAGCACCAGGCGATGTGAGACTCGTCTAGCTAGCCTTAGCCGACCTTGTGGGAAGCTACACTCTACCCACAACGATCATTATCCGGAGAGTCGCGCTCTACCCGCTGTATAACCCAAGCTCTGTTGGGTCACCTCTATAATAAGGATCTAAATAGGGGAAAGACCACCTAGAGGGGGGGTGAATAGGTGTAAACGATAAACACTCAAAAATCTTTGCGCAATAAAAACCCAATGCGGAAATGAAAATAACACGCAAGATTTTTACGTGGAAAACTCCTAAAACCAGGAGTAAAAAACCACGGGACCGATAACACGGTGAAATCAACTAAGATTATAACACGTACAAAGGTGATATAACGCACTCACAGACGACTCATCCTTTTTCCATACGCTCCGAGTTGATCTTCTCCGCTCGCTCCGCAACGCGCCTCGAATCCAGGATTTGCGTCCAACGCCGAATCCACGGCGTCCAACGTCGAGTCCACGACGTCTGACCGAATCCACGGTCTTCACCCAGTAGCACGTCTCGAATCCACGAACGTACCTCGCTCCGAATCCACGAGAGCGGTAGCACCTTGAATCCACAAGGTCACGCGAGTCCACGCGCCGATTTTGGGAAAATCGTTGTTTTTGGGTGGTGATGATCCGCCGAATACTTAGATCAAAGATAGATCGAAAATACCATCTAAGTATTCATTAATTTGATTCTATGAGTAAGAAAATCTAGAATCAAATTAATTAATATAGATGAAGAAACATAGAATCAGATCTAGTTATTTCCTTTCTTCTCTATATGTGGATCTCTAAGTTTTTCTCCGTTAATTTTTATCCGTCATTTTCCAGAGATAAAACTTAGTGTGAATTACCCTAAAAAGTAGAATTAGGGTTTACTTATAGGTTAGAAACCATTGGAAGAGGATAAGAATCAAAAACTGATTGTAACAGATTTTATCCCGCACGACGGTCCGAACCGGATTAGCTCGTTCAGAACTGTCGTTGTTTTCCAGAGAATTCCTGAAAAATCAAGGTTCGGGGTCCGGAACGAAATCCACGGTCCGGACTATTCATGCATTTTTAGTAAACTCCACGTTCGAGGTCCGGAACAAAATCCTATGGTCCGGACTGTTCATGTACTTTCACCAAAGTCCACATTCGGGGTCCGGAACAAAACAGGGATGTTCAGGACTGGATTTGTGCATGAACTACCAACGTTCGGGGTCCGGACTGTAGTTCCCTGTTCCGAATCCTGAACATTTAACTTGTCCAGTTTTTTGATTTTTATGAGATTAAAATCCCATCCAAGTGTTTCTACATTATAAGAAGTATTCAGATCACCAAAAATGTTTAGTTAAACTTACCTGATCATTTGAATTCTTCTTTCTTGGGATTGAGGTATATGATCCAAGTTTCTTTATCTTCAATCTTCAAGACTTAAAAACTTTCACGAAATACGCCAAAACTAAAATCCTTAACAAGCTCAACCAAGACTCATCTCACATTTTTAGCTGGTGATTGGCTCTGATACCAATTGTGACGCCCCAACTTCCCAGGGAGTCACCCATCCTAGAACTACTCTAGCTCTAGCACGCTTAACCATCTTAACCTCTTGGGTTTTGTTACCATCTAAAATGCTATAGCTGGGTTAAGAGTTTTAGTTATATTTATACATTTTATATATAGGACTAATCCAAATTCTGGGGGTGTTACAACTACCATCCAAAAAGCTATAGCCGGGTTAAAAGAATTAGTCCTATTATATCATTTATATATAGACTAATCTAAATTTCGGGGGTGTCACATTCTTCCCCTCTTTAAGTCCTGACGTCTATGTCAAACTCAAACACACTTACAAGTACCAGGCGATATGAGACTCGTCTCGCTAGCCTTAGTCGACCTTGTGGGGAGCTACACTCCACCTACAACGGTCATTAGCTAGGGAGCCACGCTCTAACCGCTATATAACTCTGGCCCAGCCGAGACTCATCTCACATTTTCGACTGGTGATTGACTCTGATACCAATTGTGACGCCCCAACTTCCCAGAGGGTCACCCATCCTAGAACTACTCTAGCTCTAGCACGCTTAACCTTCTTAACCTCTTGGGTCTTGCTACCACTTAAAAAGCTATAGTCGGATTAAGAGAATTAGCCCTATTATATATCATTTATATATATGACCAATCCAAATTTCGAGGGTGTCATAGCTATTGTACAGATTATGTAAAGAATACCAACAACTTCGGTAATGAAATTTAATAGAATATGGATATAGACCTTTTAGGAGTTAAGGAATGTAAGAAGATAGAAGAAGTAGAGATACTATGAAAAAAGTAAGAAGCCTAAGAGTAGGTCCTAACGATCCTACCAAAATATAATATTAAATAAAATAAAGAAACTTAAGTATTTAATCATATCGATCTTTTTGAAATCTCCCACATAACCTATTTTATACTTAAATTATCTCTATATATACAATATAATATTAGCATTTGTAATTTATGTCTATCTATATAATCTATAAATCTAGGTGAGTGTAAGAAAGAGTTTAGATAGAGAGGTCATTTTATCACAATCTATGCAATATCTTCCCCAAATATGCCCCTTATCATTAGTTCTGTAGCCATCATGATGGCTAGGTAAGGAAAGCAGGATCAACAAACAGGGAATCTGTCATGCCCGGAGAGTAAACCAGAACCCGGGCTCATCTATAGATCCACCGTGCACACGAAATTTCTTGCGTACACGAAGCGCTAAACCTGCTCAGACTCCTCAGGGGGTGCATGGGTACCCCGGGTGGGAATACGACGTCGGGGAGGCATCTTGCCACTAGAAAACCACTAGTCAGGAACGAAAGCACACTCGACCTAATTTAGCGAAAGTCAAGAACATCTCCCTCGCTTCTATAGCTTTATGTTGCCTGCAGCTAACATAATTGCCCAACAGAAGGAAGGTATGTCAATCCCTCTCCAACCTCATGGAGAGTTAACAAAACAAATCACCGACTTTCGAAAAGAATCACGTCTCTCACTCCCTATCATCCTAGGGTCTGCCAAAAGCCTAGAGTTTCCTAAATCCCAACTGACCTATCCCTAAGCTCTTATACCATCCTAATCTCACCACCTCGTCCGGGTACAACTGAGCAAGTCGCTCTAATGACCAAGTCATCTGCACCGGTAAGAAGTGGGTAAACTTGGTGAGTCTATCCACGACTA
This sequence comes from Tillandsia leiboldiana, assembly GCA_029204045.2. Taxonomy (NCBI): domain Eukaryota; kingdom Viridiplantae; phylum Streptophyta; class Magnoliopsida; order Poales; family Bromeliaceae; genus Tillandsia; species Tillandsia leiboldiana. Next base: position 3,878,669 of record CM055083.1, read on the forward strand.
CCCAAACTGCATCTACTCCACTATGGGCTCTCAGATCGAGTCAGGGTGGGTTTACACCGGATTGTTGACTCGTGGATTATTCGATAGCCGTGGATCTTGGGCAATTGGACCGATTGTTGATCATGGATCGAGACAGTGTGGGTTTACACCGGATTGTTGACTCGTGGATTATTCGGTAGCCGCGGATCTTAGGCGGTTGGACCGATTGTTGATCATGGATCGAGTCAGGGTAGGTTGACACCAGATTATGGACTCATGGATAGACTCACCAAGTCTATCCACTTCTTACCGGTGCATATGACTTAGTCATTAGAGCGACTTGCTCAGTTGTACCTGGACGAGGTGGTGAGATTAGGATGGTATCAGAGCTTAGGGATAGGTCAGTTGGGACTTAGGAAATCCTAGACTTTTGGCAGACCCTAGGATGATAGGGCGTGAGAGACGTGATTCTTTGCGAAAGTCGGTGATTTGTTTTGTTGACTCTCCATAAGGTTGGAGAAGGATTGACATACCTTCCTTCTGTTGGGCAATTATGTTGGCTGCAGACAACATAAAGCTACAGAAGTGATGGAGATATTCTTGACTTTCGTTAGATTGGGTCAAGTGTGCTTTCGTTCTTGACTGGTGATTTTCAAGTGGCAGGATGCCTCCCCAATGTCGTATTCCCACCCGGGGTACCCCTGCACCCCCTAAGGAGTCTGAGCAGGTTTAGCGCTTTGTATACGTGAAAAATTTCGTGTGCACGACAAATCTGTAGACGAACCCGGGTTCTGGTTTATCCCCGGAGCGTGATAGAATCGAGGAGCTCGTAGCTAGATAATTTACAAAAGTATACAACGAGCAGGAAAATTAGGGAGATTCAAAGCATTGGCGAAGGAAGAGAGGGATAGGGTTATGTTGCCTCCGTAGGCATGAAGAGGAATCAGAAGGATCCGGTTAGGCAATAGGGCAACAGGACTTACCTCAATAGGCACCACGAAGTCAATCGAGAAGATCCAGTCAGGCAAGATGGCAGGAGAGCAGATACAACTGCTGACCGAGCAATGAGGGAGATCCGAGTCCAACAGAGCGATTGCATAAAGGACCTTCGCAGGAGGAGAGAGAGAGAGAGACATAGGAGGAAGGTAGAGAGAAGGGATACAAAGCACAGTGAGAAGAGACAGAGAATGGCGTAGGGAAGAGAGGGAGAGAGAGGCATCCAAATAGGGTAGAGAGATAGGAGAGAGTGGTGCTTTGAGAGAGTCAGATGGGTGCCCAGAGAAGAGAGAGAATGGGTTTAGAAAGTGTAAAGAGATGTGAGAGAGAGACCCGCTTGGGAGATACTTATGGAAGGAAAAGAGAGAGCAAGAGAGGCTTCGGGAAGGGAGAGTGAGAGGCATCTAGAAGTGAGAGAGACGGCACCACGTCGGCAGAAAGCGAGAGAGAGGAAGAAAAAGAAGGGCTTCGAGAAGAGAGCGGCGCATTAGGAGAGAGAGAAGCATCAAAGGAGGGTAGAGAGATGCGGCACAATCAGGATACACCACGTGGCATGCAGAAATTGCCAATTAATATATTGTATAGATTGTATAGATTATCTCACCTATATCCATATTGTATAGATTATCACCTATTTGGACATGACTACTTAATCTAATAAAATCTTAATATCACTATCTAATCTTTTAATTTATTAGATTTCAACTAATTCATGACTTTTTAATTTTAAAATTTAAATGTGCTTATATTTATAAATTTATTTATTATATTTTATGTAATTACGTAATTATAAATTTATTAAAGTAAATAATTAACTTAAATTTGTATTTGAAGTACCGTCAAATCACTTATGTCAAATAAATTTAAAAATTGGATAAAAAATTAAAATTTTTAAAAATTAAATAGTAAAATTTAAAAAAATTATAATATAGATAAATTATATATATATATATATATATATATATATATATATATATATATATATATATATATATATATATATATATATATATATATATATATATATATATATATATATATTGCCTATTTTATATTAATTTATTTTATGTACTATTATGTGGACATTCTCTCAGGTCCAACTCACTATGATTGTTGCGCATGCATGTATCGAACTGAGGGACAAAAATCAAGCTCACGGGGAATGGCTGCACTTCTCTTCATAGTCCCCACAGTTTGAAATTTTGAATAAAGTGGTTTGATATCATTATTTTTCACATTAATTAATGGGTCGTGGGCTTTGAACGACAAGAGAAGGGTTGGTGGACGCGGACGCCTCACCGGGGAAAGGATGATGTGAAACATGTGGATGTTATAATTTATTACGAGGTTCGCTTCATTACTTTTTAAATTATCAAGTTATTAGTAATATTAAATTATAAAATAATATAATATAAAAAATAAGATTAGTTAAAAAAAGTAAATTTAAGAGTGAAAACTTTATAAGCACGGAGGAGGGTATGTTTGGTTTGCCGTAAAAACTATTTTCCAAGCTGAAAATTATTTTTTATTTTTAGTTCTAAGTAAAATAATTTTCAGATAAAACTATTTTTACGTATTTTTGAAAAAAACAGAATTTTCGTTTTCGGCTCAAAATGAGCGGAAAACGAAAACGAGATGCAGCAAAAATGCGGCTCAACGCATTGCTGTTGACGCGGTCCATAAATAACGGGTGTTTCTCGTGGACAGCATGTGAATCCCATATATATATATATATATATACTAGCGAAGTACCCGCGCTGCGCCACGAATATAATTTCTTTAATAAATATTATTTTTTATTTAATATTTTTTGATAAATATTACCTAATCTACAAAATAACCTTGCAGTCCACCAACACAGGTATAGAATAAAAGCAAGATAAACACAAAGAAACATAAGTAAACTAAGCAGAAAATACCATCGTAATAAAGAACTAAACTTATAAATAAATAGTTAAAGCATAAAAATAATCATCCACACAAAATAATTTCTTACATAAAGTAATGCTTCCGCAAAGTAATTATTCACAATCAAATCTCCTTTATATTGGGAACTACGGTAACTTGAACACTACATCCGGAAACTTAGAAACTGACGAACTTACAAATAAATACTCAAAGCATACAAATAATCATTAACACAAAATAATCCCTTGCACAAAGTAATGCTTCCGCAAAATAATTTTTCACAATGTAATTCACCTTACATTCGGAAACTATAGTAAAATTTGAAAACTTACAAACTCACAAAAGGAAATAAACTTATAAATTGGCAATAGAAGCCACTTTGTATTTGGAAAACCACAACAACATTGGTTTTTGATTAATTCTTCAACTCCATCATCATCTTCTTTTTGTTCTCCTCGTCCTTGTATTCTGCTACCAGCAGCAGGTAGAGAAGCACCCTGCAAAGTAAGTTCAAATTAATTTCAGTCATTTCATCTAAAATAATTTTGTAAATATATGGATCACATTTCAAAAGAATATGAAGTTTACCAGGTTATTAAAAATTGCTTAGTTTCTTGTTAAAGTTGAGGGGATTTATCAACTGGAATGTGTAACATGCAGACACATGCAACCTATCATCTAACTCACAACTAAATTGTCTCCTTTCCACAAGAAGCGACCATTAACAAACAGTAGGTTACATGCTTCTGCATACACCACCATCCAAAGGATAGCCCTATCTATAAACATTAAGATTTGTAAACAATAAAAAGTTTTTTTAATCATATAAAAGAAGATCAATTTTTGGCATACATCAAGGTTAACTTGGAGTTCAGCATTAGCCTCAGGGGCCGCGACTACCCTATGAGCTCGATCACGCGTTCGTGTCTTCTTCCCTGAATCACCACCATCGGCCTTCGCAGCAGCTCGTAATCTACAATCAGAGGAACAGGTTTAGAGAGAAAAAGAACATACATTTTAAACTTCTAATAAACTACTGGGACCCAAATTCTATAAATTCTTTTCAGAATTTTATAACACCTGCTGGGCCTGGACTTGTATATGCAGCTCCGAATTATCCATTAAAAGAAAGATGGAAAGCACAAGAAACCAACTTAAAATAAAAGAATAAATGTTGGCCTTTCTTAGAACTTCACTTGGTGTTAAAGTTTATATGGCAGTCTGCAGCCGTTTGCAGATAATCAATGAAGAATAGAAAGTTGGTGTGATGTTGTCATACTTCTAAACCGTCAAAACAATTAATGCCATCAAATAGTTGTCACTTTGATATCTTCCAAATTTGCAGTTTCAGTTTTGCAACTCCTTGCTGATGAATAAGCATTACCTTATAATCTCTGAAAAAAGAGAGCTTACAAAGCCCAACACCACACACTCAAACGGGTAATTCAAAAAAGTAGATTACAGTTATTGGCTTTCGGCTTTATTTGTGAAAATCACTGATGCTTTGAAGTTATGAGATAAATACACCATAAGGTTCCCGTATCAAAAAAATCATGGGTATATTCCCAACTTTAGAATGCTGATAGAAAACTTTTAGATATATTTCTAATTACCATCTTTGAATCTGCTATGCAATGTATCCATGCTACTACAATCATCTCCGCTTAAGTATGTTTTATGAATCAGAAGATATATTGCAAATTATTGTTCCAATGTCTCTTCATAGTATTATCACAGAAAACCACTAATTTGAAGCATCAGAAAGAATATTTCAATGGCAAGGTAGCAGGGAAAGTTTGACCATTCATGGTGAAAGTTTCAGTAGAACAAAGCTAAACAGAAGCGGACTATATAATGACCATAAACTCTGTATAACATGTAAATCAGAGAAATCAACAACGTAGATGATCACGAACCTTCTAGCTTCTTCATTCCTCAATTTAGCATCCATCTCCTTGCTTGGAGATACTTCGGCAAGCTCAATGGATCGCATGCATAAGGTTCAGTCGTGAAGAACTGCAAAGGCAACAATAACACGGAATGAAAATAACGATATAACATCTTTGGATTCCAGGACTCCACAGTCGATATACTTATGTCAGTAAATCTGTCTGAGATAACAATCTTTCAAATGATATAATCATTTTATTAGTCTGTGGTGTTAGAGATTGTGTTAATTTATGGAGTTGTTCAAATCTGTTTATGTACACATGAACTATCTGCATGTAGAATTGTCATGATGAACGTTAATACATACTTTACACAAAGCTTTGTTGGTAAACAGATGAAATGCTGCTCTTTTCTGTTCGTTATTAGATCCTGAACAAGCTGGCCTGTACTCTTTTTAGTGGATTTTTTCTAGTTTGTATTGATAAAAGCGTAAAAAAATATGTCCAGTCCACAATAGATGTACGTTGTAGTTGTACCTGAACCGGAGGTGATCCATAAGTACTGCTACTAATTCTGCCTCAATGTAAGATTGATTATTCTCGATCAGGATATCTTTCAAAATGTGTAATGATAATGCTGAATATAGTGACCGAATAGATGTTACTATTACCTACTATCCATGCACGAAGCAGCAATATATGCACCACTTGAATCTTGAGATAGGCAAGAAATTCCATGTTGCACTTTTTCCTTTAGGTACAGAAGAGAAAGGCGAAAAGACCAGAAGCTAATTAGTCAGATGCATAAGACGTTTTCAGATTGGAAGCACATGCAACCCAAGCTTTAGTTATATTAGCATTACTTGGGCCTATCGGATTGCGTGGTTTACCTATAAAACTACAAATTTTGGATTTATTTCATTTTCATACTAATTCATTTCAGTAATATTGCCGTATCCTTTATTCGAACAGATTGTACATACCTTTCCATTTTGTGGCTCAACATGTGGGCTTGTTTGAGAGAGTGCTGATCTTAGGTTCCGAGTATCCCAAAACTTCAGAACACTGCCATGAGTGATAGGAAACCATTAGATGATATGTTAATGAACTTACCCAGAAATGCATTCAGATGTGAAGTAGAGAGTAAATTAATCATATCTACACAATAGCCATGAGGATCTACAACACATGAAGGCAATTAATATAACAGCAGGCTATCTTCCTAACCTGTCCACTGCTCCAGCACTGGCAATAGAGACATCATCTTTGAGATAAAGAACTGATGTGATACTCATCGAAGGAGCCTACAAGAAATGGTTGCATCAACTACGATACTTACAAAGAGCATAGAGTTCCATCTTTTTTATATAAACAAAAAAAAGACAGTCCCAAGAACTAACAATTTTATTTCAATTTACAAACCTTTCCTCGCCTAGCTCGCTTTCCTTGCGTAATGGAAAAATCTAAATGCTCCATGGTAACCAATAAACAAAAGCTGTATCAAAAGATCTGAAGGATCAATATGCAAATTAGATCCATGATGATTATAATGCAAGGGGAAATCAGAAGGTACGAAGCGTAAAAAGAATGGTAACCATGTAACAGCACATGGAAATCTTATGACCATTGACCATGTTCATTCAAAAATGATTCAATTAAGAATTCACGATATAACTGTTTACTCAGTTTCGCCGCCCAAACACATTGAATCATCTTGTGGAGACATAACTGAAAGAAAAGAAGAGCCTGGTCCTAATGTGGCGAGAAAATTTGATAGATCCATCAAACTTTTACTACTTTGATTTGATAAATAATACATTTTTAAAGTTAATTAACAAATAAGGTCCCAATAAAAGCCCAAGAAGAGAGACTTACAACTTTATATGTCTTGAGTTGTGTCCAGAGTTGACCTCCATTTTTGCACCTCCTGCAGGACAATAATCACCTAATTATAATCAACCTAGGAGAATATATACATAAGGTTAAAACATGTTGAGACCCCTCAACTATAGGCCATTCTAAATCACTCCCCTCCACTTTACTTTTATGAATTGAGGCCGTTGAATACAAATATTAAAAGTCTTAAGCTGTCGGAAAATAACTGTTATTTCATATAATTTAACATGGTATTAAAAAAATAACAATTCTGAATTCAGAGTCGTACCAAATTCCTAGCGTAATTGTTTCATGTAATTTAACAAAATTATTCTAATTAAGTATATTAGCGATTTTGTGAAGTAATTAGCCACTAACTGTTGACGAAATCTGTTGTTTCGTTCGCAAGAAAGTTGTTAACAGCCGTTAAATTTAGCGAAATTGCTGTTAGACATAACAAAATGTTCAAATTTAATTAAAACAAAAGAAAGTTAAGCGTTATATTTAAGAACGGACTGTAATTGAAAGGTTTCAATGCATTTTTACCTATGTAAATATGATCAGAGTGAGAGCATACACCATTATCTCTACATGTTTCATCCCTTGAATCCTCACCAACAATTCTGTTTGCGACTCAGTTAATTGTTGATGAAATAAAAGGCTGGAAGTTAATTTGGGAGAAGTAGTTTCATCGAAAGCAGGGGCAGCAATAGTGCAGCGGTAATAGGTCATAATGGCTCAATCTCGCCAAGATGGCATGGTAGGTTTGTATAAAAGCTTCACAAATCCCAAATATAACAAACCTGTTTGGACTCCCTATGTAATGCACAGATAGAGATGTCATCAAATTGGGTCAAGTTCAGGTGCCACGCGGGCAAGTCAGAAGTCAAATCAGCAAGGAGTTTAAAAGTAGAATGTTTGGAAACAATCCCAAAAAGATAAAAAGAAGAAACTACAGGAAAATGAAGAGTAGAGAGAATGAACTAATAAATAACAAAAAATGCTTGTGAAATAATGTCATAAAGCATATGAATGAACGTTAAAGCAGAATGGCTTACAGATTTGAAAAGAAGTGAGTTGGACATGCCGCCCATAATCCAAGAGGAAGGCTGTACCAACTGCTCTCTGAGTCAACCAAGCTCTCCAACTGGTTGCCCAAACAATAGGCCATCCAAAGTTGGTTCTTTTTTGGCATTTTCATCATCGTCATACGGTAAACAATTACAGACAAGAGAAACCCACAATTACAGACGAAATCTCAAGCAACTGCAAAGGAAGCAATATATTTATCTTATTAAGTGTGTTTACCTGCATAGGTTATTATACTCGCTAGTGTTTGAACCCGGTACTTCACCATTCAGTTCACTTCCTCCGGATTATAAGCTGTTTAAAAAAAACAAAGAGAATAATAAATGATCGTTTGAGCAAAAGTATTTTGCGTCTCCTTAGATTAAAGAACAATGTAATATACATGAACTTGACAGCGAAGCATCGCATGGCTCTTCAGAATATACAGTTGGTTCTCACATGAAAGCAATAGGTTGTCATGTTAGAAATAAACCATATTATACAGAAAATCGTTCTAAGTTTTATGAGATAGAGGGAAGGAATAGATAAAACAATGGACAAATTAGATATTGACCCTAGGTGTGTTAGAACAGAAGGAATACACATGAAATTCCTTAGAATTCGCAGTACATAAAATCTACATTACCACATAGAGATATTGACCTTAGCTATATTAGAACAAAAGAAATGTACCTCAAAATTTGCATCAGATAAAATTTACATTATTACGATGCTTACGATCTTTTTTATATGAGGTCTACACAGATATTGACTTTACCTATATTAGAACAAATGGGATACACATGAGATTCGTCAAAATGTGCATGAGATACAATCTACATTAGCGTATTAAACAACTCAGGCTAAATTTAGCAAATTACGTGTGAACAATCATAAGGGTTGAGCCTCAAGACGAAACTATACTTTAAACAAATCAACCGACCACTCTAAAAGTGTAACACGGCAAACTTTGGGTAAATTGAGAAAGCATAGATTTCGAACGGTGATTTTACTTTCAGCTAGAGTAGTTTAACTAATTAATACCTAAGGCATATTGTAATAAAATCAAAGTACCCTAATTGGCATTTTGTACTTTAGTAATCAGGTAATAGTAATCCTCTCTCATTTCCTGATATATTCTTTCATTTTCCTTCTCCTTCTTTTCCTCCTCCTTCTATTTTTTCTCTCTCCCCCTTTTGTTTTTGTTTCCTCCGCAGTGCTCTAGCAGGTAGTGGCAGAAGCATGAGTTTATAGAATAATGGGAGAAGCCATACAAACAATTGATGTCCAACCAACATTCATAAGCTCACCAATTTATACTATGAAATGCTTTTGGTGTAATAATGCAAATAATTAAATAGAACATGAGATTACCCAACAGATTCTGCTCCTGCAACCTTCTAGGAAGCCGCTTTAACTACCCTGAGAACCCCCCCCCCCCCCCCCCCCCCCCCCCCGATTACTTCAAATCTTTAAAAGCAGTGAGACTTCATGCTTTGCATTCCATGTCTGTGACTTTCAGATAATCAGTTTCTTATATGCATACGTTTTTACTCAAAACCTAGTAGAATACCAAAAGAGAACACGTATCATTAAAAGAAGGACTATATATATAAATTTTGCTTCTTTTAATGGTAAATCCAAAATTATACCTTGCAAATTCTATTTTCAATATGCTGATTCCACCGCAGATCTAAAAGATAATTGGCAACCAATCCAAAAGAACATTAAGTAAAGGGGAAAACAAAAATACAATTATCCAATGCACCGACAATGAGTTTGATTAGTATTTCTTCAAATCGAAATAAGCGGTCATCACAATATCAGAGAAAGTTCATTGCATTCAATAAATTACTGCACTTTCAGACTCAAATCCCATTTAAGATATTGTATTTCCATTCTTATTTGTATGGAGGCAGTCAACTGCCACAGTATTTGGGCTTGGTGATTTAGTAGACTACAAAGGAGAGAGGTGCACACAGGTATTGACCTTAGCTATATTTGAATAAAGCTACACATTAAGTAAAATTTATTAGAAAAGGCATGCATGAATTTTCCTTCGTTAAGGTGGTTTGGTCAAGTTCATCTTTCACAGGCTATAAATTGCAACTGATGGTCAAGGCGGGATCGGTGATACTTCCGTTTAGTGGGTTTGTAAGCGTGTCCAGTGGTACTTGCGTTGTGAGCTAAAGGCGTGGCAGGGTATAAATTGCAAACTGATGGTCAACTATGAAACTAATTTCAATCATCAAACATTGACTTTGAAAGTTTAAGGAAGCTTGACAACAGGTTTTAGAAACAACATAAAACCTTCAAAAGCCATTGTTAAATGTTGGAATAGCCTGGAACTGGGTGGAATTACCTGAAAGCCAACTAAGTTAAAAGCTGACAAAACCATTGGAATCAACATAAATTGTGTTTAGGAGCATTTATGTTTTAGGCACATTGGTTAAAATTTGAGACGTGAAAGAGGCTAGTTTTTAGCTAAATGGCTATATATTAAAGCCACAAAGTCAGTGAAGGACTATGTAATTATCATACTTAAAAGAGCTAAATTAACGGTTTCACTTGCAAGGGGGTTTTCTTTAGGAATGAAATGTGATTACTAAGTACTAAAATCTAAAAAGGAAAAGACACTCAAATCATTTGGCAAAAAGGATTAACCATTCATCCATAATATTGTAAAAGCAAAAAAGGGCTTTGGTTAAGAAATCAAAAATTGTCTTCATCATATCCCAAAGTTAAAAAGAACTTTACTCAGATACCAAGCTGATCTAACCCAAATTTATATCAGTAAATACATAACTCACCTGTCTTGTTTATCAAATTTCCCGAAGCTACTGATGTTACCCAAGAAGCCAAGAAGAAAAGGATTTTTTCTAATCATCGAGGAAAGTCCAACGAAGAAAGATGCTAAATTTTTGCGCAGATTAGGTAAGAAGAGAGATTGCTGATAATTATCGGGAAGAAACTGTCGACAATTTTGACATTCAAGGGGAAGATCATCATAGCAAACATCTAAAATAAACAACGAAAAAGGAAGTTAAATGGGAAGTGATCTCAATCAAATGAATCTCACATTTTAGAGTAATTTAAGTACAGAACTGAAGCGTTTAAAATTCATCAGAGTCCAGAAAATGAAAGCAAGAGCAATGAAATTTAACCAAAAGTATTTAACTGCATCTTATGTCTAACCCAGCCGAAAATCAAATTCTCAAGAATGCACACAATCCAAAACACAAACAGCACAAAAATGGAAGTTAAATGGGAAGTGATCTCAATGTAATGCATCTCAGATTTTAGAATAACATGAATACAAAACTGAACCGTTTAAAGTCAACGAATAACTTTATTACAACTATAGTTTGAGTAGGAATTGCATACTATGTTTATACTTCAAACGACATTGCTCGCTACGCGTGTTGTTAAAACTGAAGAGTTCAAACTGGGTTACATGTAATAAAGGGATTCCTTCACTTTAAGGTAAAGTGATTCATTGGCTTTAAACACTTCATTACATACATCTCAAATTTTAGCACTTCAGTTTTGTTTAAAGTCAAGGAATCACTTCATTTTAGCATGTAAGATAGAAAACTGAAGAGTTCAAACCGGATTACATCCGTCTTACTTCAACAATGTACAGAATCCAAAGCATGAACAACACAAAACTGCGGCAACTTCAAATGACGAAAGATTCAGCACAATGTACAGAATCCAAAGCATGAACAACACAAAACTGCGGCAACTTCAAATGACGAAAGATTCAGCAATATGTACGCTATTGGAACACTACTATGTAGGTTTGATCAGAAGAAAAACAATATATGACACCAAAGGCTACATTTGGCAATCAAAGGCAAAACATATGGTAGGCATTCAAAGTCATGAGTTAGGAACACCCAATTTACTTAAAATTATATCTTTCATAAAACCAAGTGCAACCATTTGAAACCACGGCTAACCACAATAAGAGAAGCTTTCTAATTAATACTAAAGAATTCCACTCATTACCTTTCATATAGAGGCAACCAGCTCAATTAGCTTGTGCGTAAACAGTTCTAAATAGTATAGAAGTCCTCGTGGAAAAAAATATACACGTACATATGTACAGTTGAGAATATAGTTCACATTTTCAAATTGTATTTCTCTAACCACATAACAGATGATGTGTTGCTCAAATAAATTACGTACCTTTGATGCCCACTGCTCAATTGCCGCCTCAACACAATGAATCACGCAGTGTCCTTCGGCCTTGGAACTTATTGGATGCCCATCAATATGCCTGACGTAGTATTCCTGAAAACAAAACACACTCCAAATTCAGATACAAATTATAATTTCAAGCTCAAATTTACTGATCATTCAATACAAAACATGTCACATCTGATAAGCTCCTTCAGTTGAATTGCTCACCGTTCCGCGGAACACGACATATTTCATATCGGTGAGAGTACAAACCGTGTCGAACAAAAGCTTCGGTTGATCCTTTGAGTTCGTTATGATCACAGTATGATCCCTCTCGGCGCAATCCAACGCTAACACTTGAGGCCTAGCGGAGGAGCTCTTATCATATGCCTCACAAACCCTCTCGTAGTCGCTGTCATCGAACATCATCTAATGCAACCTCCTCTCAGTGCGAGTCAAGTCCATCGAGACCGAAGTTTTCGCGGCTTCAAATTCGCTATCCCCCTCGAGGATGTTTTTGAGGAGCCTTTTGATTGTCGAGAGCCTAGCAGGGTGTTTTTTGATGGGCTCCGCAGAGTGGTTATCGGTTACGTGCACAACGGCCGCAACCCCGGCATTGTGAGTCCACATGCCGGCGCTCACGACGCTGCAGTGGAGATCGGTTAGCACGGCGGTTATGTCGGAGAATAGGCCATGCCGGGCGGCTTGATCGACGTGTATTCCGTTGAGGGTATCACGCTGACCGAGTTACGGATTGCAGGGAAGAAGTAAGAATCCGATTCCAACATGAATTGAGATGTGCTTAGATTATTACTCATCACTCAAATATGTTGCAAGCAAACGTTGGTAAATTAGCTACCTCTTGTATTTGAGAAATGATTGCTTCGTCCCAAATTTCTCGCCCTTCATAATTGCCGGATGTATAAAGTATGTCTAGTGCAAGACATTAATTGCTATGCTCTTAAGCTAGATTTTTTAATGATCAGAAGCCAAGCTCTGGAGATTAAGGAAAGCTACATATTTATAATTTAGCCTTTAAACAAATACATATCCAGACAGGGCCTTAATGTTCCATGCTAGGAACATAGTAGCGGCCACCTGATATCCGGAATACAAATTTATTATATAGACAATCCACTTCATTTATTATGTTGTACATAACAAATATGCTAACGAAAATTTAGGGCCTCTTAACCATGCATTAGAGCCATAGCTAATAAGCTAATGAAAATTCAATGAATTCACATAAAAAATTTACCAAGTAATCAACTTGACAAAGAGGCTTACCAACTAACTACATATTTTGCAGAACTTATAATTTAATTTGTCAACACACCTTAAGGTTGACTTCAAAAGACAAATAATATAAAAAAATATACTTGAGGTTTACGAACTTGATATAAAATTCACATAGATAAAATGTAGTGTTGGACATTTTCAAAAAATATATCAACATAATTGGACGGCACGATATCTAGCTTGATGGCATAAGCATAATAGCCAAGGGAAAAAAAAAAGTTTCTAGAATCTTCAAGAAACCAATGTTTAGTACGACCGTCCAATATGTTTGTGGTTTTTCTTGCAAGCAGATAAGCACATAAGCGAATTAACTGCCATAGCATCTTAAGAATATGTGAAATCAAAGGCTAGAATAGAATATGTGAAATCAGACATATCTTTGCACAAGATTTCAACAACACATAAGTAGGTAGTGAATACTAAAATTAATAGCTGACTGAAATTCAATAAAAAAAACACAGACCTTGAAGAAGATAAAGAAGAGGAAGTACCTTCAATTTGCTATTTGGCTTTGGAAAGAGTGGCTGTAGAAAACAAAGAATAAATGGTTATGAAATCAAAGTTCAAGTAATACTAAAATTGTAGGCATAATAAAAATTACTTCAAGTCTAAATCATAAAAAATTTCTTCAATTCATTTTTAAAAATCTGTCTATCCAACCTATTACGCCCTTCCTCACCTGAAAGCTAGCTGCGGAAGAATCAATGTAACAACATCAGTGGCTGGGCGAGTACCAATTGCAAGATTGAGCCTCTATAGTGCAAGAATGAGCTTCTATATTCATTTATTTCTCTCTAAAAAAAAAGTACTAATATTTATGTCCAGAAAGAACAGTACAAACATGTGTCTCATTATGCAAATGCAAGACTTGCTTGCATGGCTTTACAGAAAAGGCCAAATTATCCAACCCAAGGATTAAAGTGCCGCCCGTGCCGGGCCGGCACGGGCGGCACGTACCGTGCCCCTCAAAGAGGGGCACGGTACAGGGGGGGGTCTCGGACCCCCCCCGTCTCGAACGATACCCCCAGGGTATCGCTCGAGACAGAGCGATACCCTGGTGGGTATCGCGTGCCGTGCCGGCCCGTGCCGGCCGGCACGGCCCGTTTTCCTTTTTTTTTTTTTTTTTTTTTTGTTTTTTCTTTAGATTTTTTTCTGTATTTTTAAAAACAGACATCCACAAAATTTCGAAGTCGCACCGCGAAGCCGTCGGCGAACCTGAATCATAATATCGAAGCGATTCTGATTTTGAGTCACAACTAACAAGTATGTTAATTGGTGAGTGTAGTAAGCTATATATAGTCAATATTCATAATTTTTATTCTCTATGAGATATAGTTATTTCTATTCTCTATGAGATATAGTTATTTCTATTTAGAATTTATTTATTATATTGTTATTTCTATTCTCTATGAGATATAGTTGTACTTTATATATTAAAAACAATTATCAGTATGTCAATTGGTAAGTGTAGTAAGCTACATATAGTCAATATTCATAATTTTTTGACTAAACAGTTCAAAACAATATTATAAAAGCTTATTGGGAACAAAAAAACAAAAAAAAGCCGTGCCAGAGCGTGCCACTGGGAGGTCATGCATATCCATCGGCACGCAAGCGTGCCACGTGTCGGCACGGGAGCGTGCCGGTACCGTACCGTGCCAGGCGGCGAGCGGCACGCCCCCGTGCCACGGCACTTCGAACCTTGATCCAACCACAAAAAGTAGAATTTTCTATTACTTCAATGAATGAGGGAATTAGCTATATTTAACAATATTCATTTTAAGAGAGTAAAGATATGCCAGAGAAAGAGAGATTTCATCACCTTTAGATGAGAAGCCATAGAAGTGAAAAGAAGAACCACATATCCCTTGCTAGCTAATAATTGATTTAGTATTCAAGTTTCCCCAGTATGAAATCACATAAGTCATACCTGCAGGAAAATCAGGCCTTTTTTCACCATTTCTCTCAACAAATTGCAACATATACATTACACCAGCCAAGGAACAATTCTGTAATCACAAATATCAGTGACTAATAAACACTCAGAAGGACAAGAAGTTATGCCCAGGGTCGGTGACAATTACAATCATCCAATATACAATCAAATCAGAGATAGCAAAAGAAAGTGATAAAAAGGAGGCAAATTTGGTGAGTACTAATTCATTTGTTTCAACAATGTCACTGAGTAGATCATAAACAAAACAAACGCAGAAAATTAACAGAGGCTTTCACTATAAACAAGTCGAAAACATCGATCACCTAACTCCATACCAGATCAAAAAAAAAAAAAAAAAAAAAAAAAAAAAAAGAAAAAAAACAGAAATAACATAAAATGCAAGCCATCAAGGGGGGAAAAAAAACAGCATTGGAAACACAGATTTTCGCCTGGAGACAAGTTGAAAACGTTCGTGTGACACCCCCAATAGTCCCACATCGGATGTGGATGGAATTGTGATTGGGTTTATATGAGACATGGACATTAGTAATAATAACTGGGCTTAAGCATTTTGGGCTGTGGTTTGGCCCAACAAGTTATTATTGCTAGTGGGCTGGGTCGTTACATTTGGTATCAGAGCCAATCACCAGCCGGAAGTGTGCGGCGAGTCTCGGCTGAGTCTGGGTCTAGATGACAGGACTAGCGAGACGAGTCTCACATCGCCTGGTGATCTTGGGCTGCTGTGTGTGTTTGGGCTGACGAGGACGTCAGGCCTAAACGGGGGGAGTCTGTGACACCCCCAATAGTCCCACACCGGATGTGGATGAAATTGTGATTGGGTTTATATGAGACATGGACATTAGTAATAATAACTGGGCTTAAGCATTTTGGGACTGTGGTTTGGGCCCAACAAGTTATTATTGCTAGTAGGCCGGGTCGTTACAGTTCGACCACTTAAATTTAACAAAATCGAAATCACTAAACTCTTCTGCTGGACCCGAAACAAAAAAAAAAAGAAAAAAAAAAAGAAACAAAAAGAAAATTAGATCAAAGAAAACGCAAGATTTAGTTGACCTAAATCATCATGATTAATAATCCGCTAAAATTAGACGAAAGAAAAAGGAAAAAAAAGGGGAGGGGGGGGGGGGGGTAATGAGGAATCACACCTCGACGGTTGGATTTCCGCGGCTGTCGAAAATCTGCCGAGCTTTGACGGATGTGATCTTCACCATCTCTCTACTTTATGGATTTTTTTTCTCTCGAAAAAGCACTCTAGATCGAGAATTGAACTTATTAGCGATTGCTATATAAAGTGAGGAGGGGAGGGGGGCGGCGTTGGGATGCAGCGGCTTCAGGCTTGCGGAGGGGCGAAGGGGCTGCAGGCGCGAGGGCTGCAAGCGCGACCGGCTGCAGGCGCGATCGATCATTGTGCTTGTTGTCCTAAAGAGGGCCTATTGCTACACTAACACAAACATGCCGATTCACATCATGTCTAAACTAAAGTACCCAATTATCTTGAGGCAATCCAAGCCAACTAAATATAAACAGAAACCAAACCATTGTCTATAATACAAATGCTGAATTCAGGAAAACTCCGCTAAACTTCGAATAAGTAGGTGTAAAAGGAGTTATAGTTAGATTTTCCAGCAGAATTAAAATTTGCAGCAAAGTAAAGATCTTTCAAAAGAGATTTAGTGGAAAATCCTATGACCTGTTCATACATTTTTAAGGTTTCAATTCAATCACTACTCACAAGAACACACCAATTGTTCCTAAAGGTGACATACTAACATTTGCAGCAAACCTTCCAAAACAATAACCTGTAACTAATTAATCACTACATTCATCACGCGACAATTTAATACTAAAAAGACATAGATGAATGAGCACAATTGATAATATGAAAACAGCATACTTTAAATTATTTATCAAGCTATAATTAATCAACTTTGCAATTCCTGATAAACTTCCCCATCTTAACATGGCATATAAACGAAGTCTAATTCTATGAAAATAAATAAAACAGTAATAATATCCTATTAAGAAATTCATCGAACACAAAAAGAACACTAACAAATTTTGCCCAAAAAGCAATGGAATTAGGGTTTTCGGTGCTACCTTCTTCTCACCGATGATCTCGACGGAGGTGTCGGATTCAGCGGTGGAGGTGTTGATGGGGAAATGAGCGTACAAGAAGCACCTCTCTTGGCGATAGCCCTCAGTGACCCCCGCGACGAGGCTCGGTGCCGAACCAGGGCATCGATCCTGAGCATGCGCGCCCGCCATGGACGAGCTCGAGGTCGAGGTCGAGGTCGAGGTGATCGAAGCCACAGCATGAGCTCACCGTGTGGCCCCTCCACCTCGATCGCCCTCACCCTCGCCCTCACCGCCACCATCTCCCTCGGGGATCTGCATCGTTTCCGAGGCCGAGATCACCTTCATCCTCGATTGAGATGGAGATCGAGATCGCTCGGGAGTGTGGAGTGGAATTGGGGAGGAGAAGGGGAGAGGGAGAGGGAGAGAGAGAGAGAGAGCAAACTCTGCCGACACCCCATGTGCAAACACGTGAAGATAGTAGAAGAAAGAAAATTAATAAAGTAAAGAAGAGAGCAACTCCAAAGCAAACGCACGAAGCACGGAACACACGCCACGTCGGTTCGGGACGTCTGAGAATCCCCCGCGTAGAGTTTGCTGGTTGTTGGGCAGCTTTTGGTGGCCGTTGGGAGTATTTGTTCGCTTGTCGGGCCCGAGAAATGGATTTGTGGTGCAATTTGAGTTTTATTTTGCATCACTGGGGGCCTGCGTGATGTGTCGGTGGTGTTTGTGCACAATTTGGACACAAGTGTTGGACCTTGGGCTTAAAAGGAGTTCCCGTGAAAATTGGAGGACCCGTCGAGTGTTGGGTAGTGGTTTCGCGCGATTCAGATGTCAATTTGGACTCCGGGCGAAGTTTGGATAAAAGATTACCCCTCCGGTTGCCTTCGGGAATTTTTAGAGTTGCAATTTGGCAAATCGGACTTCAGAATTGGGCCCGGCGCGGAAATCGGATCAAGTTGGCTATCCGGGGGCACTCCGCAATTTTCGGATCAGAATTTGGAAAAATGGACATCGTTTTTGGATTCAGCGCGCGAAATCGCTAGGAATGGACTATTTACTTGTTTGGTTTGGAGCCCGGTTGAGTTGCGCGTTTTTCGAGGCATCGCGGCGCGTTTTTCGAGGTGTGGCGCGGATCCCGAGGTGGCGCGCGGCTCGAGGCGGCGTACGGACGCGGGAATGCGCGCGTCTGGCGCGCATTGGGAACGCGCTCCTGCGCGGGTGACGCAGGGGCCGCCACGTGGCGGGCCCCCGTTGGCGGCCGCGCGGAAGGGGAGCGGGCGCTCGGTGTCACGCGCCCGTGTGGCGCGTGACTGTCGCGTGCCGCGTGGCGCGCGGTGACGCGGCCGCGTGGACGGGCAGGCGTGTGCCTGCGCCGGGTGCACGCGCCTGTGTGCCGTGGACCGCGGCTGGGGGCTCCCCCATTGGCCGGTCCACCGTGCACCCTTGAGCCGTGGACCACCCCCCCTTTTTCCCTTTTTCTTCTTCTTCTTCTTCCTCCCCCGAGCGCCATTTCTCTTCCTTTTTCTTTTCTTTCTTCTTCACCGAGCGAGAGAGGGAGTGAGGAGGGAATTTTTGGGGGTTGTGGCGGTGCGCCGTGGACCTCGCGGAGCGCGCGAGGTGTTCCAAACGGGTCGGTTGGGCGGTGCGACGCGTCGAGGTTGGTCCCGCACTTCGTTTTTTCGGTGTTTTTAGCACAGTTTTGGAGCGTTCTTTTGAACAGTGTTTTAACCCTCTTGCTCTTATCTGTGTTAGGGACTGTGTTTTACTGCACCGTTTTGCGTGCGGTCCCCGACGGCGTGCATCGTTTTGCGTGCAGACTCCGTTTTGCGCGCGGGTTTCGGCACCGTGCTCCGTTTTGCGTGCAGACTCCGTTTTGCGTGCGGGTTTCGGCACCGTGCTCCGTTTTGCGTGCGGACTCCGGCAGCGGACTTCGTTTTGCGTGCGGATCGCGTGGAGGCCAATTGCAAGTGTCTACGAGCAATTGGTGGCAAATCGAGGTGGGTGGCTTGTTTTCAAGATCTATGGACTGTGCTCTAATTCTATTGATATAGAATCATGCATGATAGTGATTGGACTTGGGTAGCATGCTAGAATTTGAATGTTATTATTCCTCGTTTTTATCTGTTGATCGTTTGATCTCTTCTACTTCCTACCGCCTGTTAAATATCTGTTATCTTGGAACCTGACCTAGCACCCCTGTCATATGTTGCATGTGTAACCAGACCAGTAGAAAACCCTCACTTGGGCTAGGGTTATTTATGTTTAGACATCCACACTTTATGTTTCATTCCTGGACTTAGTGTTATCCTCGCCCGGGTAGTGGGCCGAGCGGTCGGGACTTCTTTTTAGTGTGGGATGCATTTGCACTCGTGCTTGGGAGCAGAGTGGATGGAGTCTGGTAGATGTAGGGGTTCGCTTGTCTGTATCGGGAACCGTTTGGGGTAAACGGTGGACCCGAGAGATCTTGTTTTCCCCTGTTTGGGTTGTCGCCACTGTGTTAGTGGCAGTAGTTTACTAGTGTTAGTCGGACCTAGAACCCAGAACCCTTTTCGACATATACATGATTTTAGTCTACCAATGTTTTCTTCCAAACATCGAAGGGCCGCTGGAGTCTGTTCTTGTTTGATTGGACAAAGGCATCAGCCCTTCGGGGTTTGGGTAAAAGACTTGTTTTCTAACTGTTTTCCTAAAAAGAACTAAAATCATTAAATATGGATTTCTTCTAGATCAAATGATTTTCAATAACAAATGTCACCTTTTTCTTGTAAATCTCCCCACTCGAAAGGATTCGAGTGATCCGGGTTCTAGGGGCCGTTCCGTTGTCGGGACGAAAGCCACGGGGCCGAGCCTGGAACCTGTTCTTGTTTGATAGGGTTGTAGGTGTAGGTCTCCCGGGACTTTCGGGCCCTGTTGGTGTTTTCTGCGTGTCGTACCGAGGTTATTGTGTTCCCGAACTATAAGGGATCGGGAACTTCGATAGGCGGAGCCTAGAGTCTGTTCTTGTTTGATAGGGTTCTTAGCACCGGTCTATCGGGATTCCGAACCCTTATGGTGTCGGTCTTTCCTGTGAGTTTAGTGTTCTGTTGTGGGAGCCGTCTGGTGGACGGTGGCCCCAGCTGTGTGGTTTTCCAGCCTGTGGTTGAGAGTTGGTGTTGTTGGTCGATCTTGTTGATCGTGGTTTGGACTATAGCCTGCATGAGCCATATTTGAGCTCGACAGAGATACGCGGATACTTTCCTCGGTGGGGTCGCTCCCCTCGAGAGCCACTCCGGAGTTGGGCCTGGTACTTGCTATCGCGACTTGTCGACGCCGTCCCTCTGACTGTGCCAGTTAGTGGCAGTCACGGAACACCCTACGGTAGACCCGTCCTGTTGAGGATGTGCGGCAGTAGGGGGGGGCGCAGGTTTGACTGGACCCTTGAGGCAGTCAGTATAGATTTGGTGAGTTTACTGTGTGTGTTAGTAGATGCATCATGTTCCATCTGTTCCTTTTCTTGAGCATCTAGATAGAGGCATAGTAGCTGTAGAGTACTTTTCCAGCCATTTCATTTCAGTATTATGTTGTTACTTTATGCCTCTAGTAGACTTAGTGGGCAGACCGTCGGGCTTGTTGGCGGCCACCCACTGAGAACTACTTGGACGTAGTTCTCACACCCGTCGTGGTGTATTTCCCACAGGGACTTCTACTCCTGTTCCTGCTTGCTCCTGTTTGCTGCTTCTTCTGATCGAGGTAAGGGAGTCGCGAGATAGTTCCCTACCAGTCATCGTCCAGAGAGTAGATGTACCCCCGGTCTGTTTGAGAGTTTATGTTGAGCGACCTTGTAGTGAGGTATAGAGTTGTATTTTATTTTACTGCTTGAGAGACTTTTGTACTTTTGGTGGGGACCTTGTGTTGTATATAGCTTTTATTTCTAGCAGCTTTACTTTCAGCTCTGATATCTGTATAGTATAGATGCCTCTTTTGCAGGTTAGTCGCTTCGTCTATACGGGGCTTCTCGTATGGGCGGCGGATCTGTTGGCGAGCCCGGGTCGCAGTTTCGACCCCGGGGCGTGACAGATTAGGTGGTATCAGAGCCTAGGTTGTAGGTCGTGGTGGACTTAGAAACCCTAGGCTTGTGGTTGGACATTAGGATGACTACGTGAGAGTCGTGACTTATAGCGAGAGTCCTGATTGAGTTTCATACCTCTCCCAAGAGACGGGATGAGTGATTGGCATGTTTATTCTCCTAAGTGATTATGTTGGCTGCAGACAACATAATGCTATGGAATGGGTGACATGTCTTAGACTTTCGCTGGATTGGGTCGTATGGTTGTTGTGTCCTGATGTTTGTTATTGTGCAGTGGACTACTATGCCTCTGAGACGTCGTGCAGTGTGGTGAAGAGGGCACATCCGCATCTGATGGGTACCCGAGCAGCGGGAGGCAGAGCTATCAGAGCAGAGCGAGACCCAGGGTTATGGACCCAGATGTTACCGATGTCGGAGGCTGTCCGATGCCAGGAGTAGGCCATGGAACGTTTGATGCGCCTGTTGGAGCAGATAACACAGCCAGTTGCAGTACTGCTTGAGAGTCCTCCAGCACCTCCTTCCTATGCAGTGGCATATGCAGTTGTACTAGTGGCACCGATGGAGCGAGCAACCCCCTCCGTGTCGACGAGTAGTGCCGAGGCACCGAGGTAGGGTGGATGGCGGATAGTAGATAAACTTTGGGACATCATCGGTCGATAGGGCCAGTCCCGGCAGTCCGATCCACCCCGATTTGCAGGTTTGAGCTTGGAGCAGTGGGAGGCTGAAAACTGGATAGCAACAATGGAGAAGCTTCAGGTACACTTGGCTACGCACTTTTGGGAAGAGGACGCCGAGATTTGGTGGCGTCGAGTTCGTCCTGCTGGACCACCGAGAGTGCAGTTGTTGACTTGAAACCAGTTTTGTGCTTAACTGCTCAAGGCCTTCTTTCCTGACAGTGTAAGCAGAAACTGGAAGGGGATCCTAGACGCCTGCAGCAGGGGAGTCGACCTCTTCTGGAGTATGTTCGCGAGTTTTGCGATTGTTGAGTAGGCTCGGTGGGTTGACCGAGGATCAGTGATCACGTCAGAGAGAGACGGAGCGCCAGGACCAGCTCCGGGGAGAGACATCCAGTGCCGCCTGAGTTTGGATAGTTGAGTAGATCCGAGACCCCCCAGGGCCGCCATGATCCCAGTCTGAGGGTCGTGAGTCTTAGAGGAGACAGAGACCAGGAGGTTCTCCACAGCCGATGTATCAGCAGCAGCAGCGGGATGACTATGTCATTTGTGGTAGGCCGCATTCTGCGTCGCAGTGTGACCACAGGCGGAGGCGATGTTTTTCGTGTGGACAGTCGGGGCATTTTCAGGCAGCATGCCCTCGAGCAGTACTTACAGCAATACCGCTTGCGACGGCACCCCCTCTACCTCTTCGGGATGAAGGAACTCCGCCGATTTACCGCCAGGCAGATAGGGATACGACGTCGGGGCAGACTGAGCGACGACCACCTACATCGAGCGGATGAGTCCTGTACCGCCCGGTTGGAGGGCGCTACGGCAGTGGACCAGATTGTCGCGGGCATGATTTCTTTACAGCAGTCTTGAGTTGAGTGTTTTTGGCTTTCCTGTTTGGACTGGAAGTAGAGTTTGTACCCCGGTGCACTAGAGGTACAGATTTCTGTTGGTGTTGTGCGTGTGGGGGGAGCCTTGTGGATTGTGTCCAGTACAGTTGAGACTTGGAATTACACTGGCAGGTGTTACAGTTCAGGGGCAGCTCCACCGACTCAGATTGAGCACACTGGATGGACCAGTTGTTGCGGTATTGTTCAACGGCTGATTGTGGAATGAGATCAGTTAACCTTCCGCGAGTTGGACTAGAGGAGTTCATTTTCATAGATCACCAGGGTATCCTTCCTTCAGCTGTGGCTTCAGCGGTTTGCGCTTGGTGCTACTTTTGGATCGTTGGCGACGATAGGACTAGAGGTGGTGTCCGTAGGGGTCGCGTTTAAATCGTAGCTTTCGTTTGGTTGCCACGGCAGGAACGACTTCAACACTTCTCTCCCTTTCTCGCCGGTGTGCTGAAATTTTCAAACAGAACGAAAACTTCGAAAGACTGCTCCAGAAATAGAGACGGTGCCCGAACCTGTTCTTGTTTGATTGGGGCAAGGGCATTGGTACTTTCGAAATTTTCGGACTTTTCGTTAATTCAGTCGTTTTCTAAATTGAGAGTTGTGGTTGACGACTTTCCGGCTGGTGGGGCCTTTACCCTTCTTGTTGGTTGTGTTGGGTAGTACGTGTAGTTTTGGACGAGTAGAGTTGGTCGTTCTTCCTTGTCCTCTGTCCTTTGGAACTTCTGAGTTTTTCCAGCTTCGGACTCCTGGCCGTGTGGAACTCGCTTCGCGGAGTGTGCGTAGCGACTGGGGAGATGGAGACGGTGTTGATGGATACTTACTTTGGCTTCGGAACTCCCCTTTTGGGTGTGTTAGTTTCGAGGACGAAACTTTTTTTAGTGGGGGAGAGTGTGAGGTCCGGAATCCCCCGCGTAGAGTTTGCTGGTGTGGCAGCTTTTGGTGGCCGTTGGGAGTATTTGTTCGCTTGTCGGGCCCGAGAAATGGATTTGTGGTGCAATTTGAGTTTAGTTTGCATCACTGGGGCCTGCGTGATGTGTCGGTGGTGTTGTGCACAATTTGGACACAAGTGTGGACCTTGGGCTTTAAAGGAGTTCCGTGAAAATGGAGGACCCGTCGAGTGTTGGGTAGTGGTTTCGCGCGATTCAGATGTCAATTGGACTCGGGCGAAGTTTGGATAAAAGATTACCCCTCCGGTTGCCTTCGGGAATTTTAGAGTTGCAATTTGGCAAATCGGACTTCAGAATTGGGCCCGGCGCGGAAATCGGATCAAGTTGGCTATCGGGGGCACTCCGCAATTTTCGGATCAGAATTTGGAAAAATGGACATCGTTTTGGATTCAGCGCGCGAAATCGCTAGGAATGGACTATTTACTTGTTTGGTTGGAGCCCGGTTGAGTTGCGCGTTTCTTTTCAGGCATCGCGCGCGTTTTTCGAGGTGTGGCGCGGATCCCGAGGTGGCGCGCGGCTCGAGGCGGCGTACGGACGCGGGAATGCGCGCGTCTGGCGCGCATTGGGAATGAGCTCCTGCGCGGGTGAGCAGGGGCCGCCACGTGGCGGGCCCCGTTGGCGGCCGCGCGGAAGGGAGCGGGCGCTCGGTCACGCGCCCGTTGGGTTGGCGCGTGATGTCGCGTGCCGCGTGGCGCG
>CM055083.1:3903273-3967396 GCA_029204045.2 Tillandsia leiboldiana
CCGGGCGAAGGTTGGATAAAAGAGTACACCTCCGGTTGCCTTCGGGAAATTTTTATAGAGTTGCAATTTGGCAAATCGGGACTTCAGAATTGGGGCCCGGGCGCGGAAATCGGATCAAGTTGGCTATCCGGGGGTCACTCCGCAATTTTTCGGATCAGAATTGTGGAAAATGACATCGTTTTTGGATTCAGCGCGCGAAATCGCTAGGATGGACTATTTACTTGTTTGGTTTGGAGCCCGGTTGAGTTGCGCGTTTTTCGAGGCATCGCGGCGCGTTTTTCGAGGTGTGGGCCGGATCCCGAGGTGGCGCGCCGGCTCGAGGCGGCGTACGGACGCGGGAAATGCGCGCGTCTGGCGCGCATTGGGAACGCGCTCCTGCCGGGTGACGCAGGGGCCGCCACGTGGCGGGCCCCGTTGGCGGCCCGCGCGGAGGGGAGCGGGCGCTCGGTTGTCACGCGCCCGTGTGGCGCGTGACTGTCTGCGTGCCTCGTGGCGCGCGGTGACTGCGGCCAAGCGGCGTGGACGGGCAGGCGTGCCCAACAGCAAAAACACTCCTGCGCCGGGTGGGCAAAAAAACGCGCCTGTGTGCCGTGGACCGCGGCTGGGGGGCTCCCCCATTGGCCGGTCCACCGTGCACCCTTGAGCCGTGGACCACCCCCCCTTTTTTCCCTTTTTCTTCTTCTTCTTCTTCCTCACCCGAGCGCCAATTTCCTCTTCCTTTTTCTTTTCTTTCTTCTTCACCGAGCGAGAGAGGGATTGGAGGAGGGAATTGTTGGGGTTGTGGCGGTGCGCCGTGGACCTCAGCGGAGCGCGGCGAGTGTGTTCCAAACGGGTCGGTTGGGCGGTGCGACGCGTCGAGGTTGGTCCCGCACTTCGTTTTTTCGGTGTTTTTAGCACAGTTTGGAGCGTTCTTTGAACAGTGTTTTAAACCCTCTGCTCTTATCTGTGTTAGGGGACTGTGTTTTACTGCATCGTTTTGCGTGCGGTCCCCGACGGCGTGGCATCGTTTTGCGTGCAGACTCCGTTTTGCGCGCGGGTTTCGGCACGTGCTCCTGTTTGCGTGCAGACTCCGTTTTGCGCGCGGGTTTCGGCACCCGTGCTCCGTTTTGCGTGCGGACTCCGGCAGCGGACTTCGTTTTGCGTGCGGATCGCGTGGAGGCCAATGCAAGTGTCTACGAGCAATTGGTGGCAATCGAGGTGGGTGGCTTGTTTTCAAGATCTATGGACTGTGCTCTAATTCTATGATATAGAATCATGCATGATAGTGATTGGACTTGGGTAGCATGCTAGAATTTGAATGTTATTATTCCTCGTTTTTATCTGTTGATCGTTTGATCTCTTCTACTTCCTACCGCCTGTTAAATATCTGTTATCTTGGAACCTGACCTAGCACCCCTGTCATATGTTGCATGTGTAACCAGACCAGTAGAAAACCCTCACTTGGGCTAGGGTTATTTATGTTTAGACATCCACACTTTATGTTTCATTCCTGGACTTAGTGTTATCCTCGCCCGGGTAGTGGGCCGAGCGGTCGGGACTTCTTTTTAGTGTGGGATGCATTTGCACTCGTGCTTGGGAGCAGAGTGGATGGAGTCTGGTAGATGTAGGGGTTCGCTTGTCTGTATCGGGAACCGTTTGGGGTAAACGGTGGACCCGAGAGATCTTGTTTTCCCCTGTTTGGGTTGTCGCCACTGTGTTAGTGGCAGTAGTTTACTAGTGTTAGTCGGACCTAGAACCCAGAACCCTTTTCGACATATACATGATTTTAGTCTACCAATGTTTTCTTCCAAACATCGAAGGGCCGCTGGAGTCTGTTCTTGTTTGATTGGACAAAGGCATCAGCCCTTCGGGGTTGGGGTAAAAGACTTGTTTTCTAACTGTTTTCCTAAAAAGAACTAAAATCATTAAATATGGATTTCTTCTAGATCAAATGATTTTCAATAACAAATGTCACCTTTTTCTTGTAAATCTCCCCACTCGAAAGGATTCGAGTGATCCGGGTTCTAGGGGCCGTTCCGTTGTCGGGACGAAAGCCACGGGGCCGAGCCTGGAACCTGTTCTTGTTTGATAGGGTTGTAGGTGTAGGTCTCCCGGGACTTTCGGGCCCTGTTGGTGTTTTCCTGCGTGTCGTACCGAGGTTATTGTGTTCCCGAACTATAAGGGATCGGGAACTTCGATAGGCGGAGCCTAGAGTCTGTTCTTGTTTGATAGGGTTCTTAGCACCGGTCTATCGGGATTCCGAACCCTTATGGTGTCGGTCTTTCCTGTGAGTTTAGTGTTCTGTGTGGGAGCCGTCTGGTGGACGGTGGCCCCAGCTGTGTGGTTTTCCAGCCTGTGGTTGAGAGTTGGTGTTGTTGGTCGATCTTGTTGATCGTGGTTTGGACTATAGCCTGCATGAGCCATATTTGAGCTCGACAGAGATACGCGGATACTTTCCTCGGTGGGGTCGCTCCCCTCGAGAGCCACTCCGGAGTTGGGCCTGTTACTTGCTATCGCGACTTGTCGACGCCGTCCCTCTGACTGTGCCAGTTAGTGGCAGTCACGGACACCCTACGGTAGACCCGTCCTGTTGAGGATGTGCGGCAGTAGGGGGGGGCGCAGGTTTGACTGGACCCTTGAGGCAGTCAGTATAGATTTGGTGAGTTTACTGTGTGTGTTAGTAGATGCATCATGTTCCATCTGTTCCTTTTCTTGAGCATCTAGATAGAGGCATAGTAGCTGTAGAGTTACTTTTCCAGCCATTTCATTTCAGTATTATGTTGTTACTTTATGCCTCTAGTAGACTTAGTGGGCAGACCGTCGGGCTTGTTGGCGGCACCCACTGAGAACTACTTGGGACGTAGTTCTCACACCCGTCGTGGTGTATTTCCCACAGGGACTTCTACTCCTGTTCCTGCTGCTCCTGTTGCTGCTTCTTTCTGATCGAGGTAAGGGAGTCGCGAGATAGTTCCCTACCAGTCATCGTCCAGAGAGTAGATGTACCCCCGGTCTTGTTTGAGAGTTTATGTTGAGCGACCTTGTAGTGAGGTATAGAGTTGTATTTTATTTTACTGCTTGAGAGACTTTTGTACTTTTGGTGGGGACCTTGTGTTGTATATAGCTTTATTTCTAGCAGCTTTACTTTCAGCTCTGATATCTGTATAGTATAGATGCTCTTTTGCAGGTTAGTCGCTTCGTCTATACGGGGCTTCTCGTATGGGCGGCGGATCTGTTGGCGAGCCCGGGTCGCAGTTTCGACCCCGGGGCGTGACAGATTAGGTGGTATCAGAGCCTAGGTTGTAGGTCGTGGTGGACTTAGAAACCCTAGGCTTGTGGTTGGACATTAGGATGACTACGTGAGAGTCGTGACTTATAGCGAGAGTCCTGATTGAGTTTCATACCTCTCCCAAGAGACGGGATGAGTGATTGGCATGTTTATTCTCCTAAGTGATTATGTTGGCTGCAGACAACATAATGCTATGGAATGGGTGACATGTCTTAGACTTTCGCTGGATTGGGTCGTATGGTTGTTGTGTCCTGATGTTTGTTATTGTGCAGTGGACTACTATGCCTCTGAGACGTCGTGCAGTGTGGTGAAGAGGGCACATCCCGCATCTGATGGGTACCCGAGCAGCGGGAGGCAGAGCTATCAGAGCAGAGCGAGACCCAGGGTTATGGACCCAGATGTTACCGATGTCGGAGGCTGTCCGATGCCAGGAGTAGGCCATGGAACGTTTGATGCGCCTGTTGGAGCAGATAACACAGCCAGTTGCAGTACTGCTTGAGAGTCCTCCAGCACCTCCTTCCTATGCAGTGGCATATGCAGTTGTACTAGTGGCACCGATGGAGCGAGCAACCCCCTCCGTGTCGACGAGTAGTGCCGAGGCACCGAGGTAGGGTGGATGGCGGATAGTAGATAAACTTTGGGACATCATCGGTCGATAGGGCCAGTCCCGGCAGTCCGATCCACCCCGATTTGCAGGTTTGAGCTTGGAGCAGTGGGAGGCTGAAAACTGGATAGCAACAATGGAGAAGCTTCAGGTACACTTGGCTACGCACTTTTGGGAAGAGGACGCCGAGATTTGGTGGCGTCGAGTTCGTCCTGCTGGACCACCGAGAGTGCAGTTGTTGACTTGAAACCAGTTTTGTGCTTAACTGCTCAAGGCCTTCTTTCCTGACAGTGTAAGCAGAAACTGGAAGGGGATCCTAGACGCCTGCAGCAGGGGAGTCGACCTCTTCTGGAGTATGTTCGCGAGTTTTGCGATTGTTGAGTAGGCTCGGTGGGTTGACCGAGGATCAGTGATCACGTCAGAGAGAGACGGAGCGCCAGGGACCAGCTCCGGGGAGAGACATCCAGTGCCGCCTGAGTTTGGATAGTTGAGTAGATCGAGACCCCCAGGGCCGCCATGATCCCAGTCTGAGGGTCGTGAGTCTTAGAGGAGACAGAGACCAGGAGGTTCTCCACAGCCGATGTATCAGCAGCAGCAGCGGGATGACTATGTCATTTGTGGTAGGCCGCATTCTGCGTCGCAGTGTGACCACAGGCGGAGGCGATGTTTTTCGTGTGGACAGTCGGGGCATTTTCAGGCAGCATGCCCTCGAGCAGTACTTACAGCAATACCGCTTGCGACGGCACCCCCTCTACCTCTTCGGGATGAAGGAACTCCGCCGATTTACCGCCAGGCAGATAGGGATACGACGTCGGGGCAGACTGAGCGACGACCACCTACATCGAGCGGATGAGTCTGTACCGCCCGGTTGGAGGGCGCTACGGCAGTGGACCAGATTGTCGCGGGCATGATTTCTTTACAGCAGTTTGAGTTGAGTGTTTTTGGCTTTCCTGTTTGGACTGGAAGTAGAGTTGTTACCCCGTGCACTAGAGGTACAGATTTCTGTTGGTGTTGTGCGTGTGGGGGGAGCCTTGTGGATTGTGTCCAGTACAGTTGAGACTTGGAATTACACTGGCAGGTGTTACAGTTCAGGGGCAGCTCCACGACTCAGATTGAGCACACTGGATGGACCAGTTGTTGCGGTATTGTTCAACGGCTGATTGTGGAATGAGATCAGTTAACCTTCCGCGAGTTGGACTAGAGGAGTTCATTTTCATAGATCACCAGGGTATCCTTCCTTCAGCTGTGGCTTCAGCGGTTTGCGGCTTGGTGCTACTTTTGGATCGTTGGCGACGATTAGGACTAGAGGTGGTGTCCGTAGGGGTCGCGTTTAAATCGTAGCTTTCGTTTTGTTGCCACGGCAGGAACGACTTCAACACTTCTCTCCCTTTTCTCGCCGGTGTGCTGAAATTTTCAAACAGAACGAAAACTTCGAAAGACTGCTCCAGAAATAGAGACGGTGCCCGAACCTGTTCTTGTTTGATTGGGGCAAGGGCATTGGTACTTTCGAAATTTTCGGACTTTTCGTTAATTTCAGTCGTTTTCTAAATTGAGAGTTGTGGTTGACGACTTTCCGGCTGGTGGGGCCTTTACCCTTCTTGTTGGTTGTGTTGGCGTAGTACGTGTAGTTTTGGACGAGTAGAGTTGGTCGTTCTTCCTTGTCCTCTGTCCTTTGGAACTTCTGAGTTTTTCCAGCTTTCGGACTCCTGGCCGTGTGGAACTCGCTTCGCGGAGTGTGCGTAGCGACTGGGGAGATGGAGACGGTGTTGATGGATACTTACTTGTGGCTTCGGAACTCCCCTTTTGGGTTGTGTTAGTTTCGAGGACGAAACTTTCTTTTAGTGGGGGAGAGTGTGAGGTCCCGGAATCCCCCGCGTAGAGTTTGCTGGTTGTTGGGCAGCTTTTGGTGGCCGTTGGGAGTATTTGTTCGCTTGTCGGGCCCGAGAAATGGATTTGTGGTGCAATTTGAGTTTTATTTTGCATCACTGGGGGCCTGCGTGATGTGTCGGTGGTGTTTGTGCACAATTTGGACACAAGTGTTGGACCTTGGGCTTAAAAGGAGTTCCCGTGAAAATTGGAGGACCCGTCGAGTGTTGGGTAGTGGTTTCGCGCGATTCAGATGTCAATTTGGACTCTGGGCGAAGTTTGGATAAAAGATTACCCCTCCGGTTGCCTTCGGGAATTTTTAGAGTTGCAATTTGGCAAATCGGACTTCAGAATTGGGCCCGGCGCGGAAATCGGATCAAGTTGGCTATCCGGGGGCACTCCGCAATTTTCGGATCAGAATTTGGAAAAATGGACATCGTTTTTGGATTCAGCGCGCGAAATCGCTAGGAATGGACTATTTACTTGTTTGGTTTGGAGCCCGGTTGAGTTTGCGCGTTTTTCGAGGCATCGCGGCGCGTTTTTCGAGGTGTGGCGCGGATCCCGAGGTGGCGCGCGGCTCGAGGCGGCGTACGGACGCGGGAATGCGCGCGTCTGGCGCGCATTGGGAACGCGCTCCTGCGCGGGTGACGCAGGGGCCGCCACGTGGCGGGCCCCCGTTGGCGGCCGCGCGGAAGGGGAGCGGGCGCTCGGTGTCACGCGCCCGTGTGGCGCGTGACTGTCGCGTGCCGCGTGGCGCGCGGTGACGCGGCCGCGTGGACGGGCAGGCGTGTGCCTGCGCCGGGTGCACGCGCCTGTGTGCCGTGGACCGCGGCTGGGGGCTCCCCCATTGGCCGGTCCACCGTGCACCCTTGAGCCGTGGACCACCCCCCATTTTTCCCTTTTTCTTCTTCTTCTTCTTCCTCCCCCGAGCGCCATTTCTCTTCCTTTTTCTTTTCTTTCTTCTTCACCGAGCGAGAGAGGGAGTGAGGAGGGAATTTTTGGGGGTTGTGGCGGTGCGCCGTGGACCTCGCGGAGCGCGCGAGGTGTTCCAAACGGGTCGGTTGGGCGGTGCGACGCGTCGAGGTTGGTCCCGCACTTCGTTTTTTGGTGTTTTTTAGCACAGTTTTGGAGCGTTCTTTTGAACAGTGTTTTAACCCTCTTGCTCTTATCTGTGTTAGGGACTGTGTTTTACTGCACCGTTTTGCGTGCGGTCCCCGACGGCGTGCATCGTTTTGCGTGCAGACTCCGTTTTGCGCGCGGGTTTCGGCACCGTGCTCCGTTTTGCGTGCAGACTCCGTTTTGCGCGCGGGTTTCGGCACCGTGCTCCGTTTTGCGTGCGGACTCCGGCAGCGGACTTCGTTTTGCGTGCGGATCGCGTGGAGGCCAATTGCAAGTGTCTACGAGCAATTGGTGGCAAATCGAGGTGGGTGGCTTGTTTTCAAGATCTATGGACTGTGCTCTAATTCTATTGATATAGAATCATGCATGATAGTGATTGGACTTGGGTAGCATGCTAGAATTTGAATGTTATTATTCCTCGTTTTTATCTGTTGATCGTTTGATCTCTTCTACTTCCTACCGCCTGTTAAATATCTGTTATCTTGGAACCTGACCTAGCACCCCTGTCATATGTTGCATGTGTAACCAGACCAGTAGAAAACCCTCACTTGGGCTAGGGTTATTTATGTTTAGACATCCACACTTTATGTTTCATTCCTGGACTTAGTGTTATCCTCGCCCGGGTAGTGGGCCGAGCGGTCGGGACTTCTTTTTAGTGTGGGATGCATTTGCACTCGTGCTTGGGAGCAGAGTGGATGGAGTCTGGTAGATGTAGGGGTTCGCTTGTCTGTATCGGGAACCGTTTGGGGTAAACGGTGGACCCGAGAGATCTTGTTTTCCCCTGTTTGGGTTGTCGCCACTGTGTTAGTGGCAGTAGTTTACTAGTGTTAGTCGGACCTAGAACCCAGAACCCTTTTCGACATATACATGATTTTAGTCTACCAATGTTTTCTTCCAAACATCGAAGGGCCGCTGGAGTCTGTTCTTGTTTGATTGGACAAAGGCATCAGCCCTTCGGGGTTTGGGTAAAAGACTTGTTTTCTAACTGTTTTCCTAAAAGAACTAAAATCATTAAATATGGATTTCTTCTAGATCAAATGATTTTCAATAACAAATGTCACCTTTTCTTGTAAATCTCCCCACTCGAAAGGATTCGAGTGATCCGGGTTCTAGGGGCCGTTCCGTTGTCGGGACGAAAGCCACGGGGCCGAGCCTGGAACCTGTTCTTGTTTGATAGGGTTGTAGGTGTAGGTCTCCCGGGACTTTCGGGCCCTGTTGGTGTTTTCTGCGTGTCGTACCGAGGTTATTGTGTTCCCGAACTATAAGGGATCGGGAACTTCGATAGGCGGAGCCTAGAGTCTGTTCTTGTTTGATAGGGTTCTTAGCACCGGTCTATCGGGATTCCGAACCCTTATGGTGTCGGTCTTTCCTGTGAGTTTAGTGTTCTGTTGTGGGAGCCGTCTGGTGGACGGTGGCCCCAGCTGTGTGGTTTTCCAGCCTGTGGTTGAGAGTTGGTGTTGTTGGTCGATCTTGTTGATCGTGGTTTGGACTATAGCCTGCATGAGCCATATTTGAGCTCGACAGAGATACGCGGATACTTTCCTCGGTGGGGTCGCTCCCCTCGAGAGCCACTCCGGAGTTGGGCCTGTTACTTGCTATCGCGACTTGTCGACGCCGTCCCTCTGACTGTGCCAGTTAGTGGCAGTCACGGACACCCTACGGTAGACCCGTCCTGTTGAGGATGTGCGGCAGTAGGGGGGGGCGCAGGTTTGACTGGACCCTTGAGGCAGTCAGTATAGATTTGGTGAGTTTACTGTGTGTGTTAGTAGATGCATCATGTTCCATCTGTTCCTTTTCTTGAGCATCTAGATAGAGGCATAGTAGCTGTAGAGTTACTTTTCCAGCCATTTCATTTCAGTATTATGTTGTTACTTTATGCCTCTAGTAGACTTAGTGGGCAGACCGTCGGGCTTGTTGGCGGCACCCACTGAGAACTACTTGGGACGTAGTTCTCACACCCGTCGTGGTGTATTTCCCACAGGGACTTCTACTCCTGTTCCTGCTGCTCCTGTTGCTGCTTCTTCTGATCGAGGTAAGGGAGTCGCGAGATAGTTCCCTACCAGTCATCGTCCAGAGAGTAGATGTACCCCCGGTCTTGTTTGAGAGTTTATGTTGAGCGACCTTGTAGTGAGGTATAGAGTTGTATTTTATTTTACTGCTTGAGAGACTTTTGTACTTTTGGTGGGGACCTTGTGTTGTATATAGCTTTTATTTCTAGCAGCTTTACTTTCAGCTCTGATATCTGTATAGTATAGATGCTCTTTTGCAGGTTAGTCGCTTCGTCTATACGGGGCTTCTCGTATGGGCGGCGGATCTGTTGGCGAGCCCGGGTCGCAGTTTCGACCCCGGGGCGTGACATTATTGGCTCTGAAACCAAATGTAACGATTCGGCCCACTAGCAATAATAACTCGTTGGGCCCAAACCACATCTCAAAATATTTAAGCCCGGTTATTATTACTAGTGTCCATTGTCTATTATACCCAATCACAATCCATTCCAATCCAATGTGAGATTATTGGGGTGTCACGTGCTTCGTCTGTGCGGGGGTTCCCGTATAGGTGGTTGATCGGTTGGCGAGCCCGGGTCGTAGTTTCGACCGCAGGATGTGACAGATTAGAATCCGATGTTAAACATATATGGTTTCGAATATAAATATAAAAAAATGAAAACCCGACGAATTTGAATTCGGATATGAATTTTGACTGAATCCGCCCCGAATCTGAATTGATGTTACATTATATAATATATGTATATATAATTTTTTGATATTATATTTAAATTTATATTTTAAAAATTTTGATTTAATACAATATATTTTGAAATATTATAAAGAGAAATAATAGTTTTGGATTTGGATTTTCGAGTTCGGATTTTGAATTTTTGGTCGGGTTCGGATTTGGATATGGATTTTTAAAATTCGTCGGATTCGAGATTGAATTCGGATTTCGAATTTGACAGTCGAGTTCGGTTCGAATTTTTAAAAATCCGCCTCAAATTCGGCCTATTGACGTTATTTACAAAACTAATCACCCTTAATTTTTCTTTATAAAAATAGAACTGTAAAAAAATTATTTGTAAAAATAGGCCCGTGGGGTCGGAGGGGCTAAATGCAGTGAATCATTCACCGCTTCCTTAAAAAGCGGTGAATCATTTATCGCATTTTAAAAAAAATTCAGACCCATAAAAGCGGTGAACCATTCACCGCTTTTAAAAACGGTGAATCAATATTTTAAAATATTGCTAATCTCATATTAGAAAAAAATAATAATAAAATTAATATTTTATTATTAGGAGAAAAATAAAAAAAAAATTTAATAATAATAATATTAATAATTATAATAAAAAAATTTATTATAATAATAATTATTTTATTATGATTACGAATTGATATAACTAAAAAATATATAAAATATAAAGACAATATAATTATACAATATTTATAAATAAAAGTGATAAAATAATAACCGAAAATGTCCCTATTCAAGATCAAGCAAGTAATATTAAGTTTATCCATATTATTTTATTTATTACTTAAAAATATTATGAAATATTGTTCATAATATATAATTTTTTATACAAATATTTCACGATAATATAAAATAATTTTTCATAGTAATATTATACACAATAATATTTTTTATCTGAAATAAAAAATAATGCAAAAATTATATATGAAAAAAAAGATGATGCCCCGTGAAGAAGGAGAGAGAAAAAAATAATTTTTTTCTCTTAATTAACATATAATTTTATATAAATATTATTAAGCTATATTTTTTCTCTCATCTATCAAAATAAGATTAGATTAGAAAAAAAAATTTAGAAAGAATGTTAAATTGAGAATATTTTTTTTAATAAGCCTAAATAGGATATTATAAATTTTAAATTAAAGTGGTGAATAATTTTTATAAAAGCTTAAATTTTGTAAATATGGTGGTCACCGTATTTAAAAGCGGTGAATGGTTTACCGCATTTAAAAGCGGTAAATCATTCACCGCTTTTCTAGAATTTTATAAAAAAATAAATTCTCTAAATGCGGTGAATGATTTACCGCATTTGTAAGATTATATTTATAAAAAAAAAAAATTAAGAGAATTATTTCTAAAATAATTATATTTTATAAGATTATTGATAAAAAAAAAATCATCGAAGAGTGTGCATTTTAAAAAAACTTTATCCAATTATTTTAATGAGAAAAGTATATAAAACACTTTGAAGCTATTAAATTTCACACTACTTTACAAACCAGCACATGTGAGAATTTACAAATCTAACCTCCATAACAAAATTTGTTATAAAAATAGGTTTTCTAAAAAAAATATTTGCAAAAATAAATCTGCTGCTGTTCGGATATCTAAATACGGTAAATTATTCACCGTGAATGACTCACGCATTCAGAGAATTTAATGTATCCTATAAAAACGGTGAACTATTCACCGTCTTTAAAAACGGTGAACCGCATTTATGAAATATTACGTGTTAATAAATAATTATAAAAAAAATAATTATTTAATAATAATAATAATTATAATTATAATAAAAATAATTTTATTATAATAATAATTATTTTTATTATGATTACATATTGAATTGATATAACTAAAAAAATATAATATAAAGATAATATAATTATACAATATTTATAAATAAAAGTGATAAAATAATAATACACAAATCAAACAAGTAATATTAAGTTTATCCATATTATTTTATTTATTACTTAAAAATATTATAAAATATTATTCATAATATATATTTTTTATATCGATAAAGCAATATAAAATAATTTTTCATAATAATATTGTATACAGTAATATAAAATAATTTTTTATAATAATATTGTATACAGTAATATAAAATAATTTTTTATAATAATATTGTAAACAGTAATATTTTTTTATCTGAAATGAAATGTAATGCAAAGATTATATATAAAAAAAAAAGTGATGCCTTGTGAAGAAAGAGAGAAAAAAAATAATTTTTTTTTTCTTTTAATTAAAATACAAATTTATATAAATATTATTAATCTTATTAAGCTATAAGATTAGATTAGACAATTTTTTTAGAAAGAATATTAAATTGAGAATATTTTTTAAAATAAGATTAGATAGAGTATTGTAAATTTTAAATGAAAACGGTAAATAATTTTTATAAAAGTATAAATCTTCTAAATGCGGTGAATGATTCACCGCTTTATTAGGATTTTACAGTTTGTAAAATACGGTGAATGATTTACTACATTTAAAAGCCGTAAAC
The DNA here is from genome assembly GCA_029204045.2 of Tillandsia leiboldiana. Lineage (NCBI taxonomy): Eukaryota > Viridiplantae > Streptophyta > Magnoliopsida > Poales > Bromeliaceae > Tillandsia > Tillandsia leiboldiana. Next base: position 3,915,382 of record CM055083.1, read on the forward strand.
CATTCACCGCATAAGACTATTTTTGTAAATAAAATTTTCAGATGACTATTTTTAAAATTATAAAATTTTATAAGATTATTTATAAAAAAAAAATCTATTTAATTGATGAAGAAGTGTCAACCATAAGTAGGTAAACATGACTTATAATTTTAAGGTTGAAATCTGACTATTGAATTATATAGATTGTTTGTGAAATTTATTTGTAAGTGAAGTATTTTCCATTGTGCATAATCCAAGGGTCAAAAAGACTATAGTTACAATTCTTTGGTACTTCTAATAATATCTCAAATCAGTTTAGATAATCTTCAAACTTAAAATAAGTCCAGCTGAAATACTATTAGAAGCACCCTAAAGTTAGTGCTATAGCCTTTTGGGCCTTTAGATTAATCCTTTGGGCCCTTGGATCATGCACAATAGGGCACCCATCATAAGCCATTATTTTTTATTTTCAATAAAATGGCTAAAGTACTTAATTTAAGTGCCAAAAATTTAATAGCACCAAAATTTTAGTGCTTCTAAAAGCACCTTCGCTCAATTTGATTAAAATAATTTAGTTGGGATTTTGTCTGAAGCACCGAAGAGTTGGTGTTAGTCTTTTTCGCCGTGGATCAATTTTTTAGATTTTTTGATCATGCATATCAGAGCATCCAACGTATGACTTTTAGTCTAGCTGTTAAAAAATCTATAGCACTAATTTTTTTGGTGCTTCTAAAGGTATTCTAACTTAATTCGTCTATATTTTATGGTAAATACTACTTGCACACCACAATTAAAGGTATATCGTACATTTTTATCATATTTTTACTGTTCATATTAAGTGATTAGTGAGTGTTTCCTATAGATTAGATAGATGAGATATAAAATATATTTCCACTTTTGGGTGTATGAGCAGTATTGTTCAAACTTTATTAAATAGTTTAGTAAACCCTTACAAGCTATATCGAATTTTTGAAAATCAATTAACTAAACATCAAATAGCTAAAAAAACCAAGGATGCGAGAAATAATTATTGCTTGATTTATGAGAAATTGGTATCTAAAATTTTGATTTGATATATAAGAGTTTTCTACATGTCGTAGAATGCATTTAATGAGTTATATTTTAATTTTGAGATTTTTATCACGGAGTTTTATTAATACATGCACCATATTGGAATTAGTTATTCAGTTATATTATATTTAATATAAAAATTTTCTATTATGATTTTTTGGCTTCGTAAATAAGATAAATAATTTATTGTGTTCATGTAATAATATTTGAACATGAAAATATTCAGAGTAAACTACACCATACTAACTCTAATTTTTTCGAATTTTCAATTGAGCCTCTAACTTTTTTTTCTTTTTTGTCAATTAAGTCTTCAATTTTTGTAAATTATTTCAATTGGATCATGTCGTTTATATTTTTGTCATAATTGATGAAAACTGATACTTAAGCACCAATATAGGGAAGCGTTGGTGTTTTTTTAGAGGAAAAATTTTTCACCTTAGGTTATAAAGATCTCTGACCAATCACTTTTAAAAAATATAAATATAAAATAATAGTAATCCTTTCTTTCTTATAGATTTTTTTTAAAAAAAAAATGTATCTAAGAGAAAATGATTTTTATTGTATTATGTTGACTATTTATTTATTAGTTAAAATTGGTTCAACTTTCTACTATGTAATAATTAATACAGGAGATTAATAAGTTGAGTTTAATGAGTCCGAATTGAGTGAGTTGCGATTTACAATAAACCTAACGATAAAATACCCAATAACAGACCGAACATCCAAATGGTTTAAGCCCAATTGAAATATGTGAAAGTTGTGATTGAGCCTTTAAGTGCGATGAATGCGTTCTTTTTATGTGAACATACTTTTGGGATAGTCATTTAGGGCTAATGGTCCACATAATAATTTATTCTTTTTCCTCTTAATTATCATCCTATTTTGAGAAGAAGTCCGAAATATCTATTGAAAGGCAATCTGAAATATCCATTAAAAGTCGTAATATTCTTCTCTATTATTGTGGCGTGGCAGTTGCTTTAAAAGACGCCATGATGAACTGAATCTAATTCTAGTAGGAGATTTTTTTATTGCAGGAATTATGAGATAATCTCTTTAGTTGTTTATCTTCTTCATTCATTTTTAAAATTTTAAGTTTGTAAAAATTCTACATTTATATATATATTTTTTAATTAATGACAATATTGATTCTTAATCTTTTTCTAAATGTTCAATTGGATTTCTAACTGTTTTCTACTTTTTCAATTGGGTCTCCAGCCGCTTTGCCACATTTGCGTTTTCGCGTCAGCTTTCGTCAACTGTGGCGAAAATATAAACGATAAGAACTTAATTAAAAAAAATAATAATAATAAATGAGCAGCATTATTGGTGTAATTTATCATATGTTATATTAGCAAAATTAGGAAGGATACAATAAACTATCTATCTATACCTTTATATGATTTTTCCTATTTTTTGTCACGTGTCAAATTTTCTTTCACTCTTCTCTTTTTCAATTCTCAATGAATTAATGGTAGACTCTTCACATTTCTCACCCCCAACTCTTCTTATTCCTAACTCTCAATGAATTAATTATAATTTTTTCTCATTCCCAACCTCCAACTCTTCTCACTCCCTAATTTCAATGAATTAATTATATCTCCACTTTTTGAGTTCTTTTTATTATTATTCTTCTTCTCTTCCTCTTTCTCTAAGCCACCACCTCTCTCTTCACTATCTCCGTTGACAACAACGCTCTCTCCCTCGACCCCTCCACCCTCTATCCTTGCCTCCTCCTTCCCGTCGTGGAGAACCTCCAAATCTCCTTGCCCTCCTCTTCCTCCTCCTCCTCTTCCTCCTCCTCCTCCTCCAAGATCAAAATCTCCATCATCCACTTCATGGCCACCTTCGTCCAATCCAACTCTCCGTTTTTGAAAATCTTCCACCCCCGATCTCACCGAAAATCTAGACCCGATCCTTGCCTTCTTTAGCCGTACGGGGGGCATCGCTCATGACCAACTCCTACCTATCGCCGCAACTGCCACCGCGACCGCCATCGCCGATAAGAATCCTCCACTTCTCCGCCTTCTCCTCCTTCTCCTCCTCCGCCACCGTTGTCGCCGTCACCGTAGCTCATTGAACGTGAGCTCTCTCTCATTCTCTCTCTAAATTTCATTACATTCCTATATATGTCTTAGATTTTAATCCTAAGTGAATAAATATTCTACTTTAATTGTTGCTGATAGATTATTATGTTAGAATTGAAAATGATTAATTTTATTTTTTTTTTCTGATAGGTTGATACGGGAGTTTTAAAATAAAGTATTTAAAATTTTTCTATATAATTTTTTATTTTTATTTATATTATGAAAAAAAAATATAAAAAAAAAATATTTTGATAATATTTATCCGCCGCGCATCGCGCGGGTAACTACACTAGTTTACCATGATTACGCAAAACATTCGATGAGGTAGGATATGATCATTTGGTTATTTAGAATTCAAATTGATTTGGGGTTAGTTCTGGAATAAAAGGGCTTTTTTTGAAAATGACCCTATGAAAATTTAAAATTTTAAAAATGGCCCTGCAAAATTTAAATTTGCAAAAATGGCCCTCTTTCTGCCACGTCAGACGCCACGTCAGCCGGGTCCGCCACGTCAGCGAGCCACAGCCGCGGGTGCGCCCGGCGTGCTGTAGTGAAACACGCAGGCTCTACCTGCGTGTTTTAAACACGCAGGCTCAGCCTGCGTGTTTAGAATACGCAGACTCAGCCTGCGTGTTCTAAACACGCAGGCTCAGCCTGCGTGTTTCATTTGCCCTAAATCCCCGCCCGACCGACCCCTTCTTCCTCCAACCTATTTCGATCTCTCTCTCTCTCTCTCTCTCTCTCTCTCTCTCTCTCTCACTCTCTCTCTCTCTCGCTCCCGTGCAGCAAACGCCGCCGCCGACGCCGACGCCGCCGCCAACGCCGCCGCCGCCGCCGCCGGTCATCTTCGTCATCTTCGTCATCTTTTTTTTTAAATGTAATGAGCCTGCCCTCTCTTTTCTTTTCTGTTTGTATTCAAAGATATAGGTTCCCTATATGATCCTCATGCATGTATGAGAATCCCTCAAACAAGTGAAAACAGATCGGATTAGGTAATATTTATATCCATTTTCCTTCCACAAACATGGGCAAGGACCATAAGATCATGTGGATAGGATATTGGCACATATATTGATATCTGCGTATCCACATTTATCAGTAGAACCGGATTTGATGATAGATCAAAGGAATGAAAATTAGCATAGTTTGACTGACAGACTATCGGGCATCCAATTTAATCCTAATTTAGAAGAGTAGTAAAATAAACAAGAGAGTATCTGTCTAAGCAGCAGATGAAACCTTGTATCGATGGTAAAAATGAGCTCTTTCAGTGTACAACATGATCTTTCGCTTGCCTTCAAAAAACCAAATGCGGGCACGCGATATATCACTTTGCTTTGTGTACCTAGACACAGAATATATTAGTTTAATCCACCTTAGAGAAAAATCCTCATAGATCATAGGGTAGTTATCCTTTTTTTTTGTTTTTTTTTTTTAAATCTGTAATTGTGCTTTGTGCATTATATGCATTTGTTTGTGCATATAGTTGATTTTAAAATACTAATGTAGAGAGAGAAAGGGTTTAATGTAGAGAGAGAAAGTCTTTAATATAGATTTTAAAATATATGCATAAAATGTAAATAAATTATATAAAATTAATGTGCAATATATATATAAAGAGAAAGGGCTTATATACTTTTAAAAGTATAAACCTATATCTGAAGTTTGTATTAGAACATTCGAATTTTAAATGTTAAGCTTTTGGGCCCTAATTGCCAAAAGGTCTCGCAAGTTCCAAAACATGAATAATTTCATAATACCTTAGATGATTAATTTCATGAATAGCAAGTTCGAAAACATGAATAATTTCATAATACAACTGAATTTTCATCAAAAATAGTAAATAAAACTTGCAAGGACAATTTTGAAAAATAAACTTGTAAGGACAGATAGTGATTCACTATGATTATTATTAAAAATAACAAAGTTTATAAGTTTTTTTTTTGTCAAGCTCATAATACCGATCTTAATTTGTCGAACTAGAGTAGTCATCAAACTGACGAATGTTATATTATTTATTGTTATTTTTAGTACGTCAGTATGTCTGGTGAATGTGTTCCGTTTTATATTCATTGGGACGGAAACTTAGTCGTGAATAATAATATACCACAATACATTGGTGGCTATAAAGAACTGATCGGAATTCGCCGCGACATCACATTTCGGGATTTCGAAGCAGAAATATACAATGTCACTAATTATGATCGAGCGGAGTTCCGTCTACGCATAACAGTTCATGTTTGTGTTTGCAACTAACAGGAATACCTTGTTCACATATATTAGCTTGTTGTAGTTCGTCAAACATGAACATAGATTATTATAGTCTATGCTCCCCTTGGTATACTACTGATTCCTTTCGAGATACATACTCACTACAGTTCCATCCGGTCCCCGATCGGCGTTATTGGGTTGAGTCATATGACACACCTTTACTTCCACCACACGCGCGAAGAAAGAAAGGACGACCCAAATCTACGCGCATTCGCAATATTATGGATGAAGGCGCGGGAAGTAGTAGGAGCAAGTGTAGTATGTGTAAACAACCCGGCCATTATAAAAGCACATGTCCTGAAAATCAACAAAGAAGGACCGGAAGACGTCGTCGTTTAGGTTGATTAGTTTCATATCTTGTTTGTTGTCGATTATTTTAATTAAATTACAATACTTCACGCATATTATAATTTGTTTATTTATTTATTCGTATTATTACAGATGGACGATCACGAGGAGGCAGGACCGATTGATGGATCTGTATTGACAGATCAGACTCACCACAGATGTACTTGCATTCGAGATGAGGTTATATATAACTCTTTTTTAAATTAACTTTTTTATTTCTTTGAAATTTCATGTACTAATATTATGTGAATTTTATATTATTGCAGGATTATTCTCCAGTTGAATTTGTGGAGCATAGTCGCACACTGAACCGCTGGCAGATAGAGCATCCTGCAGTATTGGAGCTACTGCGACGTGCATGATTCTATTATGTATCACGGTTGAGGCGCGTCATGCTCGATCAGGCTTTGTTAGGATCCTTAGTGGAGCGGTGGCGGAGGGAGACGCAGTCCTTTCACTTGAGACATGGAGAGATGACGGCCACATTGATGGATGTGGCTGTCATTACTGGACTCCGCATTGATGGGGGGGCGGTGACCGGACTAGGCTCGTATCAGTGGGGGGCGCTGTGTGAGCTCTTGCTTGGGGTGCTTCCTGCAAATATCAGAGGCGGAGAGATCAGACTTGAATGGTTGTATCAGCAGTTTCACGACATCCCCGTAGATGCACATCCCGCAGTGATACAGGCTACAGCCAGAGCGTATATTCTGTTTCAGATAGGTTGTAGCCTAATGCCAAACCCAAGCAGAACTAGAGTACATTTAAGGTGGTTGCCTCTATTAGAGGATTTTGATGCTTGTGGTGCCTTCGCATGGGGTGCGGCGACGCTAGCTCATCTCTATCGAGCATTAGCAAATGCTTGCATGAGGGGGAAAGCGGTGTGTTGCTGTTTTGCCACATTACTTCAGGTACATTCCTTTACTAGTAATTTCATTCATGAAATTCATTTATTATTTCTAAGTAGCTTAATATGTAGATTTGGGCATGGGATCATCTGCACATTGGACGACCTGAGATAGTCGGACCGCAGTTTGATCTTATTGATCTGCCACTAGGTTGCAGGTATGTATTAAATTTTAAGGTTTCTGTGTTTTATATTATCATTACTAATATATTATATGTGAAACAGGTGGAATAATAGGTTAGCTTTTCGAGACAATGTCAGGACGGCCGACATTGAGTTTTATCGCGATCAGCTTGATTGCCAGTTGGAGTCTCAGGTACATTAGTTAATTATCATAAATTTTTATTCACATAATTTTTTTTTTATACAAGTTACTAATCATTTACTTTTCACAATAGATTATATGGAGTCCATATACAGATGATATACTAGGGTCACTTCCACCTTTTTGTCTACTGGGGTCTCCGGTATGGCGATCACGGACGACCCTAGTATGCTTTTATATTATTGAGCTACATCTTCCGGATCGGGTACTTCGTCATTTTGGATTTCGACAGCATATACCCGACGCAGTACATGCTCTACCTCGCATCACTTCACAAGGTAGACCGGATGAGAACTGGGCGGCATTTCATGCCATACATATTCAGGATTGGGACAATCGACTGCAGCATATAGTAGAGGTGGACCCCCATGTAGATCCCGATTATATACGCGCCGCTTCTATCTACATGCAGTGGTATTGGAGTATCACCAGGCGGTGGATATCTACTCCAGCACAGCGTCCCCCCCTTGCATATGAGCCCCATGGACATCGCGAGAGATTTTTGGTATGATATACTAATTAATTTCATTTACTAATTAATTTCATTTCCAATATATAATTATTGTGATACTGTTTTCATTTCAGGTCGATCTTCTTCAACAAACAGAATATACGATCAGAAGTGTACTACCCCAGCTTTCACATATTGGAGCACCTTTCGACATTCTGACAGGTGGTGCTGCTAAGGTGGAGGAAGGTTTACTGACTTTACAGACAATACCATATACTACACCACGCCCAGCGGATCATGGTGGAGCATCGACGTCGGGGCATGCACCATCACCTAGTCCATCGGGGACACAGCCAGCATACCATGGTGTAGCATCGACGTCGGGGCATGAACCATCAGATATTACGCCACCATCGGGGTACGTACCACTTGGTCATCGTCAACGAGGACCTGATCTTTTTTATTTTAGGCGAGCACGGCACCGACAGTCCTCCCAGACTGATCAGCCATCATCTTCAGGTCCTTCACAGCCAGAGGGCACGGCTATTTCACAGTTGGACCAATTGGACCGTATAGAGCCTTTTGATTAGTGTATATTGTTATATATTGTTACATTTCTATTATTTTGTTGTGATGAGCTGTGTTGTTGTGTTGTTGTGTTGTGCGATGTGATGTGATATGATGTGTTGTTGTGATGCTGTGTTGTGCGATGTTCTACGATGTGATGTGATGTGATGTGATGTGATGTGATGTGATGTGATGTGATGTGATGTGATGTGATGTGATGAAACGTGTTGTGATGTGATGTGAAGTGCTATTGTGTTGTTGTGATGTTGTGTTGTGTTGTTGTGATGTTGTGCGATGTTCTGCGATGTGATGTAATGTGTTGTGATTGGGTTGTGCTTTGTTATGCTTTATTGTATTGTTGTGTTGTTGTGTTGTGTTCGTAATCATGTATTTTGCTTTTTCTTTGAAATGTTGAAACTTACTGTAATAATTGTTCAATGTAATATTTATAATTCCTCTTATTCATTCCTTTCTTTTTTAAAAAAAAATGCTCACTATGTATATGCTTTGCATTTATTATTTGTTTAAAGCTTTGGTGATTGTGAAGAGATTGTTTACTTAATTTTTTGATGAGCTCTTGAATGATTGTCCACCTTTTAGCATAATTACTGTTCTTGTTTTCAAAATTGTTGCTTTTAAATTTTCAAGATCCTGATGAAATAGAATATTAGACACTGCATTTGATTTTCGTTTTGCACTAGTTAAACACAAAGATTCATTGTTAGCTTTTAAAATAAAAAAATCCACCAGTATTCTACATCGAGCATTGACTTCCCAGGTATTTACAGAAAAAATTAAAAATTCTTGCATCATGTGTATTTTATATTTACAGTGTGGTTCGGGTGGTTTCAGACTTTGGCAGAAGCTCCCGGGGTGAAAAGTGAGTTCGCGAAGAACACGCAGGGTCAACCTGCGTGTTTAGAACACGCAGACTCAGCCTGCGTGTTTAGAACACGCAGGCCGAGCCTGCGTGTTTAGAACACGCAGACTAAGTCTGCGTGTTTAGAACACGCAGGCTGAGCCTGCGTGTTCTAAACACGCAGGCTCAGCCTGCGTGTTTCACTAAAACACACCGGGCACACCCGCGGCTGTGGCTCGCTGACGTGGCGGACCGGGCTGACGTGGCGCGCTGACGTGGCAAGAAGAGGGCCATTTTTGCAAATTTAAATTTTGCAGGGCCATTTTTAAAAATTTAAATTTTGATAGGGTCATTTTCAAAAAAAGCCCGGAATAAAATAATTGTGAAGGAGCAAAGTGCAAAAAAAGCACCGACCACGCTCCCGCGTGAATAAGAGAGATGATAGCGTCCCGTGATGAAAGGAGCGCAATCCGTGATGGAGACAGTCGGCTGAATCCCGTTACACACGGCGCCCCCCCCCGTCAACATCTCGGACGGACCCCTGCACTCTTCCCTCCTCCCCCGGTACGAGCCTGCGTGTTTAGAACACGCAGACTAAGTCTGCGTGTTTAGAACACGCAGGCTGAGCCTGCGTGTTCTAAACACGCAGGCTCAGCCTGCGTGTTTCACTAAAACACACCGGGCACACCCGCGGCTGTGGCTCGCTGACGTGGCGGACCGGGCTGACGTGGCGCGCTGACGTGGCAAGAAGAGGGCCATTTTTGCAAATTTAAATTTTGCAGTGTCATTTTTAAAAATTTAAATTTTGATAGGATCATTTTCAAAAAAAACCCGGAATAAAATAATTGTGAAGGAGCAAAGTGCAAAAAAAGCACCGACCACGCTCCCGCGTGAATAAGAGAGATGATAGCGTCCCGTGATGAAAGGAGCGCAATCCGTGATGGAGACAGTCGGCTGAATCCCGTTACACACGGCGCCCCCCCCCCCCCCCCCCCCCCCCCCCCCCCGTCAACATCTCGGACGGACCCCTGCACTCTTCCCTCCTCCCCCGGTACCCCGGACCACCGTTTTTTTTTTTTTTTTTTTAATAACTTTTCCCTCCCTCCCGTTCTTGTCGATTCCTAAGCCGCCATCGTAGCCGTTGGCCTTCTCCACGTGTCCACATCCCCACCGTCCAATCAATCTCCGCATCAGCTCTCTCTTTACAAAGTGAGCAAGGGTTCTTTCATCATCTCCATTTTACTCTTCTCTCTCTCTCTCTCTCTCTCTCTCTCTCTCTCTCTCTCTCTAGAGGCGATGGTTCTTGTGGTGGTGAGCGAGGAATCGTAGGATGGCGTTCTACGCGGCCGCTCCTCTGAGCGGCAATTTGCCGAGCACCTGGTACGCGCGCCGCTCCTACGCCGATGTAAGCGATTCCAACCCTTTCCGATCTTTGGAATGTTTTCTCCATCTTTTCTAGCTAGTTTTGTTGTTTTGTTGTTGTTGTTGTTGTTTTTTTTTTTTTTTAGAGAGAGAGAGAGAGAGAGAGAGGAGAGAGAGAGAGAGAGAGAGAGAGAGAGAGAGAGAGAGAGAGAGAGAGAGAGAGAGAGAGAGACTCATTCGTTTGGCATGGTTTTGTTGTTTATTGATGTTCTCAGTTTGATGAAACAGTGCTGATGGTTGTTTTTTTGGCTTAATCTTATAAGTTGAGTGGTTGGTTTTGAAGAAATGGGAAAGATGGGCTCAGTGAAGGTCTCCGAAATAGATTTGTTGATTCAATTAGAATGACGGGTTGAAAACAGGAATTTAAGTCCCATGGCTTGGGTGTGTGTTGAGCAATTGCTCGGCACGGTATGGCACGCTGTGTCTCCCGTGCTGTGTCGATATGTGCTGTTCATAAAAATACTTGTATTGCGATACGCAGCAGTGGCATAGAATGTTTATTTTCTTTAGCATCAACATATTCTAATTGATTATTATATATTTTTGTCAAATCTTTTGCATTGTAATGATATAATTACCTGCTACTTTCAAAGAAAAGATTATTTTGAACCGTGCCATTGGTATAGAGATCATATCGTATGAATATCTTATTAGCACGGTACAGTATGGTGGACACGGTATGCACCGATGGGCACTTAAATTTTTGGTTGAAAATGTAGTCTAAATTTCTTTCGATTTGATTTGGTTGATTTGGGTCGACCAGTAATGTTCTGGGTAGTGGTTGTGTTGGGATATGAGCTCACGTTTTGTAACCCATGTTGTAAAATATTTATCTTTTCAAGTTAATTTTTTTAAATGATTTAACACCAGCAAATTCAATTTGTAAAAATCCGATCAGGAGTTAAATAATAAATGCTGTAAGAGAAAAGGTTTAGAGAAGGCCTGTGGATCGAGGCGTGCAGGGCACTGTCCTAGAAGCGAGATTGCCCCTCTACGTGTGAGGCTTTCCGGCAATCCCTTCCAGCGATACAACGTCCACGTTTCACCCCGTCGGCACGATTTCAAGGTGGCGCAAGATGAACCCGGCAAACTTTCAGGGATCCAGCAAATCGAAAGAAAGAACAAAGTGAAGACGGTAAAATCTGGAATAGTAGAATTGGGAAAAAAGAAGATGACACTGGCACCGTAAGACATAAGGATAACGTTCGGGTTTAAACTCCTCTTAAACACCCGAAGCGAGAGATCGTGCTCCAACGGCATGATTGAAAGGCTCCGGAAGATAAGCGCTTACGTGCCCGTGACTTATGGATTAAGGCAACCAAATTTCGGATTAAATAAAAGAAAAATAAAATAAAATAAAATGAACTGGGTAACGGATCACGCGCGCCGCCGCCCGGCCCGGCTCGGCTCGTGCTCGTGCCGTGTGTGCGTGCGTGCGAGAGTATAACTCTCACAATTACCCAAGTATCTAACAAGAGAATGAAAGAGTATATAAATAGCAACAACAAGTCATTGGTTTTCAATGTGGGACTAAGCCTCACATGTGGTAACCAAAGCATGGGCTCCCAAGTGCGGCCCATTATGGATTGGGCTCCTCAAGAGACAAATTAAGTTTTAAATCACCAATAAATCCCAAATAAAATCCAACAATTCCCACATGATTTAAAACTTCAAATAAAGACTGAGATTCAAAGCAACACAAAAGAACGCTGGATCTCTTATACCACGTATTCGGCGAAGGTACCTTTCGAGTTTGAACCTTCACTTAGTGCTTGTCTATGTACATCCGAGGGCACAATGGTGGACTACGCCTTAAACCAAGACCGGTGAATCGGATTTCCACAAACCGCACACATGGTACAGTCGTTTGGGTTCAAAGCGGGTGAGCGCTATAATGGCTGCGCTGGTATCGATTCATGTGTGTTTTAGGAAACCGCCCGCTTTTCATAATCGCGGTCTCACGACTCCACACATATAGTAGGTCCTGAGAGGGTATCTGCAAGGTCGTACCCTGCCTCATGGGTCTTGGAACCATTCAGGGCCAAAGCCCTTCCTATCCACTTGCAGAGATGAGCACTGTCGCCATAGGGATGAGGATACAAAAACAGTGCTCCTCAAGCTACCTGTTCGACTTGTTACTACCCATTGAACCTGCAACAGGTTGGGTTGCCATCGCCGGTAACTTCTATTGTGGGCTAAGCCCCCATCCCCCTCGACGATTCTAGGATCACGGTCCTAGACAAACCCTTGGTGAGCTGATCAGCCAAGTTTCTTGCAGATCTCACAAATTCCAATGCAATCACATTTTCTTTCAAATTCTGTCGAATGAACTTCTGTCTCAATTTCATAAATCTGTTCATCTTAGTCTCCACATTCTTTTGGGCACATTTGTCAATTACAGCTCTACAATCACAATGAATAGACACAGGTGCTAAAGGTTGCTCCATCAGTGGCAGATCATAAAGAAATTCTTTCAACCACTTAGCCTCTGTTACAGTAGTATCTAAAGCTATCAATTCAGATTCCATAGTACTTCTAGAAATCAATGACTGTTTAGTTGACTTCCAAGAAACAGCTGCTCATCCTAGGAGAAATACAAATCCTGTAGTAGACTTCACATCAGCTGTATCACTAATCCAATTCGCATCACTATAACCTTCTAATACTGCAGGAAAACCACTATAATGCAATCCATAGGATACAGTCCCTTTCAAATATCTCAACACTCTTTCTAAAGCATTCCAATGCTCTCTGTTCGGATTATGGGTATATCTTCTCAATCGATTTACATCATAAGTCAAATCAGGTCTAGTGTAATCCACTAGATATCCTAAGGATCCGATAATCTGTGAATATCTATTCTGGCCTATTGGATCTCCTTTATTTTTCTTAAGATGCACACTAGAATCATAAGGTGTCACTACAGGTTTAATATCAGAATATCCAAACTTCTTCAATAATTGTTCACTGTAGTGAGATTGGCTCATAATAATTTCTTTCGACTTTCTAATGATCTTCATATTGAGAATTATATATGCTTGTCCAAGATCTTTCATATCAAAATTCTTATTCAACAATTTCTTCACATCATTTATCACATTCATGTTTGTACCAAAGATCAAAATATCATCAACATACAAACATAAGATCACAATCTGTCCATCATACTCTTTCGAATATACACATTCATCAGACATGTTCACATGAAAATCATTTGAAACAGCCAAAGAATCAAATTTTAAATGCCACTGTTTAGGAGCTTGCTTTAATCCATATAAAGATCTAGTCAATTTACACACTTTGTTCTCATGTCCAGAAACCACAAATCCTTCAGGTTGCTTCATATAGATCTCTTCATCTAAATCACCATTTAGAAAGGTTGTCTTAACATCCATTTGATGAACAATCAGATCAAGAATGAAGGCTAAAGCAATCAACACTCTAATAGAGGTAATCCTAGCAACAGGAGCATAAACATCAAAATAATCTACCCCAGGCTTCTGTGCAAAACCCTGTGCCACTAATCTAGCCTTATACTTATCTACAGATCCATCAGGTTTCAACTTCTTCTTAAAAATCCACCTACAGCCTACAGGCTTACATCCTAGAGGTAAATTAGATAACTCCCAAGTATGATTCTGTAGAATAGACTGCATCTCAAGATTAATAGCCTCTTTCCAAAACGATGCATCTACAGACGTCATAGCTTGGTCATAGGTAGATGGGGTGTCTTCTACAAGGAGGACACAAAACGATGCATCTACAGATGTCATAGCTTGGTCATAGGTAGATGGGGTGTCTTCTACAAGTAGGACACAAAAATCATCTCCAAAAGTCTTCTCTACTCTAGGACGCTTACTTCTTCTAGGCTCAATCTCTCCTATCGGTTCACAGACTCTAGGTCTGCTAGAGCTACCAACGAGTTCAGCAGGAATAGATCTATCTATTCTAGTCTTAAACGGAAAAACATCCTCAAAGTACACAGCATCTCTAGCCTCAATGATTGTATTATTAGAAATCTCACTAATTTCAGAATTCACCACTAGAAATCTGCTGGCATTACTATCCTGTGCATAACCCACAAAAATTGTATCGACAGTCTTAGGTCCAATCTTCCTTTTCTTATTTTCAGATATCTTCACTTTAGCTAGACACCCCCACACTTTAAAATAATTCAAATTAGGCTTCCTACCTTTCCAAAGTTCATAGGGAGAAACATCAGAGTTCTTGTGAGGAATCCTATTTAAAATCATACATGCAGAAATCAAAGCTTCCCCCCACAAGTTCTCAGGTACGCCTGAACTAATAATCATCGAGTTTATCATATCCATCAAAGTCCTATTCTTACGTTCAGCAACACCATTAGATTGAGGTGTATAGGGAGCAGTCACTTGATGTACAATTCCAAATTCTCGACAAAAACTAGTCATCTCATTTGAAGTGTATTCACCACCTCGATCAGATCTCAAAATTTTGATTTTCTTATCCAACTGATTTTCTACTTCAGCTTTATAAATTTTGAATCTGCTAAGAATCTCATCTTTTGATTTAATCAAGTAGACATAACAAAATTTCGAATGATCATCTATAAAAGTCACAAAATACTTATTTCCACCTCTACTAAGTCTACTTCCATCACAAACATCACTGTGCACAAGTTCTAGAAGATCACTATCTCTATCCACAGATTTAAAAGGTTTTCTAGGTTCCTTAGTTTGCACACATATTTCACATCTATGATCAGGTAAATCAGATTTGGGAATCAAATCAAGATGCATCAATCTTTTGATTGTATTGAAATTCACATGTCCTAATCTTCCATGCCAAATATTAGTAGAAACAACATTCAAAACAACAACACTTTTATTCATTGGAAATGAAGATACAGAAAGTTTAAACAAACCATCACTCAAAAAACCCTTCCCTACAAAATTCACACCTTTTGTTATTACTACCCTATTACATTCAAAAACTAACTTAAAACCTTGCTGAACTAAAAGAGAACCACTAATCAAATTCTTCCTAATATCGGGAACATGATGGACTCCGTGCAAGGTTAAGGTCTTCCCAGAGGTCAACCTCAAATCCACTCGACCTGTCCCAAGCACGCGAGAAGAGGCAGCATTCCCCATGTTCACCGATCCTCCACATGCGTCCTGATAAGTGGAAAACCACGACCGATCAGAACAAGCATGGACATTAGCTCCAGTATCTATCCACCAATCAGAAGAACAAAGGACAAGGTTAAGCTCAGGTAAACTAGATTCTAACCTGATAGTGGAGTCAGAAGGGTCAGAACCGGCAGTCAGCATATTCGTCTGACGCTCAGGTGGAGCTCCCTTCTTCTTCATTGGCGCAGAATACCGAGTCTTGCGAAAGTAGCAATCCTTCGCAAAGTGGTTCGTCTTTCCACACACAAAGCAACCATAGTTGCCTCCACTTCCCTCAGGTTTAGGCTTCTTAAAGTTTGGGTTAAACTTTTTATGATGGAACGGTTTATTCTTAAAGTTTCTATAAGGTTGAAATTTTCTACCCTTATTTTTAGGGTGCTCTACTAGGTTGGCTTGGGTAGTAGACTCATTAAGCTTCTTATCCCTAGCTCGGTTCGACTCTTCTATCCTAATAGATCTTAGGACAAAATTCAGGGATAGCTCTCTTTGATTGTGGTTAAGATCGTTAGCATGGCTCGTCCAAGAGGGTGGCAACTTATCTATAAGGGCAGCAACTAAGAAATTCTCATCAAGATCTATACCACTAGATCTAAGTTGTTCAACTATGTGCTCAAAATCATGAAGCTGGTCAGACATTGACTTATTATCTACCAGTTTAAACTTAATCAAATCTGACGCCTGGTATCTCTTCTGGGTAGGATCAACCTGACCGTACTTATTCTCTAAAGATGTCCAAAGCTCCCTAACAGTTTTCATACTACAGTAGATGTCATAAAGTTTATCTAAAAGGGTGCTAAGAATCCGGTTCAAGCAGTGATAATTAATCATATCAGGGTTAAAATGAGGTACAGGTCTAGGTGCAGAAGTAGTAGTAGTATCAACATCAGCAGAGGGAGGAGTGGAACCAGCTTGGGCTTGACTCCGAGTAAACTGTCTAGTGACCTCAGTCTGAATTGCACCTTCAGGTGCAGAGCCATTACTATTTTCGGTAGAATTCGAAATAGCAGAAACTAGCCCAAGCGTGGTGCCAGAACCTCATTTGGTTCTGCCACCTTCTAAAATTACGACCATCAAACGTGAAAGGTTTCGCCGAATTGTCCATAATGAAAAATCTGTTAACAAACAGTCTTACCGCAATGTCACAAAATTATTCTAAATTTAAAACAATTAACCTAATTTGACGGGTTTAAATTTAATCAACAATAATTATACTAAGATTTTAATTGACACTGTAATAATCAAACACTATGTTTTAATTAACAGTGCAACAGTTAAACAAATTAATTATGTTGTATTAACAATTAGGGGCAATTGCCTATATACCCTTTTTAAGTTCCCAACTTTCATATCTACCCCTCAAAAAATCTGCTCTCTAATATACCCTTCTAAAAATCCAAATTCTTTCAAATATACCCTCAAAATAGGGGTATATCAGAAAAAAGGTGGAACGTATTAGGGGTATATTGGAAAAAAAAAAATAAGAAGGGTAAATCAGATATTTCATCATATTTCAGGGGTACACAGGCAGGCAATTATCCCTAACAATTAATATTATATGTCAACAATACTAACAGAGTTGTATAGATCAACAATATAGATTAATTAATTATACTAACACAATATTAATACTAACAGTATTAAAAATTAATTAATAAAGTAGTCTGCAACAATGCAATAAATATTAACAGAATCCAATTAGTGCTATCAATGTTAACAGAATCCAATTAATTCAATAAATATTAACAGAGCAATAAATATTAACAATGCAATAAATATTAACAGTGCAATAAATATTAACAATGCAATAAATATTAACAGAATCCAATTAATTCGTAGAATCCAATTAGTGCTATCAATGTTAACAGAATCCAATTAATTCAATAAATATTAACAGAGCAATAAATATTAACAATGCAATAAATATTAACAGAATCCAATTAATTCGTAGAATCCAATTAGTGCTATCAATGTTATGTAGCAACAGTACGTACCAATAACTATATATATAAATATTAACAGAGCAAACAAATTAGTTAATAAAATGATTCGTAGTACTAACAGAATTAATAATAAAATTACTAATTAACTGTTTATCTTATTCACAGTATGATAATTATATGAAAAGATAAATTAATTTAATCTCGCTTCTAGAATGTTGTAAAATATTTATCTTTTCAATTTAATTCTTTTAAATGATTTAACACCAGCAAATTCAATTTGTAAAAATCCGATCAGGAGTTAAATAATAAATGCTGTAAGAGAAAAGGTTTAGAGAAGGCCTGTGGATCGAGGCGTGCAGGGCACTATCCTAGAAGCGAGATTGCCCCTCTACGTGCGAGGCTTCCCGGCAATCCCTTCCAGCGATACAACGTCCACGTTCCACCCCGTCGGCACGATTTCAAGGTGGCGCAAGATGAACCCGGCAAATTTTCAGGGATCCAGCAAATCGAAAGAAAGAACAAAGCGAAGACGGTAAAATCTGGAATAGTAGAATTGGGGAAAAAGAAGATGGCACTGGCACCGTAAGACATAAGGATAACGTTCGGGTTTAAACTCCTCTTAAACACTCGAAGCGAGAGATCGTGCTCCAACGGCATGATTGAAAGGCTCCGGAAGATAAGCCCTTACGTGCCCGTGACTTACGGATTAAGGCAACCAAATTTCGGATTAAATAAAAGAAAAATAAAATAAAATAAAATGAACCGGGTAACGGATCACGCGCGCCGCCGCCCGGCCCGGCTCGGCTCGGGCTAGTGCCGTGCGTGCGTGCGAGAGTATAACTCTCACAATTACCCAAGTATCTAACAAGAGAATGAAAGAGTATATAAATAGCAACAACAAGTCATTGGTTTCCAATGTGGGACTAAACCTCACATGTGGTAACCAAAGTATGGGCTCCCAAGTGAGGCCCATTATGGATTGGGCTCCTCAAGAGACAAATTAAGTTTTAAATCACCAATAAATCCCAAATAAAATCCAACAACCCATTGGTGAATCGCACAGGGATTCACCCTGCGTTTTATATAGTAACAAAAAAATGCACTCAAGTTTCTTGCTATTAGGTTAGGCTGATTTGGGTCAGCTGCTGATCTTTTGGGTAGTGCATATGTGGGGATGCAAGTTTATATTGTGTAATTTCCTTTCCCATTAATGAATTGTGTAGGGAATCAACTCATGTTTTACAATAAAAAAAAAAAAAATTACTCAGTTGATGTGTATGAAATTGTGTTCATCTTTTGCAATAGGCGTTATTGCATTTGACTATTGTCGTTTGCATATTGTTCTTTGGAACACGTTCTCGAGTTCTCTATCTACGTTTGCACGAAGGTGCCCAGCTTTTGCAACAGCAAAATTTTAACTTTCTTTAATTGTTTGTTTTGATTATTGTCTACAATTAACGTGTTATGCAATGGAAAAAGACGAAGAAGACGTGGCTTTTGCAGTAGCAGGAAACACACCTTCTGCTACATGAGGCACTATTTTGATGGCTTAACTATTGAGGTGTAATACCAGTTATCCTTATATTGCCAAATGTCGAAAAAGAGTAGCAAAATAAATATTCTGGGCAAATATGGTTATATTAGAATGCGACAAGAACTACTTTTCCAGCCAAACCATAGGACTTTGCTGTTGCTTGCTTTAACCCTACATATTTATTTTGTAATTACTAGTGTCCACTTTCCCTTTGCTGGCTACTTGGTTTGTAGGTATTTTTTTGAAACACGAAGACTGAAATCAAAACATTTCAGTACCCCTGAAAGTAGGGTTTGGAAATTTATGAACTAAAGCACTTTGATTTCGGTTATCATTGACCCAAAGAGGTGCACTTTTAGAATGTTGCTTCAAATTGGCCAAAAGTAGCATATAGGATCTAATTTTGTTTAGTTATGAATGTTTTCCATTATCCTGTCTATTGAACTTTGATTACTTCAATAGATGGCACTACCAGCGGCGGCGTTATTCTTTATCGAGATAACAAATAATTACTTAAGTGTGTCAAAGTGTTGTGAAATTAAGTTCTATGACTATTCTAATTCTTTATATTTATTCGATCATCGGAAAGCTTGAAGACCTTTTAAGAAAATTTCATATCAAAAAGCAGTAGTGAAACTGCTGAACTATTGAAGCATTTCGACTTAGGGAATGACTGAAACCAAGTTTACAAACTATGGTTATTCCTATAATCTAAAACTGATTGCAAATCGACTAATTCTTCATTAGTCAATCATTGCAGGTAGCGGTCATCAGTTAATCATCATACGTAGCGGGATCACCTAGAGATAAAATTTTTAGCAACATAAAATGTCCCTGAGAACCATGTGTCTGATACAATCCGAAGTTCATGGACTCCATCGTTGTCCTTCGGGCCTGCTTCGATGTTAGAACAAGTTATTTGATACAATCCAAAGTTCATGGACTCAATCATTATCCTTCAGGCCTGTTTTGATGTTAGAACAAGTTATCCAGCATTAACTTATGCACTATATGGAATTTATGCACAATAGGATAGGGTGTGGGTTAGAGTCTCGCTGGGGAGATTGGGTTCAGGTGTAGGGGCCAAGTTTCTGATTTTTCAAAAATAAAAAAAAACACAAGAGTTGTTTATATTAATGTGCGAAAGAATAGCAATATCAATAAAGGAGAGAAAAATTATCCTCCGAAGAATACTTAAAACTTAAAAGACAGGCACGATTTATGGCATTTAAATGCTCAACTTTCATGCGGAGAGTGTATTGTAAGCTTTACATGTCATCCTAAACATGGAATGGAAGCGACTTAAAGGCTTGAGATGTTCCCATAATGCATATCTTTGATGCCATTCCGTAGTTTTCCTGTTTTGAATGTGGAAAATGCATCTTGAGTGTCCATTATTTTTGACATAATGGAATTGCGATCTGATTTATCTATTATCTACGCTACACTTCTGCATGCTAGATAAGCTAATTAACAGGGAGCATTAGAATTTTGAAGGTATCTTTCTATGATGTCCAAGTAATGGCATAATCAACATGTAATTTGCATTTGGTATTTATGCTGGTCTTCAATTATTCAGGTTTTGCAAATTGATCTGGTTTTGTAAATTGCTAAGTTGGTAGTTATTTCTTAATTTTCACAGCATCTTTATCTTTCTTTTGCCTAAAACATCAACTGATATGTTGGTGCCATTTTTTTTCATAACTTTCTACAGCATAATCATGCGGCGCTCAAGCTGAAGCCAAGATTCTTGGTCATTCTTAAAGCTCAAAAGAGAAAGAATTATTCTCTTCATTTAATCAAATCAGTTGTTAAAAAACTAAAGTCTGATATCAGTAATGGTGATGATGGAAAAACTGAACCAACGAGAGTTCTTTTGGAGAGACTGTATGCGAAGACACAAAATCTAGATTCCAATTATCCCGAGGATGCTGAAATAAGTACAAGCCTCAAAGTTTTAAAATCAGATATTGAAGCTGCCCTGTTAGCTCTAAGGAGGAAGGAAGAAGATCTTCACAATGCCGAAAAGAGAGTTTTGATTGAACAAAGAAAATTAAAGTGCACAAAGCAAGATTTGGAGCGGCGAGAATATGAAATTTCTGCTGCTTCTGACAGGCAACAACAAATGGAGGAGGAGTTGAAGAAAGCCAAGAGTAATCTGGCTTCTCAAGCTATACAAATTAGAGATCTAAAGATTTTCATTGAGGAGCAAGGTAAAGAAATTGCAAGATCGGCCACTTCACTTTCAGAGAGAGAGAGTGAAATTGAAAAACTTAAATCTGATGTGATGAAGAAGAATGAGGAGGCAGCAATCTTGTGTTCTGAGATGGAGCTTAAGGAGCGACTATTGCAAGAAGCCAATGAGACCCTTAGGAAACAAGAAGCTGAAATAGAAGACCTTCATAAAGATGTCGAAGGAAAAGAGTTTGAATTAGCTGAATCAAACAAATTGAGGGAATCCAAGGAAAATGAGCTGAAAATGATGGAGGTTGAGCTTGAAAAACAAACTGTAGAATGGTTGGGAGCGAGGGAGGAGTTTATCAAACTGACAAAGCACATGGATGATATGAAGGAAACAGCTGAGGATTTTAAACGGGTGGCATCTCTCCTCGCTGCTTTTAGGTCCGAACTGATAGCTACACAAGAATCTCTTGCTTCCAGTCACAGGAAAATGGAGGATCAAGCACTTCAGTTTGAGAAACAAATGCAAGAATTAAGCGAACAAAGAGTCTTACTGATGTCTTACTCCGAGAATTTAAAGTTTGCTCAATTGGAAGTAGATAGCAAGGCAAATGAGTTGAGAGCTGCACATGCTATATGTGAGGAACTTGAATCAAACTTATTGAAGGAGAGAGCAATGGTGGAGCATTTACAAGAGGAGTTAACTAGAGAGAGAGAGTCCCTAGAGCAAAGAAGCACAGAGGCAAGGTCACTTCAAAATGAGCTAAGTGATAAGGAAATGCAGTTCCAGAATACGCGAAGTCTTCTTCAAGCAAAAGAGTCTGAACTGATAGTGGCGAGACTTCAAATCCAGCATATGAAATCTGAGCTAGCCTCCATCCAACTTATTGCTCAAGAAAAGGATTCTGATCTTTCAGATGCAAAGAATAAACTGGTGGAGCTTAGTAATGAAATTGTCGCACTTCAGCAACTAACAAAGAGCAAAGAAGATCAACTTGTTCAAGCCGTGTCCACATTACAGGATAAGGAAGAGTACATTCAAATAATGCAACAAGAATTAGATGATATGGGGCTAAGATCATTGGAAGCTACATCGGTCGTTCAAAAGATTGCTCGACTCACAGACAACCTTGTCATCTCCATGGAAGGTGAGGAAGAAGAAGCTCTGACAAATGACACAGACTATAGTGCTGCTTTTATGAAGCAGAATCAATTGGAGACTGAGCTCGAGATGGTGAAAGAATCATTAAGACAAAAGGAGATGACACTTTTAGACGCACAGAGAGCTCTCGCTGTCAAAGAGGAAGAGCTTGAAGCGGTGCATAGAAGGTGGGATATGAGGGAAAAAGAGTTGGAAAAGATGGAAAAAGAGCTATATGAAGATGCTGATGGCTTGGAAAAGCTTTATAGCCTTGCTCAGGAGAGGATAGGGGACACAAACGTGGGTGAACTGGCGATTGAAAAGCTTCAGATTGAGGCCACCCAATTGGAGGCTGAAGCTGCAACCACTGCATTGAGAAAAATTGCAGATATGACAAATCACCTATTAAAAGATGGATATGCAAGCTTAAATTCCGGTGCTAGTTATTTTGTGCCCCCAGTTGGAGAAGTGGAAAAAGGTGCTGGTTCAAATTTGAATAAGAATTTGGATGTCCTCGTAAAGACTGAGAAAGAAGTTGCCCGTCTTTTTGCTTTGACGGAGAACCTCGTGAAGGAGGCTGGAATTAGTAGTTTCAGTGAATAGCAGAATCAGCTGATTACTAATACACAGGATAATGGTTTGATTACCTATCCAAAAACAGGTGGTGCTTCTAATTCCAAGATGAATTTTTCTTTGCCAAATATGATAATGGATAAATCCACCCCACTATGCGCGACTTAAAGGGAACGAGCGGCATGTGATTACTCTTCCTCAACTCGGGGAATGATGACCGGCAGAGAGGCTTTGGCGAAGTCCAAAAGTTACTGGATTTGGAAGCATCGAAATCCCTACCAACTCTTCTATTCTTTGCACGTTCGACTGCAAGGAAATATATACCTTCAAGAGGCAGTAGTTCGAGAGTAAGTACAGCAGACCCATCTTTATGAAGACAATTGTTACCATCTGAAATACCTTGTAGTTTGCACATTCTTTTACTTAAAATTGGTCTTATATACGCCACAGCTTGCATCTCAGAAGCAATAGAAGATCTCCGACTTTTAAGAGATCAAAAGGTGTTTTGTTCTTCATTATAGTACATATTTTTGCCAGCAGAAATTTTTCTCAGTGCGCCATCACTGATGAAATTAAATAAAAATTACCTGATTCATTGTGCAGCTGCTGCTATTCAATCTTGTTTTCTTGTGGCTCCCTTCATCTTAGGAAAAAAGGTACTAGAATCATTCGCCACCTGATTTTAAAAACATCAAACTTTTACCGAATAAACGGTGATTCTACCGTGATTCAACAAGTGTTCTGTTTCTGTACGTTCGATAGTCGCATATGCGATCACACGGCAGTCATATTCTTAATTAAATGATCAGTTTATCAGATGTTCAGTTTGTCCTTTCATGTGTTCAGCAACAGAATCAATGGCAAACTACAATTGGTGGTTGTGGGGCTCATTTCTTATTTTAGACACACTACTACTACTTAATTAGCTTCACTTTCTTTCTTTTTCAGTTTCAGGAAGAGTTTCATATTATTGTGTTTCAGAGTTTTCTTCCTCTTCTGTTCTATTCATGAGAGTTTGGTGTTGAACTTCAACTTTTGAATTTGTATACTACAAAACAAAATTATACATTATTCTAGGCTTACTTGAAGGGAGATGCGTAGAAGCTACATGCTTGAACGTTAGTACGTAGCGTACGTGTAGAGAACGACTCAAAAACTATTTATTTGTTAGTGTAACTGGTGTAGCTTACATTTTGCCATGCATGTGATATGCAGAAGCACTTCTCTGCACTTTTGTCGCTTCTTTTGTGTACGAAATTGATCTACTGATTTGGAAGTTTTATGTAATGTCAAATGCCGTATATGACTTTTGACTACAAACAATCACTATCAAGCACAAAAAGCAAATAAGGAGATTTAGATTTTAGGTGTATGTTTTATTTTTTTTTATTTTTTTATTTTTTTATTTTTTCTGTAACACTTAATTTAATTTACTGCTGCTTGCCTTGACAGTTAATGCAGTGTTACTCTTGACGGATTTGGTAGTTTTGGGCTCAAACCGGTCGACCTCTAGTAGCTATGAAGGATAATTTTTTAAAATTTGCTAAATAACTTTTCTAAAATATTATTTGAAAATCGATGAATGATTCATCATTTTCATATTGTTATCATTTTGTTTTCCTTGCTTTATAAATAAATTGTGAGAATTTTTGGTAAGTTGTTAAGATTGAACTGAAATTATTAGAATTTTTATTTGATGATTAAAATTATATGGATAAATTGATTTACATTGTTTGGATTATATATAATTTGTTGAGATCTCTACGTGGTTGATAAGATTATATATGGAAGATAAAAAAATAATAAATATTTATATCTAAGAAAAGGACTAAATTTTATTAGTCTTTTAATTATTTTTCCAACCTGAATATATGAATTGACGGTTACATCACATCAAGAAATTAAGATATGCAATGGCTGAAAATTATGAATGTGGCTATTGCACTATAAATCGGTTCTAAAATATATGCATCAAAAATAAAAATTTATAGTATAATAAATTATTTAAATATTTTATATTTTATAGTGCTAGTTATTAGATTTTTTTTAATCATATAATATATTGTGTCGTGTATGGAGTATTAATACACACCATATACAAACAAAGATTTTTCCTTTCTCTTAGAATTATGAGTGCATAATATTAAATATTTTATATGTCTACGTACACTGCATATTTAAAATCTTTCAATAGTGATTTTAAAATATAACTCATTAAATATAATTTAATTTTTTAGACTTTATAAATTAGATATAGTTAATTAAGTTTTAATATCCAAACATTAGTCATCTAACATAAATTTCCGTCTATACATTGTTAATATATATTTCTTTTTCTAATCAATTTTAATAAAGTAAAAATATCCTCACCTATTCGGCAATTTGAAATAAGTCCACCAACTTTATCTTTTTTTTTAGTTAAAAAATTTATTTATAGAATAGCTGCCAAAATTATTAAGTTTGATTGAATTTTTAAATAAAATTATTAAAATAATTTAAATCTACAGATACTAAAAGTTAAGAAAATATTAATAGAAAAAAAAATAGTTTTTTATAATGTAAATAAGTCTATTTTATAGTTGTTTTTTTTTTCTTTTGTGTTTCTTTGGTTGTAATTATTTTAATTTTGAATAGCAACCATCTCATCACTAATGAATGCAATGATAGATGCCATCTATCTATTTATCTAAAACTATATATGATTCCTTAATATTTTTTTTTATTTAGAATAAATCGATTTAAGTTTTTTTTTTTTTTTTTCGTTGAACCGACTCAACTACTTCATGTGTTTTTTTTTTGTTCTCTATTTGAATCAAACCATCTTACGTGTATTGAAATGAACTTAATTACGTACCGAATCGGTTCAAATTTCGCTCATATTCTTTTATTTTTTTATTTGAATCGAATTGGGGACTCAACTACTTCACCTGTTTTTTTTTTTTTTCTTTATTTGAATCAAACCGTCTTATTTGTATTGAAATGAACTGAATTACATACCGAATCGGTTCAAATTCCGCTCATATTCTTTTATTTTTTTATTTGAATCGAATTGGGTTACACCACGTACCTGCTCAAGTCCTCCACATATTTTTCTTTTTTTTTTTTTACTTGAACCGAAATTGTTGAACCCGCTCAACTACTCCACATTTTTTTTTCTTTGTTTGAACTGAATCGTTTGATGTGTATTGAAATGAACCGAATTATATACCGAATCGGCTCAAATTCTGATCATATTTTTTTATTTCTTTATTTAAACCAAATCGGTTACATTTATTTAAACCAAATCGGTTACACGTTGCACTGTCTCTTTTTTTTTTTTTTTTCCTTGAATTGAATCACTATCTCTTCGTCTCCCTTTCTTTATTTGAACTGAACCGTCGTCTCTTTCTCTTCCTTAGATTATATATATATATATATATATATATTTTGCCTCTTCCTCTTTCTTAAGCTATTACCTTTTGTATTTAAGTCTTAAACACTGTATATGTAATAAAACTTTCTCAATGGTCTAAAAACTAAAAAAAAATATTTAAGTCTTAAACACTGTATATGCAATGAAACTTTCTCAATGGTCTAAAAACTAAAAAAAAAAATCATACAAATCAATACGATGTGCCAAATTTAGAAGACTTTCTAATTTCGCGAATTAGAAAAACTAGAGAAATCAAATTAGTCTATCAAAATATTAATCTTAAATCTTATTTCGATTCGATATGTCCATTTATAATACTCTCACTTCAAATTTTAGTACGTGAGTTTAAATCTTTTGGTATGTGAATTTGAATTCCTTCAGTTACCTTTTATTATTTATTATTTTTCACTTGTAATATTTTAAATATTTTTTCAGAATATTTTATAAAATTTTTTTTTCTTTCTATAATTTTTTCTTTCTTTTTATTTTTTATTAATTTTTATTGAATTGTAATTTTATTTAATTTTTAATGTGCTTTTTATATTATTAAATATAATCAAATATGATTATATTTTTTTGTTTCTTCTATATGTTTATATTTATTTATTTAATTTATAACAATATCGTGCTTTTTGTAAAAGTATTTTAGAATATAACTAATTTGTTGATATTTGAGATTGTAAGTTCGGAATCTAAATTTTGTTTTATATTTTCAAGTATAACTAAGCGGCGAAGAATGTGCCACGAAGGGGTTTTAGGATCAAGTGTGTGCATTGCGCTTATCAAAATAATAATAATAATAATTATTATTATTGTTATTATTATTATTATTATTATTATTATTATTATTATTATTATTATTTCATCTAATTGTGAATTATTATTGAAAAATATTATTTGTACATTGCAAATGAAATGTACAATTCACATCAAATTTATTTTAAAATAGAATAAATTTTACTCGTATTACTTATCATTATTTAGTTATATTTTATAATTAAGTGTTAGACGAGATATATATTTTGGACCAAGTGGGTGGCGTATAAAAAGAGTTTAAAATTTATATATTTTCAGAAAATAATAAAAATAAAAATAAATTTGAATACTTCCATTTATGTGTAAATTTTATAAATCTTTTTTTCTAGAATTCACAAAAATCTTAATTGATTTCCAGTAAAAGAAAAAAAAATAATTTGACTCGCTGAGAATGCTAGTTCTTAATTTGGATGAACAAGTTGTAAAATATGCATCTAGTTTAAGAGATGTATTGAAAGGTCTAAATTACATTTTGGTACACAAAAATCTAAATAAATGTTTAGTACAATTATTTTTTGATTAGATATGCAGAGAATGAGAGTCTTTAGACGAGTACAAGTTTAGTTTAGAAATATGTAGATATGGCTAATTAAATTGCATGCACATCTTCAAGTTATGAGAAAGCTGATATTTGATTCATAGTCCAATGCTTTTCCATTTTTATCTTTGACTTTTTATTTTGTTTTATTAATGAAAAATATTTTTTGCGTAGTATATATTTTACATTCCATCTATTGAGGAATGAAATAAATTTTATTAATCATTTCAAAATAATTAGTAAAAAATACTTCACTCTTAGATAAATAAAATATATATCATACATTTTTTTTTGAACGTATGAGTAGCATTCATCTTTATTAATATCCAATGAAAATGGATCCTGATTTGTAAAGCTTTCTTCTTCAAGTAGTGGCTGATTGGACAGCAAGTGAAAGTCATTCATTTTAGTACAGTCTGTATATTTGACATTTTTTTAATAATAATTCTATAATTTTTTTTTAATTTGTTAAATAATTTGTTCAAAATTTTATTTAACTAATCTTCTTTCCCTACTCAGTGGAGATTATTAAATTTTTTTTTTTTTTATAAGTTATTAGAATTTTTGTTAGGTTGTTAAATTATACGGAGATTATTAAAATTTTTATTTGATGGTTAAAATTAATTGTATGGATAAATTATTAGAATATTTGTTTAGATTATACAGGATTTGTTAAATTTTTATATGATCGTTAAAATTATATATATATATATATATATATATATATATATATATAGAATAAAAAGAAATAATAAATTATTTATCGTTAATCATTTTAAAGAAAAGACGACAAATTATTTACCATTTTTAATAAAATAAAAAAGTTGATGAATTATTTATTTTCTTATAAATTTTGTTAAAAATAACGAATGATTGATCCTTTTTAATTATTTTTTCAACAAATTATTTGATTGATTATAAAATTTTTAAAGAGCAATGCTACCTGTACACCCCGAAGGGGTGTACATCATACACCTCCACCATTTTAATGGTGACGATATTTTTTACGGGTCGCATCAAGTGACCTATCATCACACCCCCACCCTTAGATGAGTGGGGTGTATGATGTACACCCCGAAAGGAGTGTACACATAGCATTTTCCATTTTTAAAAGTTAAAATTTTATATAATTTTTTCTATCTCTTCCTCTATTTATCTTAAAAATTAATTACAATATTTTAAAAATTAATGTTACAAACAAATTTAATTTATAAAGATCCAAACAATAAAAATGAGCAGCTATCATTGTATAATTTTAATAAAAATGAGCAGCTATCTACAAAATTTAACTTTTTATATTTATTTCTTGGTTGTTCATATATGTTTCTACCGTCAATATCCGTTAGAAAAATATAATTAATTATAATTTAAATACTTAATATTGATTAGCGAGTGAGGTAAATTTATTATTTTATTCTTTTAGATATCATGAGTGAGGAAAATTTATTATTTTATTCTTGTAGATATCATACTAAATCATAGATATATTTTTTAACAGTTGGAATTTTTGAAACAAAATTGATATTTTATTTATATTCTGTTACAAAATAAACAGCAAATTAACTTTTGAATGAATAAATATAAAAAATTAAACATTATAAAAATATATCTATTCGATGCCACTGATGGAGTGCTGTTATTATTTGCCCATTAATTTTGGTCAGATTCAACAAATTTTATATACTTGTAATCATGCCTATAAAGATGGCTTGATTATTCATATCTTCAATAGCTGTTTCTACGGCAGCATAAAACGGAAAAAAAAAAAAAAAAAAAAAAATCTAAATCTCTACTCAAATAGAAAACGTAATATAATTTGGAATCTCAGAAAATCCAAAATCTAAATTTAATTCGATACTTTTGACTCTACTTTAAAAATATATTTTATATATTATTTAGTATATTTAAACTATAAATTATTTCGATTCGGCTCTCTAATTAATCAAAATTTTTATTTTGATATTTATTTTTTTAATTTTTTTGATTTAAGCCGGTTAATAATATTTTGATTTTAAAATTTGAATGTAATTTATCTTTATTATATATTTAATTAGTATACTTTATACAATTCACGCAATAATAATTTATTAAAATAAATAATTAATTTAAATTTTGTTGTCAGAGTATAGATAACCGATTCAAATCAAACAAATTAAATATTAGATACTAAAATTAAAATTTTAAAATATTTAATAGTTGATTCAAAATAATGTATAAATTAGATAATTAAGTTGTGTATATTTTTATTATAATATATAGTTCTTTATTATTTTATAAATTAAGGTGAACTGTACTCGAAGCCAAAAACTGGTTGACCTGCGACAACTTGAAGAGGAAGGAGTAAATTTCACTTATGCCCCCAAACTTTTGACAAATTTATTTTAATTCTAAGATTTTCAATTTTGAAATTATAAATTTTAAACTCAAAAAAAAAAACCTTATATTTGTTGAGTATGTTCATTATATACCATGGATTTATTGATTTTTTTTTTTTTATCTTAGGATGTGTTTAGTTGTATGTAAAATGTATAATTTGTCGAATAATTTTTTTAAAATTTTATTTGATCAATTAATCATTCTTTAGCCAATTAAGTAAGGAATACGCTGAATTATTAATTTATTATTTTTATATTAATATTATTTTTTTAAATTGTGAGGATATTTGTTTTAATAAATTATAAGATTATATATATATATATATATATGAGAAATAAAAAAAAGGGTCAATTATTCACAGTTTTTTTTTTTAAAAAAAACTGCTGATGATATACCGTTTTGCCAAAAAAAATTTACAAATTTATTTAATTAATTATAAATTTTTAAAGGGTTAAAATAAAAAAAAAAAAGAGTCCAAATAGACAAACATAAAAATAATAAGTTTTTACTAATAAAATAAATTATACATAAAAATTTAAGGACCTAAAATAAAGAAAACATTATTAAAGATTCAGAGTGTTGAATATGAAACGTGCAAGTTTGGGAACCAAAATGAAAGTGAGCAGAGTGTCAGGGACTTAGAAAGCTTAAGTTTAAATAAAATAATATTAAAATTCAGGGACTAAAATAAATATATTTTTAAATAAAGCATTTTCGGAATGCAAAATTTATACGTTTGAGAACGAAAATAAAATTTAGTCAAAGTTGAAGGGCTAAGAGTGCGATTTACGCAATGAAGAAAGGAAGAAATCTACGCCCGTAACGAAGGACAAATGGACGGATGAGATGATGTCTCGTAGTCCGTTGCAAAATGAGACGATCGACACTAAAATGTACCCAAATAAATAAATAAATAAATAAAATCGCCTCCTTATAAAAATAGCAACCGCTCACGCTTCATATATTTCTCTCTCTTTCTCTCTCTGAAGCTCCAATGCTTCCCCAACTCCGCCACTCTCCTTCCCAAATCCCTTCCTTTTTCGTTTAATTTTTGGTTTATGTTTCCCTTCATTTGTGTTTGATCGCTTAATTCGTCGACATAACTCGGAAAAATCCGTAGAAAAATTAGAAGAAGGTGCTCAGGTAAAGGAGAATTGGTTTTTTTTTTTTTTTTTTTTTGTGCTGCCAAGTAGCCTCTTTGGGCACTTTTCTCGTGGTTTGGATCGAATCCGCGAGAGACCGTGTTGGAAAATTTGGATTTTTTGCATTAATCTTGTTGTTTTTGGTTAGATTTGTTGTGATTTTGGTGTTGATATTGCATAATTTGTTGATTTGGTTTGCGGGTCAATCAAGTTTGCTGATCAGTCTGATTTACCCGAGTTCGAAAACTTCGTTAGGTTTTAGATCGAATTTTGTTATTGATTTGATGGGTTTTGATGCTTCTATTTGTAGAAATAAGAGGTTAATTACATGTGAATTAGTTTGGTTTAGCAGAGTGTTGTAGACACTATCTAACTTTACCAATCTACCATTTTACCTTTTCCTTTGTAATTATGGGTTGTGCAACAAAAAACTTGTTGGTAAAAATTGGGTTTTTAGTGATTTGGTAGACTAAAATGTGGAATTTAGATTAGATTGTGGGATATTTATGTGTTAGATTTCCTGCATGAGGGAGTTCGTATGTACTGATCTTTGCATGAAGATCTTACGTGGGCTGAAACGTGTTCATTTCTGTCAATTTGTCAGTACCGACTCACTGTATAAAGAGAAAATAATTTTGGGAAGCAGGTGTGAACTTTCGTGTTCGTTTCTACCGATTTGTCGGTACGTGTGTACTGCTTAAAGAGCAAAAAAATTTGGGAAGCAATTGTGATAGTGATGCTGACCTTCTTTTTTTGTATATATATGTATGAAAGGGGAGAGTTGAGACAATTTTTAAGTGGCATTATATTTATAAAGATCGATTATTGCAAAATGGTAAGAGATTACAAGATCTGTTACCTTTTCTAGGTAGTGGTTGTCGCTTTTGTAGCTTGCTTCTGCTAATTTGATGGTGTGGTATCATACTTAATCAAGTTTTGTTCGCCAATTTTCTGCATAGTTCGCTTCGTATAAGTTGAGAAAGGAGTATTCAGTATTCAATTGATGATATAGGCCGTTGTTCTTGTCTTTGGTGTCTGGTGGTGAATTTTTCTATTTCGGAGTTATCATTTCTTCTTTTCCTTAACTGTTTTCGATTTCTATAACGTTAGAGATAGTTGAATTATTGCATAGCAATAATTCACAAAAATAGGTGCATCTATTTCTCTATTTAGCCTTGTGCAGATGAGTTAAAAACCAAATATTTTGGCACCTACATGATTGCGGTGGCAAAATGTCTGATTGCAGCAACGTAGCATAATAAGACCATGTAAGGCTGATTTGAAACCGTCCTGACCCCTAGTTGCGTTGGGGAGACTTGACTCGATGCTAATATTGTGGGCAAACTAGGTGGCCTGCACTGCACTCACTTGGGATAAATAACCTGGTTTTAACTGGCTTAACCAACTGTGAACCTGCACATTTTCCAAACAGGCTTTTGTATTAGCTCCATCAGTGGCATCGAGCTACTGCCAAGGATAGTCAGGCTCTGGAAAAGTAGAGGATGAAATAAATGCGAAGAGAGATAGGAAGAAATAAAACAGAAAAGAAGAAAGCATGAAAAAGAAAGAAAGGATTTGGAGTGCCATGACCTGCGGGGTTGATAACTCTCAGACAGAACCCAAAATGACTTGCTAGAGAGCCAAATGATCTTGATCTTCGCAGACTAGTACACCCCATATCTCACGTTGACTGATATGTACATGGGTCAGGTTGACAAGCGGTGTCTTGGTTGAGATTTTTTCTCCTAGAGATCTAGTGTTAGCCTTCTATAGATGTCTTCTTGCCTTCTTACTTCTTAGTCGATACCTCGTAGTTTTGGTCCAGAGCCGAACTCTACATTGATATTAAAGGCGTGGATAGAGATGATTTGCAATGGTATGAATTTTGTCATGTAGATGCTTGTGACTGGGCTCTAACAGTGTAGGAACAGTTAGACATATTGGAAGGCAATAAGTATTTGTACAATAGCATCTATAATGATATCTTCAGGACATGTCTAAAAGCTTCTACTAGAGAACTGAAATAGCCGAGAATGATGATCAGCTAAATGTTCGGACTATGCATATCTTTTAGAACTAATGATGGGTAGGTTGTCTACAGTTAAACGTGATATGCTATTTGATACAAATGGATACAACAAGGGTGTAATATTGGTGACATCGTATCTTAATCAGAATTGAGTCATTCTGTGTTCCAGAAAATGAAGGTGCAATTTTTTTGTTTGTTTTTTCCTTTATTTTTTATTTTATTTTCTATTCATTTAACAGTCGATCTGAGTTATATTTTATTTGAATCTAGAGCTCTAACAATTTTTATGCTTTGGAAATCTAGTAGAACTTACATTAAATAAAAGAGAGATGATTATGATTTTTACCATTATGCCTCAGATTTGACACCTCCTTCATTGTTGGATTCTTTAATTTTCATAAACTCTAGTTACTTCCTTTCTGCTTTTTTCTTTTTTGGGTCATGTATATCTTAAGAAAATAATTTTGCATCTATTCTTTAATGTGCTTTTGTTTTTTTAACTTCTTCACTCTCCCTATATTAATAGTTTGAATCTCTTTTTTTTTTTTTTCCAGCAATAACTGTTTAACATTATAAGTAGAGTTCGCTGCAAATGCTATCCAGGTGGAGGAGAGGTATGGTGGTTAACACATAAATAGTTATAGGGCTAGTTTTTGCTTTCTTGTCGAGAAGAGTTGCTGGTTGTGAAACAATGTCGATAGATAGATATATTTTATGAATTGTCCTTTTTTCTCGTTTATCCAGTTCCCTGCCATCCAATTGTATTCACCTTGAATATAACTAGGTATTGGATGACATCTAACTTGTTGGGTAGGTATTGTTGCATTAAGTGCAGCCACCTGACGGTGTAGTTTCATGATTAAATGGTTTGTTTACCAATAATGCATCTGGTCTGACAGTAACTGTGCCATATTAGTTGACAAATTTTCTCTGCTAGCTCTATCGCTTGCCAGCCCTTGTTTAGAAGTGCTCAAATTCTATTTAAAGCTCAGTAGGCAGGTAGAGTCATCTCTCACAATCATTGCAGTTTTGGCTTACTAAATGAAGAAACAGTTCTCCAGCATCAGAAGTCCGAAAAGGAGAAAGAGGGTATCTTTTAATGTGCAAAATTGTCTTCCATGCAAGGATTTAAGTATCCATCGGCACGGACCGTATCCACCGTGCCGTATCGTGCCAACAAGATACCGGCACGATACAGTCCCCGTGCCGATGGCACAACTCA
This sequence comes from Tillandsia leiboldiana, assembly GCA_029204045.2. Classification (NCBI taxonomy): domain Eukaryota; kingdom Viridiplantae; phylum Streptophyta; class Magnoliopsida; order Poales; family Bromeliaceae; genus Tillandsia; species Tillandsia leiboldiana. Next base: position 3,949,738 of record CM055083.1, read on the forward strand.
AAACCATTTTTTTAAAAAATTATTAAGTAATTTTCTCAATAAAACTCAAAATATTTGATAAAGATAAATAATAAACAATTAGAAAATTTTGTTGCTAAAGGAAATATATATTTCATGCCATTATGTGTCGGCACGCATGTATTTGTTGTGACCGGCACTCATCGGCACGGCCCGGCACAGCCCGGCACGCACCGTGCCGTACCGTGCCGGTAAGTTTTCGGTACGACCCCGTGCCACGGCACTTAAATCCTTGCTTCCATGTGACTGTGTGAAGTAAAAATAAGCCAAAGTTCCAAATAGGAAACAATCTTGATTCTTTTTGAAACTTTTTGTGATATTACTTATAATATAAATATAAATGTATTGGGGATGTTCTGCACGATTTTGGACTTGCCATCTTGCCTTAGCATTTTGAGCTCCAGTTATGATATTGCCTAAATTATTATTGCCTTAGCATTTTGTCTTGCTATGTTTGCAGTTCGGGAATAGTATTAGTTTGTTCCTTGATATGTAACATGTTGCAACATCTGTATAAAAAGGTTGTAGCATGAGTTTGCAGAGTGAGTGAATGAGAGTTTTGCAAATCGTCCTCTCCTTATTCTCTGTCGTACTTTCTATCTTTGAGTGTTCTATTCTTGATAATTTCCCTTTTTTTCCCTTTTATTATAGTTTTCTTACGACCGTAAATAGCTTTGATCATTTGTTTTGTAGATCAATTTTTTCTTTCCTCGCCTAGATTTCAAATTTGAGCAACTGGTAGATCTTGTTGATAACACAACCTAAATCCCTTTATTCTGTATTATTTATGCAAGGTACACTCTCATTACTGGTGAGGGAAATGGCTGGACGAGTTGCTTCCTCTCAATCCATCGACGCTTTTGAGTACATGTTGCTCGAGGGAGACCCTGATCATCTTAGTACTGTTTTCTCTACCCCAAATAGGATAAGCCCGTGGATTGATCCAAGTGTGCTGAAACTGAAGCATAGAATAGGGCGAGGTCCTTTTGGGGATGTCTGGATAGCAACTCATCACCACCGCACTGAAGATGAGAGTCGCTTTTATGAAGTTGCTGTGAAGATGTTATATCCTATTAAAGATGATCAGCTCCAGATTTTTTCGGCCAGGTTTGACGAAATATTCTGCAAATGCCAAGGGGTAGAGAGTGTTTGCTTTTTGCATGGTATATCAATCCAAAATGGAAGGGTAAGTTTTCTGGTACTATTTGGCATCTCGTGCATTTCAATTTCACCTCAAAGCCATTTCATCTGTGTCAGAGTATTCTTATGATATGCTGGATATTTTGACACTTTTTCAGATTTGCGTAGCAATGAAATTTTATGAGGGATCAGTCGGAGATAAGATGGCTCGTCTTAAAGGTGGAAGGCTACCACTATCTGATGTCTTAAGGTATTGCGTAGATCAAGCATTAATGCTACACTTTAACAAGCATATTGTGCTAGCATGCTACATGCCGATGAGTACTGAAACATGGAAGGGCTCCGAGTTGAGCAATTTGATCATGTTGTGTGTTGGTGAGGCACATTCCATTCCATTGGTCACTCAGCATAGCTTTTTATATGTGCTTTGTTACTCTTTTATGCCTCGGCAAATTAAATCCTGGCTTTCACATGATGTGCACAATTTGGGTAAAATCCACTGGTGGTCTCTGCGCTTTTGAACAATATTGCGACTTAGTCCATGAAATTTTTACTTAAACGATTAATCTCTATACTTTTATATAGTTTGCAATCACAATCCTGTTATTTTACATGCTCAGTGTGTGACACTTTTTTCTTAATTCATATAATGTTCATCTGAAACCTGTCCATGTAAATATGAATAGGGAATGTAATTTAATGAAAAGAGGGGTCATCGTGATATTGTGAAGTAAAGGACACTAGAGGTTTTGAATGACTAAGGAATACCAAGGGTGATAGTGCAAAATTAAGGAAAATTTGGGGAATAAATTGTTTATGTGAAAAGTTCAGCGACCAAGTTGCAATATCACAAAATTACATGATCTATGCGTCTGTTTTACTTGCGGAACGCTACATTCTCAGTATGTGGCGTATTTGTTTCTTTGTAGGTATGGTGCTGATTTGGCTCAGGGAGTATTGGATCTCCACTCTAAAGGAATACTGGTTCTTAATCTTAAGCCATGCAACTTCCTTCTTGACGAAAATGACCGTGCAGTTCTTGGAGACTTTGGGGTTCCTTCTTTGCTTCTTGGGCTTTCACTGCCAAGCCCAGACCTGGTTCAAAGGCTCGGGACACCAAATTACATGGCTCCTGAACAATGGAAACCAAATATTAGGGGTCCTATTAGTTTCGAGACTGATTCATGGGGATTTGGCTGCAGCATTGTGGAGATGTTGAGTGGCGTTCAGCCTTGGCGCGGCAAGTCTCCTGATGAAATCTTTCATTTGGTCGTGATAAAGAAAGAAAAGCCGAACATACCGAGTGGGTTACCTCGTGTGGTTGAAGATGTTCTTGTCGGTTGCTTTGAGTATGACTTGCGTAATCGCCCTCAGATGACTGATATATTGCGTGCATTTCAAAGGTATGTGTGAAGTCTTTAGGTTTCACTGCTATGCGCTAGTAGTTTCAGCAGATTGGAAGTTTTTATAGTTGCCGGTAGTTTATAGTTGGTTGTACTGCTGAGTGCATCTACTTGAACGGTGCTTTTATTTGCTTTATTTAGAGTTATTTGTTGGACATATTTTGCTTCACTACTTTCATTGTGTAACATGAGGAGCGGGATTACGACAAATCTTAGTTTCAGGAAGTTCTTTGATCTCATTCCAGTTAGTTAAGATGCCATGCAAATCTTGGATATTTGCAATTTACATGCTGGCATTATATAAACATATTGTTTGTATAATAACATATAGAAAGAAATATAAATGCCTAGGTGCCCTCATATAGCTATTTGTTTCTTCTAGAAAAGCTATTGTTTTTCCTTCGTTTCTATTTTCCTGTCTTGTTAGTTGATAAAGAAGCGTTTGTGTTATGGATACTTTGGCTTTCGTGAAGGCCAAAATTTTCTGTGGGTATGAGATGCAAAATCTTAGCAAGAATAGCACGCAAGCAGCCAATGCTGCTGCAATAAGTGTGCTCAGGTGTAAGGAGCTCTGCTGTGAAAGAAAAAAAGAAAATATTCCCTTAAACCGACTAGTGTACGTCCATTTGGGATACTTCTTCGATCGACCAAGCATGCGTTTTAGTGATGCTTCTCTTGCAGTATATTAGTGACAAAAATTTGCCCAATCCTTTTGCATGCCTTTTGCATGCTTAGCCATAGTTGACAGGAAAGTCAATGAATGATTGATGTCTGTCAACTTGTTTGAGTGCTAGGAATGGGCTACCAATGTTATTGTCTAAAGGGTGACATTGGATTTTGAAGAGCATTCTTATACAATTACAGACAGACTGAACTGCATCATTGACAGCTAACTGTTGGTTGTGCTTTTTCAGGTGCAAAGATGCAGATCACAGCAACGATAGCTGGAGCAATCCTGAAAGCCAGACAACAAACAATTTAAGCCATGCAAGTTACACTGATTGGTCCCTCTTGAAGGACCGCTTTCAGGTGGGCGATGTGGTCCGCTCAAGAAAGCCCAAGAACTCCTGCAGACCCGAAAGCATGGAGATCCCGGAAGGAACTATAGTTGGCTTGGAAACTAATAATGAAAATCACGACAGCTTCATTCTCGTTAGGGTCCATGGATTCCATGACCCTTTGAGAGTCCACTCCTCGACAGTGGAAAGAGTAACTTTTGGTTACTCCCCCGGTGACTGGGTAAGGCTAAAAAATGAGGACAAGAAGAAATCTCAAGTGGGTATTCTTCACAGCATCGATCGTGATGGTACGGTAGCTGTAGGCTTGATTGGAATGGAGACTCTTTGGAAAGGGGGCTATTCGGAGCTTCAAATGGCTGAATCCTATTGTGTCGGTCAGTTCTTGAGGATTAAGGCCACTGTATCGAGCCCAAGGTTTGAGTGGCCACGTAAAAGAGGTGGAGCTTGGGCCACAGGGAGGATCTCGCAAATACTCGCAAATGGGTGCCTAGTAGTGATATTTCCTGGAAAGTTTACCCTTGTTGGAGAAGATTATACCTTTTTAGCCGACCCTTCGGAGGTTGAGGTGGTGAGCTTCGATACCTGTGAGGGGCTTGTGAAGAAGTACCAGCACCTTGAGGATTTCCACTGGGCCGTTAGGCCTTTGGTCATTGCTCTAGGTTTCTTTGCAGCATTGAAAGTGGGAATATTTGTGGGGAAGAGCGTGGGGAGGACAAAGAAAGCAAGGAAGGTGGCGAACATCTCCGAGCATGGGGGTGAGCAGCAACAGCAGCAGGAGGGGCAGAAGGGGGGAAATGCGGCATGGCTCCCTCCGTCGGTGGCGAACGTGCTTTTCAGAGAAGGCGCACCACCGCCTCCTAATCGGTAAAATCTATAAGAAAGAAAATTCTAGACTCTGCACTGTTGCTTATAAACATTAAGTACTCCTTAGTTGTGTATATAGCTGGGGGCCTAAAACTGTAGGGATCATCTCTTTTGGCTGTTTGTATATAATACTTTGAATATTAACCTTTGCTTGTCGGAAAAAACTTCTTTTTAATTTGTCTTCTGGAATTCCAAATGCTGTCTTCGTATGTTTATATGGCCGACGCCAAAATACTGGCCTGTGTCAGCCGGAAATCAGCAAGGTGTCGGCACAATCCGGAAAAGCACATGGGCTTCCACTGTGGAGGTGGTTAAAATGCGATATCAGGAAAGTATCCTGGCGATTGCTTTTGCGATCACAGTTGGATCGTTCTCCCAAACGGCCCTCGGTAGTTATTAAACTTTTTATCGTATGTGCGTGTTAGTTATATTTAGAGTTTTACGTGCAGTGCATCATCTTTTGATTGGTTATTATATGCTTTTTATTTTTATTTTTCCTTTTTGTTTTTTGGTCCTTAGTGTCATTATTCCTTGAAAATAGTATGGAAACTTTTTCTCTGGAGGGTGATGTTTTTTTAAAAAAATAGGGGAAAAAATAATCAGCTGATTAAATTTACTTATATTTTGCCCGAATTTTGGTGTTGGCTTTGTAAGGATAAGACCCCAATAAGTAGCTTAACAATACTTTTAATTTTTTTTTTTTTTTTTTTGTGGTGGTTTGGAACCTTATGTAGGATCTAGTCCTACATTATAGAGATAGTTAGCTTTATCCATGTAGTAGTTGTAATTTTTCTCTTATGCGCTTTCTTGGAGTACTCTACTGAGAAATTTCAAATTTTTAAGATAATTTCTGACAATCTCAACTTAAAAAGCTTTATTGAAGGCTTCAGAGTATGACAACATGGTTCTATCACTAAAATTTGTTTCCTGTTTTACTCAAAATATTGACTATATTAGTTTTCGAATGCATTTATAACTTATCCATAAGGGAAGGATTGGAACCTCCATATTTGAAATTTGAAACAAGAGGCAATAAAAGAACCTTAGAACCAGTTACTGGTTGAGCAGGAGATGAGGATGAGAGAAATTGTAACTAACCAAAATGCTCAGTTTCATATAAAACACTACTATCTGCTACTAGAGAGAGCAGAGACTGCTTTAAAATCTAAAATCTCATGCTGAGTTTGATAATAAAGGAAAAATAATAGTACATTGCAGAAAGTGCAAACCCTCTGAAAAACTAAACCAGAATGAAAGATGACATGCGGTCGAAGACAATATTGCTGTAACAACAAGAATCAGGAAATCACTCTCTCTTCCTTGCTCCAACTCTTGTATGTACATAAATAAATTACGTTTAATAAAAATGTTACCAAACTGCAAGAATTGCCTCAATTGTTTCCGAAATAGGTGGTACATTAGCAGTATTGCAACTGTAGCTAGAAAGTTGCTACCAGCAATAAAAATGGTTCTTCTATGAAGAAGGATTTAAGGCTTAGCTTCAGCATTCCACATAAATGATCTTCCGCATCAGCTAAAGATGCTAGAACTAGAAATCGAGCGGTGAACCTTTTGATGATGAGGAACAACTCCCAGATGTGGCGTACGAAGTGCCGCTTGAAGCCTCTACCGGAGCTTGATTCAATTGCTCCAGGACCAACGACCTTCGCTTTTGCAGCTTTAAAGAGTATGTAGAAGCCTCTAGCATGAGAGGAACCTGCTTGCCAAAAAAAAGATTATCATGCACAAAAATCATAAGGAAATGCAATGGTTGCTATATAATTTACTTTATTCTGGGGAATCGAATTCCATCTGTAAAGATATGTTATTCGAACTACAACTACAAGTGGCTCATTTTCCCTATTAAGATCATACTTGTATGTAAATAGCACATACACATATATACATATGGGGGGAGAGAGAGAGAGAGAAAGAGAGAGAGAGAGAGAGGGAGGAGAGGGTGATTCACAGCATGAGCATCAATATTCATGTGAACCACTTCTCCTAAATACCATCTTGTTGAAATATTTTTGCGCTATATCCAATAGTTTGTAAAGCATAGCTAGTGAGAATTGTTGAAGCTTAGCAAAAGATCAAGGGAAAAATGCCTACTTCATCTGTACCTGAGTATGAATCTGGGCCACCTTATGCACGTGTAGAAAGCCAAGCATATCTTGATATCCTGTGAGTAGCTTTCCCAAATCCTTGTCTTCATCTGTCAAAAGAAACACAACCATAGAAAGCTTATACGCTGAGCATAGGGCCACAACGCAATCATCAAATCAACTCGATCAAGTTTTGACTTAACCAGGAACTGCTCTAACAGACAGCAGTGTATCGGCCATGTGCTGCCATCTCTTGGAGAAGGAATGCGAAAGAACTGAAGCCGAGAAAGTAATCACGACAACTGCATTAGAAGATCGTATCTTTGCTCTCAGAGACCTGACAAAGGAAAGTATATCCCAATCCTACAACGATATTTCACTAGATGTAAATTGATCTACAGCACAGAATATCATAAACAAAAGGAGAATGGCTGACCAAAAAGGTTGGACAACCAAGTAGAAACAATAAGACTTGCTAAAGTTGATTTCCATTAGCTGAAGCAATTCAATGGTTGAAATAATGTCAAAGAAATAAAACCTTACCTTTTCAAAATATCCACACTGTGGTGCACAGAGTGACTGTATTGCAATCCGACCAGCATTTAGGAAGCCACCATCTTTTCTGGATGATGAGACCAGAAAAAAATATATGGTCTTTAGATAAAAACAAATAAAAAAAATACTAAAAATTAGAAACTATAGACCACTGAAATAGATAAAAATTAAAGTCCTTTGGCCAAATGAATTTGAATCACTTTCATATGGCTTTTTAAAGAATTCTGAACTCAATTTTTAATATTTTTCACAGTTGTCTATAGATCAATCTTGCTTTGTGTTAGTTCGTAACCGACAACGAGGCACTTCTATAAAAATATTCAATATTTGGTCCTATTACTGAAACAAAAGCAGTCAATGGGTGGTTTATCGGAGAATCCCTCAATCAAAAAGGAGAAAATTGCCATTGTGAGTAGCAACGTAATGTCGTAATACACTATCATTATCTTCAAGGAAGCAATGAATATATTTTCAGTGTTCTCAAAGAATAAAGTCACTTTTTTCTCTCTCTTCATGAAATTAAATACAAACTATAGAACTTGCTCATACCGAGGAAGTTTGGATAAAAAGGACGAAACGTGATCATGGAGAGTAGCAAGACTGCTGGCATCTTGAATGCTTACACAATCAATTTCTTGGGCATTAAGAAAATGTCTTTCCAGAGGTTTCCGCAGGTCAAAATCATTGCTGTACTCCTGCTCAATGTCTGCAGGACAGTTACTAAGGGTTATTTTCAAGTATATGAAGCAGCAAGATAAAAATTTGCTATAAAAAGTAACACGTCTAAAATTTAATTTTTACCAATGACACAGAAGAGGGAATAGAAGTTAGATTAGTCCTAAGAAAAGCTGATTATTTTGTTTGCGGTATTTGGTTACCGCACATTCAGTAGGCATATAGCATGTACCGAATGTAATAATTAAGAAGAGACACATCATCTCAAAAATCATCTTGAATAACAGAACAAGAAAATCATTATCACATTTCTTGTCATCTAAATCAGAATCTCTAGAAGATAAAATTCATATGCTCTCCAATTTAGGTAACCAAAAATAAACATATTGAGCTACTACTACTTCAGAGCATTCCCAGCTCTAAGGAAGGTTTCTATTTACTATCTCACACATAACCGTTGACTTTGGGCTTAAGGAAAAAAAAAAAAAAAAAAGCTTTGCTCGTCAGTCAGAATTTTGTGAAAGTAACTAAAATACAGCGCTGCCGTCTCTAAACTTATTGAATCAGCACAAACTTCAAAAGAGCTATGCTCGAAACAAAAACAGAAAGTGACAGAGGAAGATGAGAGAGAGAGGAAATGAGAGGGAGGGGAAGTTTTCTAGAGGGCGCCACAATGTCCAGAGGCCGTCACGGAAGCGCTCCCCCACGACGGATCACCAGCATCGGCCCTGTCATGGTGTCAACAAAGATAGAAGTTACCTCCGTACTATACTAGTAAAGGCTTGCGACTAGGTGTCACCTTCCTCGGAGGTGGACATCTCCAGTATTTCGAGCCTTGATCCTCTGCTGGAGTATAGATTCCTTCGCCTAAAAGGAAAATTTCAAGAGAGAAGGAAAGATGATTGCGGTACACTAGATAAGGTATCAAAGGTGGGTTCAGTTTCGACAGGGACCAAACGTAAGACGACAAACCTCAATGTATCTTGGGCGGATCAAAAGGGGGCGCCTTTATCCACAAGTTGTCTTGTCGTTGATGAGCCTTCTCTTGTGCGTATCAAATCTGTAGATCCTTCACCCTCCTAGGGGAGGAATAAGGAGAGGAGTACTGGACCCCTACAAACCAGTGGATCAAGAAGGGGGTAGTAGCTAGAACTGAGAAGACTCCCCAAGGGTCCTATAAAGAAGCCCTTCTTCGTAACCTTCAACGCCCTACTCGCTCAACTCCAAATTCCACTCATAGACCATCAGTGTTGAACCCTTCGTCCCGGCCACCCAAGCTTGGAGCATTTGCCTTCAAGGGTAGATGTTTTAGTTGTTTAGCCCACATAGTGCGCAATTGCAGGGATCCCTGCGGTGTCTTTGGTGCTTCAAGCTTGGTCACCCTGCTTTCCACTGTCGTGATCGAAGAGTTTCGGTTCGGGTTAAGATGCAGAGAGCCTTGCGTTTTCACACCCCGTCGCTGAAAGTGTTTGTTCCGCTCACGGACGGCTTCCACTTGCGGCAAAATCTGTGTCGGAATGCGGTGCTTACCAGCATCATTGGGCTCGACAAGCTGGGTCATTGCCCACAAGAGATGTTGGCAAATGACTTTGCCTCCAGATTCGGCGGATACTCGAGCGACTTCCACGTTGCTCGCAGCCGGGAAAGAGACTTCGTCATTTTCTTGCCACAATGGGTGCAGTTGGAAGAGATTCTAAAGAGAGAGGTGATTAGACTCCCTCACTGTAAGATTCACTTATTTGAAAGGAACTTTTACCGAAACACGAGTCGATCCCTGCTTACCTACAAAGCATGGATCAAATTGGTTAACCTCCCGTTCGAGTGCTGGTCGGAGTTGAGAGTGGCGTCAATCGTCAATGGATTTGGAAGATATCTTAGAGGTGATGAAAATAGCGTCAATGCTAGATCTTATTGGCTTCCGGTGTCAGGTCGCTATAGACGACATTGCGGACATGCCGAAATATATGTCGATTTGCATAGGGGATATCATCATCTCCGTTAATGTACTACTAGAACGGACGGCTCCTTTTGGTGGAGAAGATAAAGGAACACCCTTTGCCTGGGGCAATTTGTAGTGCACCGGCTTCGCAAAATAGCAAAGTGTGATTGAATTACTCCGAGCATATCCAAAATGTCATTAAGAATGAGTTTGGAGTGTTTTGGTTCGAAGCAAAAATCTTTGGATCAAAAAGTGAGTTGACGAGGCGAGAAAACGAAGCTTCAAATTTGGGTCGGGGTACTGGAACCCTATTAAGTACCGGAACCCAGTGGAGAAACCCAACCATTCAACTCTCGGGTTGGAAAGGAGCTAGAAAAATTCTAAGTCCTTAGGTACCGGTATTGAATGCTGAGTACCGGTACCCCATGTAAAAGACAGAAATTCCAGCCCTCAGGTTGGAGTAAAATAAGCTTGGGTACAGGTATCCAGATCCCGAGTACCAATACTCAGGGCCCAGATTGCTTGGGCAAAGTGATAAAATCCCTTGTTAAGTGGGGGCATTCTTGTAATTTCACTCTCACCTGCAAAACCCAACCACCCCTGACATATACCCATCCCTCTCACTCTCTCTCCTCCATCCCTCTCACTCTTCAACCCTCTCCCCCTCTCTCCCTGCGTGTTGAACCAGAGAAGGAAAAGAAGAGAGGAGGAAGAAGCTGTGGTGGAGGTGGTGGCTGGGAACCCACCTTGAGCTTGGATTTTTTTCTCCTAAAAGGCTTGGAAAAGATGTAGAAGGCTTCAAGGAAGCCTTTCAAGTGAAGCTCCAACCCTTCTCTCTTTCTCTCTCACTTTTGGCCAAGAACTCATAAGAGAGGTAAGTAGAGAATCTAGGATTTTGGATTTCTTAGAGTTTTATGAGTTTTAAGGATATAGAAGTGATCCTTTATGATTCTCATCCCCTTTTTAGGGATCTTCTTGGAGGGTAAAGAGATCAAACCCACCATTCTTGCAAGAACACAAAGAGGTGGGGGATTCTTCCAAAAATGGATGATCTCTCCCCTTTTCCCTTACTTTTTGATTTAGAAGCATGATAGGGAGCATGTTAGTGTAGTGTGATTAAGAATGTGGATAAATAGGGTTTAGCCCTAAAAGAAGTTTATGTTAAACCTAATGTAGGTTTTCTTGCATGTGTAATATGGAAAAGATTAATGGACAGTGTGATCATGTTAGGGTATAACCCTAGAAATTATATAAATGAACTAAGAGGAAAATGCATGAATGATATAAGACTTAGGAGAAAACATGGTCAATTTGCATGGATGAAAAACTAGGAGAAAACCTAGACTAAGAGGTCAAACGAGTGGCAAGAAATTAGGAGATAACTCTAAGCAAACGAGTCATTGTCTTAGATACCGTTTGGTTCGGGGATTATGAGCTTGGGGATAAATTTTTTTATCCCTAGGATAGCTTGCTATTCCGGGATAGTCAGGGATAAAAGAAAATTAGTGTTTGGTTTGTAAAACTGTTATTCTTAGGAATAGCTGAAATTATGTTTGGTTCATTTCTTGGAATAAGCTAGAATAGTGAAAAAATAAGAATAATTATAATTTTAAAATAATAATATTTTATCTAATTAATTACTATAAAATATTAATTAAATAATAATTAATATTTGTATAAATTAAAGTTTATATTTTAGTAAATAATACCGTTTAATTTTTTAAAAATTAAAGTTAAAAATTTTAAAATTTGTATAAATTTTAAAAATTTAAAATTTATTAAATTTATAATTTATTAAAATTAAAGTTATAAATTTTAAAAGTTATAAAATTTAAAATTTCTCTAAATTTAAAAATTTAAATTTTAATTATCTCAAAAAATGTGTAAAAGATGATGCAAAAATTTTAATTTTTAAATTTGTATAAATTAAAATATTTTTATAAAAAAGTTAAAAATTTATATATACAAAATTTGTATAAATTTTTAAATTTTTAAATTTTTAAATTTTTAAATTTTTAAATTTTTTAGATTTATAAAAAATTAAAGTTAAAAATTTTAAAATTTATAAAATAAAAAAAATAAATTTAATTAAAAAAAAAAAAGAAAAGATGGAAACAAGGTTGTTCCCGGGTGGGAACAACCTTGTTCTCACAAATGGGGGGAATTGTTATCCCCCCTTCTTAACGGACTATTCTAGAATAGCCCGTTAAGGGGGGGATAACAAATCCCCCCATTTTTTTATTGTGTTTGGAGGATAAAGGGAGGATAAAAGAGTTATCCCCTCTTTATCCTCCAACCAAACATAGCCTTAGGGAATAACCTAAGGTTACTTGATAGAGTATTCAATATAGAGTTAGAGAGCTCTAGGTTATGTGGAGTGTGGAAAACATAGAGTTAATAAACTCTAGGTAATGTGAAGGTAAACATAGAGTCGAGGAACTCTAGGGCAAGTATGAAAGGGAATGCAAATAGAGTTAATGAACTCTAGGTTAATGTCGAAATGCAAATAGAGTTAATGAACTCTAGGATATTGTTGGAATGCAAAATAGAGTTAACAAACTCTAGGTCAAATATAAAGTGAAATGTAGAGTTAATAAACTCTAAGCTAAAGGTAATTGAGAATGGTTAATGTCCTTGAGACATAGTGAAACCCTAAGATTATGAGCATAGGGTTAAGAAATAAGAATAAGTAAGAGAAGAAAGTTTAAAAGGATTGTTTCATACGGGGATCGGGAACTACGGGAGGCGGTGCCTGGAACCTGTTCTTGTTTGATTGGGGTTGTAAGCACCAGTCTTTTGGAATTTTCGGACCCTGCGTTGTTGAGTTCTAAAAGAAAACTTAAAAAGGGCTAAAGAACTAAAGAAATGGCCGAGTGGCATGACTAAATATGAATGTGAGCAAACAAGAAACTCCAATCTAAATTGGTGTTAGTGACACCCAAGCTATCCTAGAGTAAATAATCTAGAATAAAAAAGAAAATATAAGGCATAAGTGTCAACGGAAGGGTCTGAGCATATTTCGACTCCCGGATGGATGAGTGCCAAGTTGTTTTAAACTCATTCATGACAACAGTGAAAAGAAAAGGGCAAAGTAAAAGTGAAAGTAAAAAGGGAAAGCAATTAATAATAATTCGATACCTTCGGATATTGGAACTCGTGCGGAAGAATAAGAACAAGGACCATCTCCCCGGGCAGAGACCCGTTGTCGACGAGATACTTTCGTTGGTTGACATAGCACACGAGTGCTATTGGCGCCTTTGGATCGTCTCGCCTTATGGTAGCATGACTGCCGGACACGGGCCCGTTGGGCGAAACTTCCAAAGGATAAGCAACTTGAACTAAAGCACAAGAATGTGAACGAGTAAAAGAGAATGTAGAGTGGCCAAGGTGGCCCGAGTTAGCTTAACCCTTTTTGTGGCGACATAGTGGCCGAGCTTATAGATAGTAGCCTAGTATGGCAGGTTATAATAGCAATGAGAGACATTGAGCACACACAGTTAGTGTAGAGATATTCTTACATGTATACGAGCATATTAGTTAGCATCTGCAGTTTTATTATCAGATATTATCTTGCTATCTTGCTTCCATTGGACCAAGCAGTGTAGAACATTCCTTCTCGGTAGTTGAACCCACTGAAAACTTTTAATAGTTCTCACACCCTTGGGTGACCATCTTCACAGGTCCAGGTACAACCGTTGAGACAGACGACAAGGGTAAGGGCCCCCAGCAGCATAGAGATCTAGAGAATCTAGCACGTATTACCCTTTTATATTTGAGTAAACTATGTATTGTGAGGAAAACGATGTAAATTGTAATAATGTTTAAATTTCAAGTTGAGAGAGAAAAATGTAATTAATTTTATATTGTGGTTCACTCATGGTTGTTGTTATACTTTCATTTATAGTTTAAACTTGTTGTTTAATGGATGAAAGTTTAGTTAGTAGTAATTTTTACTCTGATATTAATCCTCATTGATTGATTGCTTTCACTGAGAGGTTGTGACCGTTCCTTTCGGGTATAGAGAGGTCATGCCCGATTGGCGGGTCTGTTGGCGTACTCGAACTGTCCAAATTGGCGGTCTCGGGGCGTGACACAATCCGAATGAAGGCGGGGACCAAACTATCTCCTCGGTCGGCAACTGGCAAGGAGGATCAATGAAGTTGGATCGGGTGCAACAAACATTGGTTCCACTAAAGGAGAGGCTACGGGCCACAGTAACATTTGGAACTCATCAGAACTAAGAGACAGGTGGCGAAATAGTTCCCTTGAGACTCAGAGAAGACGACGACACTATTCCATCTCCGGCGATGATCCGCCGTGGAGGTCAAGTAGGGAAAAGGAGTCAGTCTTGTGTTCGTTGGACTTGAGTGCATAGCACGAAAACTGAGGGAAAGGGCGTGGCTCTGGGAGGGCCGGAGAGTCGCTCCCAACGGACCGATGAACTTCTCGAGAGAAGGATGAAGCTGTAGTGGTATTTTTTCAAACGAGCTTTCAGATCTGGGGATTTCGAGGAAGGAACTTAAGAGAAAGGCTTAGTCAACTCGCCTATACACTGCAGGCAAGCCAAGGAAGGCTTTTTATGCAAACATCATAATCCGATGCAAGTGGTGCTTAGAATAGGAAGCTCTCGTGGGAGGTGCTCCATCATTGCGCCTCAAGACTAGCGATGCGACAAAGCCGAGGCTGGACTCCACGTCGAGGAGAAGATACATGATCACCACTCGATCAAGCAGAGATAGAAAAGAGTCACTCTTGAGTGGGTGGTCGAGGCAGAGGTGCTTCGGGACTGCCACAGAGGCACTAGACTCGAGATTGGATCGATGGTAAGGAGTATAGGGAAGAAGGAAGTGTCCAGACGAAGACTCGATAGAGCTGGTTTTTCACTGGTGAAGATGGGAGTCTGGGCCATTGGGCCTTTCCAGTGTGAATGTGATAACAAGTACGAGCCTTTTTTGTTAGGATCAAAACCATCCAGGGGTCATGATGTCCTTTATATGGAGCAAGTGGGCTTGTGGATTGGAGTATCCTTTGGGCTGAATCGTTTGTGTGGGCTTGGCAGGGTCTATTCTCTCCCGGCCTCTCTTGAACTTCACTGATGTGGGCCAATCCTTAGCGATCGTGGCCAATGGCGAGATTAAGTTGGGTGGGGTACACTTGGAGCAGGTGGATTTGTAGAGTAAGAAGATTGATTTGAGTAAAGGGGAAGCAGTTGGGTCGAGGGACACTAGTTTCTGTGTGATGTACGATAGTGAGACAATCTCTGAAGCTTTTAAAGGTGGTGATACAAAGAGCACTCAAACAGCAATGGATGGTCCGTGCTTACCCATCGCTGGTTTCACTCCTAGGAAGAGCGGCCGTCTTGCTTGTCGCTCGATCAAATGTATGGTGGATAGGGCTATAGTGCGAAAGACTAATCTAAGGGAGGGAGTGGTTTCTAAGGATACCATAAGAGCAAGTGCAAAGAAGAATAAACGGAAGGCATTAGGTGAAGTAGGGTCCACTGGTCGTTGTGGTTTGAGCTACAACAAGATCAAGCGCAAAGGAACTAAGTTTGGAATCAATTTAAACGACGAAGATGTGCGTAGTTTCAGGGATTTCCTGAGCGCTTCCTCTTAGGAGGACTCTGATGACGGTGTCTTTGTGGGGGGTAGTCTTTTCTTTCACAATGTTTCAAATATATAGTTGGAATGTTAGGGGTCTAAATGACCACGGTAAAAGGAGTCTTGTTAAGTACGTAGTATCTAAATTTAAGTCGTCGGTGTTATGTTTCCAAGAATCCAAAGTGGAGGTTGTCTCGCGCTCCATTCTCCGATCGTTTGCTGGTACTTTCTTCGATAAGTGCCATTTTGTCAAATCGGAGAGGGCGTCTGGGGTCATTATCACGTGTTGGAATTCTAAAGTTTTCTCGTATAGTGAAGTCCTTATGCGTAAATTTTTACTCACCGTCAGATTGAATTTCAATCTCAGCAGTGAAACAAGCTTCTATGTGACTAACGTGTATGGACCAAGGATTCAAGTGCCGCCCCGTGCCGCTTGGCACAGGGCGGCACGTACCGTGCCCCTCAAATGGGGGCACGGTACAGGAGGGGTATCGCCTCCCCCCATAGTATCGGCGATACCCGTTGGGTATCGCCCGAGACAGGGCGATACCCAACGGGTATCGTCCGTGCCGTGCCATGCCACTCGGCACGCGAGCACCTTTTTTTTTATTTATTTATTTTTAAAAAGAAAAAATCACATGATTACAGTATATACAATTTTTTTGGTTTTTTTAAAAAAAATCACATGTTTACAGTACATTTTTTTGTTTTTTGTTTTATTTCTTCCTCTTTCCACATATGAATGGGGAGGAATATTTTTTTTTTCTTTTCCTCCCCCTCCCCCTCCTAATTTCCGAGCAGCAAGTGGTTTTCTATACTCTCTCTCTTCTTCTTCCTTTCTTTTCCTTTTTTTCCTCCCACAATTCTTAATTTTTTTTTCTTTTTTCATCGCTAAAGAGAGAGGCAAAGGAAGTGCAAATCAAATCTCTACTTATTAGGTAAGTAAAAATGTTATAATTTAAGTTTTTATTTAGAATTTTTGAATATTTCATAATTATAAAGCTCTTTTTTAAAAAAAAATTAAATTAGTCATTTATAAATTATTTAATTTTGAACTATTTAATTTTGAACTATTTTTCAGAATCCATTTATTGATCCTCTTTCTTTATAATTTATAAATAGTTCAAAATTAAATGGATCAATAAATAGATTTTGAAAAGTTTTCGAGAAAAAATATAATATTTTCTAATTTCATATATTATAATTTTAAAAATTCAAAAAATTGATAAAATTAAAATAATTTTCAAAATTGATATATATAATTTTCTCATCATGTTGTTCTTTTTCTTATTATTTTGAATGAATTTTAGGATAGTTATTTTTATGTAAAAAATTGTGTAGATCATAATGGCACCTAAGAAAACAGAAGATTATGGTTTGGCAGCACGGACAAATGATTGATGGAAACAGATTTATTGGAAGTGTAATTACTGTAATAGTCGGAATGGGCGGAGGTGTCACCCGCTTAAAAACCTATCGCGGAAGATTTTTCTGAAGTATCGAAATGCCCTAAAGGTCCTCGGGAGATAAGACATGCAATGAAAATTGAGTTAGAATCTACAAAATTAGCAAAAAAGAAAACAAGGAATGATCGAGATGAACTAGACAACGAACAGCAAAGTATCCCTCTGTTGACCCATGAAAGGTACAGGTGATGAATTTGATATTGATACTAGAGCTGCAATGGAAGCATCTTTACAGGAAAGATAGCAGCAAGATGAAGTCCAACGATATAGAGCACAATTTACGACCTCTCAGTTTGATACCGGTGGTGGGTCTGGATCTGGCTCTGCACCATCAGGTTTTATCTCGAAGTGATTCTGTTGGCTGCATGCTCGACAGATTAAAAAAAATACAAAGAGGAAAAAGTGGAAAAACTCCCAATATTATAGATATGACCCAATGGCATTTCTAGTCCAGATGCTCAACTATGAATAGATGGAATGCTCAAAAAAGATAAAAAGACAGAATTGGTCGAGCAATAGCAAAGTTTTTCACTTTAGTCATATTCCTTCCCATGTAGCAAACGATCATATTATGGATCAATGATCGCTACCGTACAAAAGGAGGGTCCAGTATTGAACCCCCAACACCGTATGAGATCGCCGGCAAATACCTTGATGAGGAGGTCAATGATATCCAGCATGGGTAAAAAATTCCAAACAACAGTGGGAGATGTTGGTGTTACCTTGATGTGTGATGTTGGACATCACAAACACATTTGAGCATCTAAATTGTTTATTTTATTGAAGTGGCAAGGTGGTCTTCCACAAATCAGTTGATGCGACCAGTCGATTTGAAGATGCCTATTATATATATGCATTATTGGAGCAAGTTCTAG